>CM034361.1:102385021-102985021 GCA_019925275.1 Mytilus edulis | reverse complement strand
GAACAACTGGTATGGCTAAAACATGTTCTGCTTTGACAATTTAGCCGCAATCAATGTGTGATAACATTGGGAACATTCCAAATTTTATATCTCTATCAGATATCCAACATTATGATGATAGTGATTAGATATATGCGGAACAGTACATAAACAAAACAAAGATATATTGTGTAGTAAGGTGGAAGAAACCAGAAAAAATTACAGAATATGATAAAAAGTATATTACGTTTGAAGCAAGTAGATACGTTAATGGGTGCGTAAATGTTGAAGTTTGAATTTGAAATCCAAAAGAGACAACGGTCCAAAAAAATAATTCTATGGGAAATGACAATTATACTGAACTCCGCCAACTAAAATATGTTTATATATGTGCCAATTTTTAAAAACAGTTGTTGGGAATAATATGTCCTCTTTTGTCACTACATAAGTATTTTGTATAGACAGATCAAATGAACATATTAAATATTCGCAGTTTAAAAAAAACCGCATCTTGCCTACAGGTAGATCTATTGTCAATTAAAATATCCCTTGCTACGTTTGCGAGTAGGAATTTAGCAACCAATGTGTTCTTCCTTATTGTTCAATATGTGTTTATGAAAGACTATAACAACAAAATGAAATGAAATATCTAAAATCACATTACTTTATCTAAATTTCAATACTTACGAAACAGGTTCCTCACTGCAACACAAAATGTGGTATTGTTTGTTATGTAGATAACTTAAGTTTTATGATAAATAATGATGAAATTGCATTGCATAGTGTGTACTGTCACAGAAGATCGAAATATACCAGAAGGACAGTCAAACTCTTAGATGGAAAATAAACTTACAACGCCAGGGCCAGGGCCAAATAAAGACAAGGACAAACAGACCAACAACAGTACATAAGATAAAACATTAAAAATTGAAGACTAAGCAATTCAAACCCCACCAAAAACTGGGGATGATCTCAGGTGCTCCGGAAGGGTTTGCAGATCCAGCTCCACATGTGGCACATGTCTTTTGCTCATGTTATTACACACCCGGTAAATAGTCTTATTCGGTAGGTCATATTCTTATAGTATTATATGATTAACCTTTTTTTTCCTGAAAGGAAATGTGTTAACATGATGTTTCTTTTTTTTTCTTAAAATATATATTCAGATTTTCACATTGATATTAGTGATATATAAGATTTATTCAACCAAGATAGTTAATTTATCAGTTTGAAAGTCCAAGCCTCGGCGGATTTTTAAAGTTCATAACAGAATTTTAAAATTCAACGATCGAAATTGAATAATCCACGAGTAACTTTTAAAAAACTGTTTTTCTAATGATTTCATGTATAACATAAAATTTTATCTTGTGTTAACAAAATTCCCATTGAGTGCTTTCCACTTTCCCCAAAGTTGATTTCCCGAACACCTGTTAGTTTTGGTTTTGACCCTTAAACTCATCCCAACATCGTTTGAATCCACTGGGAACCAAACGTTGACTTTTTTATACAATGAGCTCGGAAAGGGATTATTTGCAATATAAATGTAAAATATAAATATATATATAGGTGTATATAACATAGTTTTGTTTTACATCAAAACATGTACGTCTTGCAGTAAAAATATTATAAGCTTTTAATGGTCATCAAATTCAAACAAATGTAACACAAATTCAAACAAATGTAACACAAATTCAAACAAATGTAACATTATCCATATTTAATTTGAAATCCCTTTTGATCATGAGATTCAAAGAAAGTGTACACTTGCTTAAAGATTAGTACATAACAAATATCACCCTAAAAAACAACTCTGATTCTCCGAGTTTGATTAAATTTTTATCCGTTTCTATGTTGTCATAACTTTTTAAAAGGTCTATATCTTATATGTATTTTGGACTCAATTATTTGATGTGTTTTCCTCAGTTTTAGTTTGTAAACCAGATTTGTTTTTTTCTCAATCGATTATGAATTTCGAATAGCGGTATACTATTGTTGCCTCTATTCACCATCGAAGGGACATTGCTTATCGAAATGCGCATCTAGTTCAGCAAGTATATGTATTTTTAAGCCATGTCTATACTGTTCTTAAATGTATTGCAATTTTCGATTTAGACTGTAATGTTGATTATCGCTATTTTGTGCATTTTTCCTTTGATCTTTTTTAGTGGTATTTTTCATATCATGCTACTCGCTTGAGATGACAAACTATCGCTAGAAACTAAGAAGGCACGTGGCGTTGATAATGAAATTTACAACGTCGGCATACAGTACATTCCGTGACATGGTCTGAAAAATGTCGCAGGTTTTAAAAAGGCTCAGCATCAGCGACTTAAATGTCGATGATTGATTACCTGTTGTCAATCAAATCATCAGCTGATAATGGGTGCAATAAAATCAGCCAAGCGTGCATGGTCGGCCGCACATGCTACTTAATATTATGTAATTAGTTATGATAATGTAACAGGTAAAATCGATAATTACATAATAGACATTTAAAAGGCATGAACGGTTTTCAGATTGTTTCAGTTCTAATTATTTAATTTACCAATAAAAGAAATATGGTGGGTTTTTTTCAGGTCTGTCTGAGCATGGAAGTATCATATTGACAGGAACTCCAACAAACCGACTTCAAACGTTTATAGTGCGATGCCGCAAAATCGTTAAGTATCTGTTAATTAAATTGACATCTTTCAATTAGTTGTATCGATGCATGGGTTCAACGACGTTTTCGGGATACTCGTAATTACGGAATTTACCGAAGTAACCGGATGTATACATAAATGTCAAGGAAATGACATTTAACGACCCCCCCCCCCCCCAAAAAAAAAAACTGAAAAAAAAACATAATCGTTTGCATGGACATCCTTTTCAATCGCAAATATCTATTTCTTCTTTATATTCGCTTATTTGTTTCTCTGTTATTTGTTTTGTGCATAATGAGGCCAATAGAATTTTTTTCATATATGAAATGGATTTGCTAAAATATGTTTAAGGCTGTAAGGTGACCTATAGTTGAAAACTTCTGTTTCATTTGATCTCTGGTGGAGTAGTCTTATTGGCAATCATATCTTCTTATTTTTATATTGAATTATAATAAATGTCTCGTGTAAGGAAACAAATAGTTGTAATCTGCATGTATAATTGAGGTTTCCTGCTTACAAATCACTTCTTGAATTGTTTACTGAAAGTCCGGTGTCAAATGTTTCATTCATTTCAACAAAAAGAAAATTTTATAAATTTCCCAAACAAATCCGTCAGACGCCAGAGCAATCTCGGACCAGGTTGAATTTAAAAAAAAAGAAGGTGTACATGTAATATGTGTTTTAACTTGATACATACTATATGGAGAGACAATCAAGGGCGTATAATTATACACGTCTTAGTGCTTAAAACAATTTCTATAAATATGTTAAGTTACATTTTACGATCGAGAAAACTATTAATATTTGTGTTACACTCGATTAAAATTTACAATCTTTAACTTAAAATTTGAGTTATCAGGCGCCATCAGGCACACTACACGGACATCAAATTATTTTCTGCAAACACTCTACTTCAGAGTCATGTAATCTGCATAATCCGATATTTCCCGATTTCCTAGTTCTAGTGATAAAAACATATTAGACAAAACTAAAAATAATCTTACATTCTTTCCAAATACAGTTATTTTTCTTTTGTCATTCTGTTAAATATGGACCGATTTTTAAGATTGTTTCAGCTGTAGTCTTTAATTATTGAATAGAAACAGGTGTCGTTATTCATGTAGCGATTCGCAATTAGCCACGGGAGTTTCCGTGTTTATTTACATTGGTAGGTAGATTAGACCCTCGATAACAGATCACGTGATAAGATCAGTTTCTACACACGCGAGGGCGGCATCGCAGATACCCCACAAAGGAGTTATCACATACTTGACATACTGAGTCGGAACCTTTTATTTTCCTAAAGAAATCAGTGGGGTGCGAATGTGCTAATTTTTCGTTGGAGTTCCTGTCAATATAATACTTCCATGGTCTGAGGAAGAAACATTCTACACATTATTGTTCTCTTATTTATCTTCTCAGTTGTTTTTTTTACGATTCGAATATAAATTAAAATATCTTTTCCTTTCCGTTCTTTTCTCATTACTTCTACATTTCGTCGCGAGTTATATGTTCTAGTAATTTCGTAGATTAGTTTTCTTTTAAAAAGACATGAGTTTCCTATCTTTATTCATATTTGAAAACGTCATGTGAGGGAGGGTAAGAAGGGGTCCTGATCCCAAATGCCGGGCTTAAAAAAACAAAATCCCGAAATCCCGGACTTAAAATCACGAAATCCCGAGGTCCCCTAATTCGAAAAAGAATTTCCGGAACCCGAAAGTGTTACTCTTGAAATCCCAAGCTTAAAAACACCCGATCCTGGAGTCCCAATAAAGGTCCTATCCCCCCTCTTATATATTCTCAAAACGTGAAATATTACTGTAACAAGAAATACCCGAATGAAACAGCTGCTGAAACGTCTATTATTGAAAACTAGTTTTTCGTTTGAAAGATACGATGGTTAATTTTATTGTAATAAAATGTTTGGATTGGAAGAGAATTTGATCGAACATTTAAATGCATTGCTGGTGAAAGCGGGGTCAAGGTTGACACGATAATATCACGTGTGTACATGTGTTTAAAACTTTAGGGGTTTCCTGTTCAATTTCATGGATAAAATCATCAATCGGAACTACTCGGCCGGCTTTCTGTTTGCACGAAGAAATAACTCTTCAATAATTATTGTACTGTATAGCGAGAGTAGTTACGATTGATAAAATTATAAAAGATATTATTAGCCTAGCATGTAACTATGTCCAGTGTGTATTCTTTGTAAAAAAAACACAAAGTCATATTCAACTGGCTTAAAATTCTATGATAAAAAAAATACAAAAAATCGAGATTTTTTCCTCAATAAAATAGTTAGCAGCAAAAAAAAATATTTACGAGAATTTTTCTAGGTAAAATAGAAGGCACCAAATTTTCTCAATTATAACATAAAACTTACTGAATAGCGTAAATACGTGTTTACAAAAAAATTCGATATTTTCTTTTGTTCTTGAAGAACAAGAATATGTAGGATAAAAAAATCTATACGTTTTAGAAATCAGTCACAAACAGTAGAGGGTCACTACTTGATAAGGCAATGGGTATAATTAGTAAAACTCTTTGAAGCCCCCCTTTGAGTTTACAACAAATTAAAGATATCTTTTTGAATGATTTGTGTAGCCTTGAAAAAGACTGTTATGAAAAAGTTTCTGCTGCATCTCTCGTAGTTCTTGACTTGGTTTTCTTAGTGTGGTAGGAGGTGTTCGATCTTCTTGGTGAAACTGGGGTCATCTAACTTGGTTTTGAAGTAATTTATCGATTTACCATAAGACCTTTCAGGAAATATTTTGCGAGGTACATCGGCTGTTGCACGTCCTTCTAATGCTATTACTACTGGGACAACTTTATATAAATGGTCAATAAAGCGGTTGCAGTACTCAATAGAAAGATCTCTGGTCCAAAACTCTTGTAGAGATGTCTGAAGGTCATCTTTAGTTTTAAGGTTTTTTTTAGCAAGTCTGCGTTTCAGCATATTCCATACCATTTCAATTGGATTGATATCGGGAGATTCGGAGGGCCAGCAGTCCCACCACTGAATGCCATTGTCGATCATGAAACTTTTGGCAAGCTTGGAGCGATGTTTTGGGTCGTTGTCTTGTTGAAAACGGTGACCATCTGGATAAACAGATTTGATAAAAGGCAGAAGAGTCTTTTCTAAAATGTTTTCAACGAAAAAATCGGACTTAAGAATCCCGTTATGCTATATTTGTCATATATTACATGTGTTCCTAATAAAATGTTATAAACTATCTTTATTTGTAAATTATTGAATAGACAATATAATAGAATTTTATTTACTGGTGAAACATCAAAAACAAGACTAAATAAAACCATGAATGCTACAAAAAACTAACAAAAAAAAGGAAGAGCTTTAACCTATAAAATCTGACAAGTCGGCCTTACAAGATTAAAATAATAATATAACTTACAAATATTTGGTTTACTGGTGAAACATAAAAAACAAGACTAAATAATACCATGAATGCTACAAAAAACTGAAGAAAAACGAACAGCTTTTACCTATAAAATCTGACAAGCCGGCCTTACAAGATTAAAAGAAAATAAATATTTAACAAATATTTTATTTACTGGTGAAACATCAAAAAGAAGACTAAAAAATACCAAGAATGCTACAAATAACTAAAGAAAAAAAGGGAGAGCTTTAACCTATAAAATCAGACAAGGTCACAAGATTAAAAAAAAGGAATTACACACATACAATGTTCATGTACCAATTCAAAACATATTCTTTTATATATAAAACCAAAATCATTTAAAATGACAAATCGTTTTAGAACGAACAAGAGACATAAAATAAAAAAATACCATTATTTTTTTTTATTTACTGATTTCCTTAAAAAAAATTCTTTTCAATAGATATTAATCAAATTAATAGGAAGATGGTTAAGAATATATATTACATTTAAAATTTAGTTTTATTAATATGTGAACAAATATTAGATTTAAAATTAATTCTTTAAGACACACCAGGCATTTTCCAGGTGAAGAAAATAAAAAAAATATATTCTTTAATGTTTTATTCTGACAGCATAATAAAAGTTGTATTGTTTCTTAATAATGCAAAGACAAACACAGGTAAAATTTACCTGTACATCTAAATATTATGTAATCAAGACATGAAACCTTCTACCTGTTAAAAGATTTAAAACACCTGGTTGATCACCGTTAATTATCCCAGCAGGTAGTCTGACCATCAGCCAGTGATTTATGACCCCCAATAAAAGCCCAGCATTTAATGCCAGGCATACAAGATGCTGATGATTTTTCAGACCATGTCACAGTGTGTACTGTAGGTAAAATAGCGATTAACAGATTATCATTGGTCATCTCAACAATAATTTATAAATATCTTAGTTGATTTCTATTACATAATAATACTCACGTCGAAATCTGTTCTGTCCTGTAATGAAATACCAATGAAAATACAATTACGACTTTCTGAACTGTATCTGTGCTAAACACTTACTTTTAGCAAGAGTGCTTGAAGCAAATATTACAGAAATAACAAGAAGTTATCGTACCTAACCGATTTGAAGAGCAATTTGACATACAAATGATAACTAATTCAATCGTAGGTCAACTTTGCTCGAGTGAAGAGGAAATTTGAAATGTTATCAAAGATAATTAAAATACGGCTTTTACAGTATTGGACCAGTCCGAAAAGCAATATCAAATAATTATTGATATTAACAGGGCTATGTTATCAGTACTGAAGATGATGCTTTGTATGTATATAGGTGGATTTGTCATGAGTGGATCGTGTAATGGTGCGATTTTCTACACCCCCAATAAACTAAGACAGATTTGGCATACATTCATCGATTTGTTTTCTTATCAATGCGCTTGAACTGAAATGCATTAGGCTTTCAAAATTATTTGACTACATTGCTTGATAAGTCTTATGTGGACGAAAGAGACGCCTTGAATACATAATTATAAAAGAAGTAGATTTGATGATGCGCATAACATGCATAATGCAGATATGAAATCATTCTTCAGTCTAAACAAATAAATTGCATTTCATAATTCAACACTTTCTGACAAAACTCCTAGTTCAAATATTTCTTTTAACTCTCCATCTTTCACAGTATGTATCAAATGCATGTATCGATGTAGTATGTCTATTTATAGACATAAGAAGATGTGATATGAGTGCCAATGAGATAACTCTCCAACCAAGTCATAGTTTGTAAGAGAAAAACCATTAAAGGTAAACGTACAGTCCTTAACATCTATTATCACTTATTTAAAGGAGGGACGAAAGATACCAGAGGGACAGTCAAACTCATAAATCGAAAATAAACTGACAATGCCATGGCTAAGAATTAAAAGGACAAACAGACAAACAGTAGTACACATGAAACAATATATAAAACTAAAAAATAAACAACACGAAGCCCATCAAAAAGTAAGGGGGATCTCAGGTGCTCCTGAAGGGTAAACAAATCCTGATCCAAATGCGGCACCCGTCGTGTTGCTTATGAGATAACAAATCCGGTGAATATTTAACTGGTACAATTAAACATACAAACAAGAAAAAAACATTAATATCAAGATTCAATCGAGCAATTAAAAGAAAACGCAACGCAATGGGGGGGGGGGGGGGGGGGGGGGGGGGGGACTATCAACAGTGTATGCTTGTAGATTGCAAGTGTATTAATTGACAGTGTACTGCAATTCTAGCTAAATGATGCTTCGAATTAAAATTGACAAGAACGTACAGTAATAAAAACTTTCAAATGTAACCAAAAGTAATATCTTGTTTAGGTTGGTTTTATCATATCAAAGAGACCATTATAAATGCAACATGATATCGGTTTACTAACCTACATCGGGTGTTCCTGTACTTGTACTGTTTTTGTGGGTCCTCTGACCTGCAAAAGATTGAATAAGAATGTTATGTTTTAAAAAAACCCATCAAAGAACAGGTTGACGTCTTTACAATAACTTTGTTGGATGTGCATTGTCAAATTATGTAGTCTAAGAGAACTTATCTTTAAGTAGGGGAAAATAGCAAAGGGACAATAAAACTCACAGATCGAAAACAAATTGACAACGACATTGCAAAATAAAATCCTGAGGTGATCTAAGGTGCTCCGAAAACGTACATTTAAGTTCTTACTGTCTGTAAGTGATTGCAAGTATTCTAATTTTGGTTTTATGTCATTGTTTGACTGTGACTCGTCTTTTGAGCTAAGAAAGATGCGAATGTTTTTTACAATTTGTTCTGTACTTTCGACGACATCTGAGCTTTACATAATTTTCATTCATTGGGAACGCTCAACTATCATCAGCATAACATTGTTTCTAGAAATATTAACGGAGTAGTCATGAACACTGTTTAGAAATCAAACCAGTGCTAAACAAATGTGTATGGAGCTAAAACTACCAATCAGGTATTGATTAATCACGTTTGTTTACGACGTCTTTGTGTTCGTTAATAAGCACACTGTTTAGAAGTAAAGCGTATAAATGTTTTAGTATATCTATGCATATTATCTTGAATAATGTGATATAAACATTGTATTACCTCGTTTCATTTTGTTTACCAACAATCGCTCTTTGTGCAGATGATGTATCCCTAAAAAAATGATTAACGCATTAAAGATATCCTGTTTTGTTTACAGCTAAAAGAAACTGTAAGAGATCACTGTAAATATTAAAATAGTAAATAGTTCTTTGCAAATATCAATTACAATACAAAATGGATCACACAGGTTTGAAAATATACGCTGTATCTTGATAAGTATTTATTTTAAAGTGTTAAATATATTTATATAAAGCTATCGTAGGTAACACCGACGTCAAGTGGTCCTAGCGGGTTTATTCACTACAAAACTCTTGAAGTCTAAAAAGACCAATTTTTGTCAAAATGTGCATGAACAATTACTCGAGATTCCGCAAAAGTCTTATTTTTCTTGGCAAATTCTGATTTATATTAAATGTGTATGAAATTTACTCGACAAAATCTCGACATTCTTAGTATGATCTTATAATTTCATGACAAATTCTTGACATATTCTCAACATTTTTATTGATTTTAGTATGACAATTCTGAGTTTTACAAATTATGACCAATATAAAAGATATCACTTTATCTTTAACACAATCTAATATATTGTTGAATCAATTGCATATTTCATTTTTTCAATCATGGAATTCAATATTAAAATAGTAAACAAACAATTATTGAACCAAAATGTGTCTTTCTATAATTAGCAAAGTATTATTGTAACCTAATTCTTAAAGTTTAGTTTATCGATGAGAAAAATGAGCACATAACAGCAAAAGTAAGTGTTTAAACACTGTTTAATGTGCCTATACACAATTCAGGGAAAATATATACTGTTGAGATAGTGACAAGAAATGTCAATAATGTGTCGAGATATATTCAGACATTATCAAGAATGTCAAGAATATGTCAAGACTGATCGAGACAAATTTAAGACAGTCGAGAATTGGTCGAGACTAAGCCAAACTGTAATCAGATGATACATAAAGTGTCGAGACAATTTTTATACTGTCAAGAATTTGTCAAAAAAACCATCAAGAACTTCATTAGACAGATTCATACTATTAACAGTTTTGTTTTAAAATAATTCAGACATAGAATGAATATCGAATAAAAATGTATGCCAATTCAGACAAAAATTGGTCTTTTTAGACTTTTGGAGTGGTTGTTATATTTAAAATCCAATTGAGTTTTAAGACCCCAACAAGTAATGAAAACGATGGTTAAAATAGTTTCTTAAATTATCAACGGATAGTTCATGCAACATAAGTTAGAAATCAAAAGAGGGCTGAACAAGTGTCTATGAAACTAAAATACCAATCTAGAGGTATCGACCTAGTGTTTTTTTTGTTTACGATATCTTTGATGCGTTCATAATACACTTTTTAGCAGTAAAGTGTTTATTAGAAGTGAAGTGTACCATTTAGCATACCATGGTATCAGAGATGGGTCCGATTACTCTCAATGTAATTGATTAAATTACAATTACTTTGTCATTTGTACGATTAAATTAAATTAATGATTACATCATTTCTGAAAGTGTCTGATTAAATTAATGATTACATTAGCAAAGTAATCATGATTACATCTGATTACAATGAATTTAAAAAAAAAACACATTTTGAATGATATGAATGAATTAACATTTGATACAACTAAAGCACTTTTTAGAAAGGATTTTGTTTTATATATTAGAAAATGATAACTTCAAACTTTATCTATTTAATAAACCACAAACGTTCACAACATACATACATGAACATTGTGTCACTGGTTATGACCCATTACACTTAATCAGCATTGATCTCTGAATTATTTTCACTTCAATTGAATATGGCATTACATGTATAAAGAGTTTGCTGTTTGTCTTCTGACCTCTTTAAGACTTTATATGTATTTCAAGGTGCAGTTTATGGAAGTTAAAATATGGATGAAATAAAGTTACCAGTTAAAACCTATGTAAAATTTTAATAGAATTGTTTAATCAAATTGTAAACAAAATACAAGTCCTATAAATTATTGCATTTTACATGTCCAATTTAAGAAAATACAAAATTTGCTTTAATATCTTGAACAAGATATTTGTCCAACTTTTAATTTAGTTTGTGCTAATTAGATAAATTTTCACATATCTGATTAATCTTTTATCATATACATTGTCCTACAGTTATACTCAATTGGAAATTGCAATAAAAACAAACCTTAATTGGTTTCCTACCTGTCAATTCAAAGTTCAAAAATCACAATATTAACAAAAGATCATAATTCAGGATTAAAGAAAAGTATAATATTACTTGAATATAACAGTTATTATCAAATATATATATGTACATCTTTAAATGTGAATATATGTACAATATCTTTTATTAAGGCTTGTAAAATATACTTTACTAATTCAATTGTATTATATATCTCTTGTTAGGCTATAAATGATGACTTTTCAATACTGTTAGTTTATTTTTTACTGAAGTATACAAATCAATTAACATGCTTTATAAAGTAAATCAAACTATCTTAACATGTCGATATTTATTAAATAAGAATAACAAAATTGTTCATTTATTGACCATAAACACAGTTTAAGAATATTTTTTTTCATTGTAATCAGAATGTAATCAAAAAGTAATCAGGATTACAGGGTATTTTGAAAAGTAATTGATTAAATTAAATTCCATGTAATCAGATTTTTGGCTGAGTAATGATTACAATGATTACTTGAAAAATTGTAATCAATTACAGCTGATTAACGATTACAATTACAATTACCCCAAGTCTGCATGGTATATTATCTTAAATAATGTGACATACTAATTGTATTACCTCGTTTCTTTTTTATTCTTAACCACTCTTCGTGTTGATGATGCTTCCCTGAAATATTTTGTAAAAAAAATACTAATTACAGATATCATGTATTGTAAAAACTAAAAACCTGTCAGACCTCATTGTCCATATGAAAAAGGTAAACATAAGTCATAATAATTCGTTACAAATAGCGACCAACTACACTGTATCTTGATAGGTACTAAATTTCAAGTGTTAATTGTATTCCTATAAAACTATTACGCATATATAATCTATTAGCCAAAAAAAAAACGAATATTTAGTCAGACTTTTTATCTTCATTTTTCAGACATTGTTTTGTGTTAAATGGTGGTTTTCTAAACTATAATTTTGTAATTGCCTTTTTTATATATAGATAGTTAATTTTCCCGTACACTATTTTTACGTCGGGGTTTTTACAGCAAACTTAAAGGTGGGCCTTAGTTTACCATTGAAAGCTGTACCGTGACCTATAACAGGTAATACTATATGAGTTTTGTAATATAATAAATCTTCTTCTTTGTTTTTGAATCAAACCAATAGTTGACTATTCAATTGAGTTAACATTGTGATATACACAAAACTATATCAACTTTCATGTCAACAAAAATTCATCATTTGTGTCGCACAACTTTAATTAATTAATAAGGCTAATTATGAAGGGCTTTAATTCATCGAATAGAAAACATCTTTTAAACAAAATATACATGAGATATTAATATAAATGCATATCAATTTCATTTTTGATTGTCACATTATAAATCACGGAATCCCAACAATATTACTTTTTAAAATAAACCTTTTTAATAATTAGACAGTTACCTTTGCTTTTTTTTTTTTAAATATTTCTGATAGCATTGTTTTTTTATCCTCATTAAAAAAATAACAACTGAGATAAGCCATCATGCATAAACAAAGGAAAATCCCGGATTTTAATCAAAATTTACTTCACTACTCATACTTTTTTATAAAAATGAGACTTACCGAAATTGCAACTCTCCGAATAGATTATCTATATCAGTGCCCGATAGCTTTTTGTTTTTATATGACACATCAGGCTCATCGGGAACATCTTGTAATTCTATAGAGTCGACATCGGTATTCAATTGTTTCATCTTTTGCAGCAATTGTATATGAACGTCTGTTGTAGCTACTTCATCTTTGATGTCCTTTTCCAATGACTGAAACTTCTGTAAATCTGCCCTACAACCTTTATTATATGTCACCATTTTCTCTATTTCCTTCTGTTCCACATCACGTATTAATTTTTTGAAATCATCTACCTTCTTGTCAACCAGTTTCATCAAGTCTTCTGCGTCTTCTGTAATGCTGTTGATCACTTTTTTAATGATCTCACGGTAGCTTTTTCTGTTATTGTCCATCTGACTTATGCATGACTTCGCTTTTGCTACCTTTTCTTCAATATTCATTAACGATTCCGTTTGTAGTTTTTCCAGTTTGTTCTTAGTTGATTCGCTCGAGTCTGTCGTTGAGTGGCGATTAACTTTCGTTACAGATCTATGATCATTAGAAAACATTTTGTCCTCCATGTTTGTGTTTGATACCGTAAGATATGTATGATATTTACTTATCCGTTGGCGTGTATGAATCATCTTACAATTTTCACAGAATAGCTGATCACATTCCTGGCAATGATATTTTCCGTGCCCTCCTCCATCACAAATTTCACACACTTTTGATGCAACTTGCGCCATATTGTAGTGGACACTTTACGTGTGAGAAAATTCACTTCGTTGAATATATAATGCCGTTCGAGGAATACTGACTAAAAATAAACAATCTTAATCACGTTCTGCAAGAACTAATGTCGATAATAAAATCTTTAAATAAACACAGTTGTCTTTGTTTATGTGCAATATGATAAGATAAATACGACTTAGCGCAGTTTCAAATTTCTGAGCGAATACCTTTTATTGCGATAAACAATGTTTAAATTTCTTTATACCGTGTGAACCCGTTTACGAAACATTTGTTTTAATCAGATATTGTTGCGGTTAGTTAACTTTTTTTATATTTTAAAGGCTTACCACACATGGTAATTATTCTCAGGCTATTAAAAGATCAATTACAAAGTAATGTCTTCATTACAATGCATAATAACTTAAAAATAAATTCAGAATTTGACAGACTATTTTTAAATGCATTACACAGGATGGTTTTGGATTTTCATTAGACCTATTTTAAGACTTTGATACAGTGTACTATTTAACCTTACATAATTTCAACAGTGTATTACTTGAATAAAATAAATTAGATATTATGCAGATTAGGTGCTATTGATCTAGCATATAAAAGAGGGACAAAAGATACCAAAGGGACAGTCAAACTCATAAATCTAAAACAAACTGACAACGCCATGGCTGAAAATGAAAAAGACAAACAGAAAAACAATAGTAACAGTTTCATACTTCAGATTCATAATCGATTTTCAGTATAAATATGAAAAATCTTTGAAAAAGAAATCGTTTACGATTTTGTTAACACCATTGATACTCAGACTCATTAATTCCAGATCTGTCTCCTTCCAACCGTAACTATAGTTTCCCATGGAAAACAAAAGCGGCTGGCGAAATCGATTGGATATAAGTATGAACAGGGCGAGGGTTGCTCTCAAAACTTCTACGAAAATAGTTATCTGTTCTTGACTTGCGGAATTGACGTATCCGCCATTGTGTCCGACATGCAATTTGAAGCTTGTAACACAATGACCTTGGCCGACTATTGTTCGAACAGATTGCTGACTGAGGGAGAATACAACGTTAGAAATAGGCCACAGAGGCCAATCATGTATGGTAATTACCTTTTTTTTTATATCTAAATCTTCACAATTTTAGTATTTTAGTTAAATTTTAGACGGTTTCCGTCTTAAATGAAAGTGATCGCCTTTATTAATTTATGTGCGGTATGCGTATGAATTTTTTCATCTATTTTAGTCTATTGTTTAACAATAGAATAAACTAGTTATGTAAATCAGTTAGGTATTTAATAGATTGAAAACGGGTTTTTAAGTTTATCGAAGGCTGGGCGGTGACCACTCGACGCAGACAATTTTTCAAGATGTCCGATTCAGAACTAGACCTCGATGATAGAGATTAAACCAAGTCTCCTGCCAAGGTAATTGAAGCCTTACGTTCTGCTGCAGAAACAACGCAGAGAAAAGGTAATTCAGAGCAAGATAAGGTACCTGAAGTTACAAATGCAGATTTGTTTTCTTTGATGACAACGTATTTCAATAATACACTTTCCGGTATAGAGAAGAATTTCTCAGATACTACAGAGACATCAGTAAAGAGAGCAAAAAAGGCACAGAATACCTTTAAATTGAAGGGGAATCAGGTACAATTTGAGATTAATTCTGATATTCAAGTATCAGCACGGCAATTGGTTACATTGAGAAGAATCGACCTAAAAAGGCAGTTAGGGTTTTAGAAGATTCGTTTGTTCAGCTCAAGAAGAGAAATAAACTAATAAGAATTGCGGATAAGTCCGAAGGCGGTTGGAGAACGGTGAATGAATACCTTTCAGATGAAACGGCCAGTGACTCGGAAGACGAGAAAAGAATACGCGCAGCAGATAACAGGGCAGTTAAAAGATCAAAGCAAAGAAAACAGATAAATGCAGCAGTAGAAAGCGTACGACACAAGCATCTGGTTCAACAACTCAAACGGCACATAATGGTACTGGTGTTTCTGATGCTACATTTCGTCTGCAGCCCTTTCGAGGGGGCTTGGCTGCCAGCGGCCAAAGTTTCGGCAACCAAAATAGCTTCAAGACCTCAGACGTCTGCTACAACTGTGACATGCAAAGGCACTGGGCAAGGACAGGACCTCCCAGAGGATCTTCTTCTTAAAGACCAAAACAGTGACATTTTTCAAGGTACAAGATTATGATATTTTTCAAACATTTTATGAATATGAAAATTGTAATTCTGATATTTATGTTAAAGGTCGTTTGAAAAAATCTATTAACTTTTGGAAACAAGTTAATGCTTCAGATTTCATTTTGAATGTTATTACAGACGGTTACAAAATTCTGTTGCTTCACGAGTCCGAAGAAATATTCTAAAGAAATAACAAATCAGCATTTGATAACAGTGAATTTGTCTCAAAAGCAATTTTAGATTTAATGACAGGTGGTTTGATACGTGAGGTATCGAGTAGACCGCACGTGGTTATTCCTTTGACAGTCTCGACTGCGAAAAATAAACACAGGTTAATTCTAGATTTACGACACGTTAACAAACAGGTAGTCGATAGCAAGATTAAATTTGAAGACTGGAAAGTAGTTAAACAGTATTTATCTTCTAACTGTTTCGGATTCGTTTTTGATAACAAATCAGGATATCATTATATCTATATTTTCAACGAGCATCAGAAATATTTATGTTTCTCCTGGAAATGAGGAGGTGTAACAAAGTTTTTTATTTTACTGTACTTCATTTTGGTTTGAAATCTAGTGGATATATCTTTACTAAAGTCGTTCGACCTTTTGTAAAACATTGGCGAAAGAAAGGAATCAAAGTCGTTTTTTATTTAGATGACGGGTTCGGTTAAGCCGATAATGAAAACACTTGTAAAACGCATTCTTCTTTAATAAAGTTAGACCTTATATCATCGGGGTTTGTACCAAAAAGAGATAAATGTCACTGGACACCAACATAAAAATTAGAATGGTTAGGTTTTATATGGAATTTGGATATTTGTAAACTAAATATACCAGATAGAAAAAAAGAATGATTTAATTGAATTAGTTAATGTTATACTTAACAGTTCCTGCAAAGTGAAAGTAAGATTGTTAGCAAAAGCAGTTGGTAAAATTATTTCTTTTACGCCTGCTTTAGGGCACATTACACAGATTATGTCGAGAGGTTTGTTTGCAGTTATAAATTTAAGACAAGATTGGAACCAATCTATTAAAATAAATCATAGTGATGCTTGTATCAGAGATCTGATATTTTTGAGAGATAACATTTGTAAGTTAGAACCAGTTTCTTTGTTAGGACTGGATTCTGAGTTTTACATATTTACAGATGCAAGCAATACAGGGGCTGCTGGAGATATTGATGATCTAAAATAGATTATGCATAAATCTTGGTCTGATGATGAGAAATTGAAGTGCTCCACTGGGAGGGAAGTCAAAGCAATAGAGTTGTCTCTATTTAGTTTTGCACGTTTGCTTAAACATTGCACGGTATCGTTTTATACAGATAATCAAAACGTTGTAACAATAGTTCACAAGGGTAGTAAAGTATCAGAATTACAGTCTTTAGCTTTATCAATATACGATTGTTGTCGATTCCAAGGGAACAGAATGAACAGGCAGACATGCTAAGTAGAATTGTCGATATTGACGACTGGCGTATTTCAGATGAATTTTTCACATTCTTGAATGATTTATGGGGTCTTTTTTCAGTGGATAGGTTTGCTAGCTTTGAAAATACGAAATTACAAATGTTTAATTCTTTATATTGAAACCCAGGTTCTTTATGCGCCGACGCTTTCACGTGCGACTGGTCCGGTGAGAACAACTGGCTAGTACCTCCAGTAACTCAGGTTAGCAGGGTTATAAACCATTTAGTAAAATGCAAAGCTAAAGGAACTTTGTTAGTTCCGAATTGGCCTTTATCGCCATTTTGGCCGTCGATTTTTGACACTGGTCTAAAATATATAGAGTACATAAATGATGTGCGTCAGCTCAACGAACCAGAGAGATTTTTCGAATCTGGAAATAATTTGAACTCTGTATTTGTGAGAGGAGATTTCAAAGGAACTATACTAGCTGTTTAGTTAGACGCTTCATATTGTTAATATTAAGTTTTTATTTACAGAATTGTTTTTACTATATGAATATTGATGTAATGTGTGTGTGTGTGTTGGAAGTCACTGGACCTTTTTGTCGATCACTGGACGTTATGCTCTTTTATCACTGGACTAAATCTTTTAGTAGTACTGTATGGTCACTGGACCTGATTGATCCGCAGGTAAATATGTTATGTATGTAATAGAATTTTTTTTTTATAAAAAGATTATAATTACTGTATATCTATTTTTAGAACATTTTTTCGACTGGATTCTGGTCACAGTTAAGTTCGGTTAAGCACCCAGAACTCAGATTACTTTACTCAAATCTAAATGCAACTGTCTTCGATTCGAAGGCCAAGATGACTGTTACAAAATATATTGGAGATTTCAAACGTTTTCTAAAGTGGACACAAAAATACAAAGAGATAACTTCAGTACTTCCGTGTAATAAACTTTATGTGGGTTTATACTTGCAACATTTGATTGAGTCATCCGAAGGTTTAGTTCAGTAGATACAGCATTTTATAGCATACAATGGGCTCATCGTATTGCTGGCGTAACTGATCCAAGCGAATCTTAACTAGTCAAGATTATACTAGAAGGTGCTAAGAGAATACTATCTCGTCCAAAAAAGACAAAAGAACCAGTTGACTCGAATTCAATGATTAAACTGTTTGATAAATACCAAGATTGTAACTCACTGAAAGAAGTGCGTTTATTGTTAATGTGTTCGTTAATGTATACGGGGTTTTTACGTTTCAATGAGTTATGCAACATCACAGCTAAAGACATAGTTTTTCATTCTTCGCTTGTCAATATCTTTATTCGTAAGAGCAAAACAGATTGGTATAGACAAGGTAATAATGTTGTCATTTCTAGATTAGATAGTTCCTACTGCCTTGTAAAGCTTTTGCAAAGTTATCTAGTTTTAGCAAAAATTGAGAATAATTCAGAATTCTTTATATTTCGTGCATTGTCTTTTTCAAAGAAAACTAATTCTTTTATATTGTGAAGTAAAAATTAAAAAATTTCGTACACTCGAGCAAGATAGTTAGTTAAAGAGGCTTTATCACAAATTGGTTTGAATGTAAACAAATTGTGTTTACACAGTTTCATAGCAGGCGGTGCAATTGCGGCCGCTAAATATGATATACCAGATAGACTTTTTAAAATACATGGAAGATGGAAATCTGATTTAGCTAAAGACGGTTACGTATCAGATAGTTTAGAAAAACAATTATCAGTTTCTAAAAAGTAACATTTCTTACGAATACAGTTTCTAAGAATTTAGGTTTATAACATTTACACTTTTTGCTTTCTTTGTACGTCGAAAGGGTCACAGTGCCTGTTAGTATCAGAAATAGTCTTGTCTTATTTATATACATATATACAATATGAGTCAGTTTAGAACAGAAATAAGAAGCAGAGTTGTACAAGAAAAATAGAGCAAGTTAGCACATAAATATGTTATGTTCGTTTGAACATCGTGAGTAAAGAACATAAGTGTTCATTCTTAATATTGAAATGTAAGTTGTATTTGGTGATAATACATAACATATATAAAGGTTGAGGATAAACACGGATGCCGCCACTTTTATTTTTGACAAAAACCATCTGAAAAGTGACATTTCTTGCCATATTTGAGAGATTTGTCATAATTCAGATAGAATTGGGGCGTTTTTAATGAGTAAATCAGTTAATAAATTTTCACAGAAACTAACTGAATCAACTAAAATAGACAAATAAGTGTTTAAAAAGTGTCTAAAATCTATCATTAGCTGAACTTGAAATTTGAGCCCAATATCGTCCCTTACCGGACCTACTCCTTTGGTTGAATGTGTTAGTCTATAAACAATGAAGTTGTATTATACAATAAAGTTTTGTCGTGTTTATATGAATAATACTGTCCATCCATCCATCTGGCTGAAAGGATTTTCTCCAAGTTAGAAAGCGTCATCAGAGCCATGCGGATAGTCACTATTAACGTCAAAATGGGAATCACAAATTTGAGAAAAAACATACAGTGAAATGCTTATTAAGTTTGAATGAAGCACAACCTGGACAAGTATGTGTATGTGTATGATTTAAATTTATTATTACATATTGCTACAGCTCAACTAAATACATTTCTTCTGCACAATGTTTTAATTTTTTGTATACCAAAAATTATACAATGCTTACAGATAGTGCTGCAATACCACCAGTAGAAGCATTTAATAGAAGTAAAATAAGGGGTTTCCTACAACTAATTACAGTTAAAAAGCATCTTCCAGATGAAGGTAAATCCAGAAAAGCGCTTTGGACGCACGTAAACAGAACTTGTTGTTTTCATCTTTGTCCAAACTGCAAAACACATAAAGTATTTTTGACAAAGCATAGGAAACAGAATCAGAAATGTAATATGATACAGAAATAATGAATTGAACACAGTGTAAAAAATATCTCCACAAAAAAGTTATTACTGGGACAAACATGTTTATGAGGTTTTTGCAAATAGTTTATGTTTGTTTTAATTAACTTAATGTTTTCCGCTAAGACAACAAACACTCTAGGAATCAACACAATGAAGCGGGACCAGTAAATATTGTGCCCCTGGATATAGCTTATAGTGTAGGTAGACGAGCGGACTGCATATTTTGTCGAGAGGCTGATGGTAAGGAATATTAGGGCATGATGCAAATACAGGGTTGTATATGACATTCAGAAGGGTGATTCTGTCAATGACAACAACAGCAATGTTTTCAAGGAGCCTTTTATATATAGAATATTACCATATTGAAGATGTGAGGATTTTATTGCAGAAAACTATTGTCAGCAAGATTAATGATTGTTATCTTTTCTTAACCTATTTTCTTCTTTTGTAGAAATTTATCAAGGGATTTTTTTCAGGTACTAATTATCTGTAGATTGGTTGCAGCAAATTGTATCGACCTTTATTGAGTTTTATTTGCTTATTTTGACATCGAACATTCCTGTTGACGGTTAATCCAGAAAACCACTTTGTCAGCAGCCAATTACAAATAAGGTATTTTTTTCAGATTGAATTTTGGTAGAAACTACAGGTTGTCCCAAAATAATTGAACAAATACAAGATATGTAATGTGTCTAATGTAAATATTGTCTTTTGTAGAATGGTATATTCTTGTAAAGAAACAGCTCCGACTTTAAAAAAATTAACTTTAGAACATTCAATAAATTTAGTCAAATGATGAATAGTTGTAATTATCATTTAAAAACAGTTCAGATAGTCACTACTGCAAATATCAACAGATTGTTAGACTTAAAGACAGCAATGGTTTTGGGTTTTATATTAAATAAATTCTCAACATTTCCCTTTTTTATTCATGTTATTGAAATAACATGTTTTTCGGTAAAATATAAACTACCAATAATGATAATGTGTTAGGGTCAATGATAAATCTTACAAAAGCAAACATCATAATAGCAGTGTCTGATTAAGCTATGACTCAACTCTGTGGGTTTAAATGGAATATTTTCATTTTCTCTGTTAGATTGCTTTTTTTTTAATTATAGATTTTTTATTTTATGCAGGTACAGGCCAAACAAAAAGTCATCTAGAATGAATATCATTCAACTGAATACCATAACATTAGATTCATATAAAGGCTTATATTGTCAACTTCATTATGATACCATACATGTGAAAGCATGGATCAATGTTATGTTCAATATTTGCAAAACACTTTTTTTGTTCCCAACACTTTGGTTATATTTGGCCTACAAAATAGCCCAAAAATTGATATGATTGTCTTCGCAAGAAAAACGGCTAAATTTTGGAAAACCGCTTCACCGATTGAAAAACATTTGGCACCAATGAATTTCCTTTTTTGTGCTCTTAATAATGTTATTTAATTTTCTTTACTTATTATTTTGGCTGACTTCCCTACCATAGACGGCATCTCTCGATTCACAATAGACCCCTTTTAGTTGTCTCTTTAAAGGGTAAAACGTTCTAAAGACCATATCTTTATCATGTACCAGTATGTATATACGTAGTTGTAGCAAAGGTCAAATTGTAAACCATAGATTTGATATTTGAACTCAACCATAATATATCAGCCATAAAGTAATTCCTTTTTATCTTTTATGTAAAGTGATACTGCACAAAACTAACTAGAGGCTCTTAAAAGAGCCTGTGTCGCTCACCTTGGTATATGTGAATATTAAACAAAAGAAACAGATGGATTCATGACAAAATTGTGTTTTGGTGATGGTGATGTGTTTGTACATCTTTCTTTACTGAACATTCTTGCTGCTTACAATTATCTCTATCTATAACGAACATGACGAACTTGGCCCAATGAAAATTGTTAATAATTGACTATAAAGGACATCAACTCCTTAGGGGGTCAATTGACCATTTCAGTCATGTTGACTTATTTGTAAATCTTACTTTGCTGAACATTATTGCTTTTTACAGGTTATGTCTATCTATAATAGTATTCAAGATAATGACCAAAAACAGCAAAATTACCTTAAAAATTACCAATTAAGGGGCAGCAACCCAACAACGGGTTGTCCGATTCATCTGAAAATTAAAGGCCAGATAGATCTTGACCTAATAAACAATTTTACCCCGTCAGATTTGCCCTAAATGCTTTGGTTAAATGGCCGGGTCATCGGACACATTTTTCAAACTAGATACACCAATGATGATTGTGGACAAGTTTAGATTAATTTGGCCCAGTAGTTTCAGAGGAGAACATTTTTGTAAAAGATTACTAAGATTCAAGAAAAATGATTAGAATTGACTATAAAGGGCAATGACTCCTAAAGGGGTCAACTGACCATTTCGGTCATGTTGACTTATTTGTAAATCTGACTTTGCTGAACATTATTGCTCTCTACAGTTTATCTCTATCTATAATAATATTTAAGATAATAACCAAAAACAGTAAAATTTCCATAAAATTACCAATTCAGGGGCAGCAACCCAACAACGGGTTGTCTGATTCATCTGAAAATTTCAGGGCAAGTAGATCTTGACCTGATGAACGATTTTACTCCAAAAGATTTGCTCTAAATGCTTTGGTTTTTGAGTTATAAGCCAAAAACTGCATTTTACCCTTATGTTCTATTTTTAGCTATGGCGGCCATCCTGGTTGGTTGGCCAGGTCATCGGACATACTTTTTAAACTAGATACCCCAATGATGATTGTAGACAAGTTTAGATTAATTTGGCCCATTAGTTACAAAGGAGAAGATTTTTGTAAAAGATTACTAAGATTTACGAAAAATGGTTAAAAATTGACTATAAAGGGCAATAACTTCTAAAGGGGTCAACTGACCATTTCGGTCATGTTGACTTATTTGTAAATCTTACTTAGCTGAACATTATTGCTGTTTACAGTTTATCTCTATCTATAATAATATTCAAGATAATAACCAACCAGATGCTCCGCAGGGCGCAGCTTTATACGACCGCAGAGGTTGAACCCTGAACGGTTGGGGCAAGTATGGACACAACATTCAAGCCGGATTCAGATTTAAATTTGGATTGTGATTAAATAGTTGACACAGCATAAGTTTTTGACACAGAATGAATGTGGCCTAATGAACTTTAAATTTTTGTTTTGCCTTTGAGCAAATCACTATGCTGTTGAATATTAATCCTCTCATAGAAATGTTTGAAGAAATTTTCTTTTATTTATGAAATCTGAAATGAGAAAAATTGAACACCCCCCCCCCCCCCCCCCCCCTCACCAATTTTTTTTCACATCCCCTTTTCTTTTATTCCAAAACCGATCTCAATTCAAATTTCTAATGGAGTTTGCAACAATAACTACTCATTTAAATACATCATAAAGTATTAAATTGTAAAAAAAAGTGCTTGTTATCACTGAATGGTAAAGATTGTTTTAATCTATCAGTTGGTAGTAAAAGTGAATATACATTGTATATTGTATAAAACAATGATTTAAGTTGATTCAACTACTATTCTGGACAAAGAAAGATAACTCCAATTGAAATTTTTTGCTATTGCAAAATATTGTGCCATAGATATGTCTTGCTATTGCGCAATACTGTGCAATTGAAAATACTTGCTATTGCACAATACTGTGCAATTGAAGATTTCTTGCTATTGCACAATAATGTGCAATTGAAAATTTCTTGCTATTGCACAATACTGTGCAATTGAAGATTTATTGCTATTGCTGAGTACTATGCAATTGAAAATTTCTTGCTATTGCACAATACTTAATATAATAATTTTGGATCCTGATTTGGACCAACTTGAAAACTGAGCCCATAATCAAAAATCTAAGTACATGTTTAGATTCAGCATATCAAAGAAGCCCAAGAATTCAATTTTTGTTAAATCAAACTAAGTTTAATTTTGGACTCTTTGGACTTTAATGTAGACCAATTTGAAAACGGGACCAAAAATTAAGAATCTACACACACAGTTAGATTTGGCATATCAAAGAACCCCAATTATTCAACTTTTGATGAAATCAAACAAAGTTTAATTTTGGACCCCAATTTGAAAACTGGGCCAATAATAAACAATCTAAGTACATTTTTAGATTCAGCATAACAAAGAACCCCAAGGATTCAATTTTTGTTAAAATCAAACAAAGTTTGATTTTTGACCCTTTGGGCCCCTTATTCCTAAACTGTTAGGACCAAAACTCCCAAAATCAATCCCAACCTTCCTTTCGTGGTCATAAACCTTGTGTTTAAATTTCATAGATTTCTATTTACTTATACTAAAGTAATGGTGCGAAAACCAAGAAAAATGCTTATTTGGGTCCCCTTTTGGCCCCTAATTTCTAAACTGTTGGGACAACAACTCCCAAAATCAATACCAACCTTCTCTTTGTCGTCATAAACCTTGTGTTTAAATTTCATTGATTTCTATTTACTTAAACTAAAGTTATTGTGCGAAAACCAAGAAAATGCTTATTTGGGCCCTTGTTTGGCCCCTAATTCCTAAACTGTTGGAAATAAAACTCCCAAAATCAATCCCACCTTTCTTTTGTGGTCATAAACTTTGTGTTAAAATTTCATACATTTCTATTCAATTTTACTTAAGTTAGAGTGCAAAAACTAAAAGTATCCGGACGACGACGACGACGTCAACGTGATACCAATATACCACCAAAAAATTTTCAATTTTTGCGGTCGTATAAAAACAGTGAAATTTCCATAAAATTACCAATTCAGGGGCAGCAACCCAACAACGGGTTGTCCGATTCATCTGAAAATTTCAGGGCAGATAGATGTTGACCCGATAACGATTTAAGCCCCATGTCAGATTTGCTCTAAATGCTTTGGTTTTTGAGTTAAAAGCCAAAAACTGCATTTTTCCCATATGTACTATTTTTAGCCCTGGTGGCCATCTTGGTTGGTTGACCGGGTCACCGGACACATTTTTTAAACTAGATACCCCAATGATGATTGTGGCCAAGTTTGATAAAATTTGCCCCGTAGTTTCAGAGGAGAAGTATTTTGTAAAAGCTAACGACGGACGACGACGACGACGACGATGGACGACGGACGACGATCGCCAAGTCATGAGAAAAGCTCACTTTGCCCTGTGGACCAGGTGAGCTAAAAATGTAAAACCCGGTGTTCCGCAAGTGAAGGCAGATTCTGCTCCACATGAGGCACCTGTCGTTTTGCTCATAGTAGTATACACCGGATGATATGTCTAATTCAAAAGGTAACACTCAAACGATACGAAGTTTATGATACTGGTTTTATACCCCAAGTCACTTCCAGTTTTTATTTCTGACTATTTCAAAATATGGCTTGTTTTGCATTTGCTTGGAATATAAAGTTCTAGATACTCGTACAAACAAATCTCCTGACATAATGCAAAAGACCGTTAGGCTTTATCGTGTCCCACTGTATTCTCTGTATTCTGTCATATTTGTGATATATGTACTTGTTAAAGCAATAGTGTTGCTTATGCAATAAAGATTAATTCATTCGTTCATTCATTCAAGTAAAGACACTTATAATTCAAAACTTTACCTTGGCTAATGCATTCATTGTTATGGCCATATAGTTACCTTCTCTAATCAAGACATTAAAAAGGTATCAATAATTTACGAAATTGTTTCTTTTAAAATTGTAACACGATGATGACTGCTGTTCCCATATTTTGACTATTCTATTCATTATGTCTGTTTAGTTCACGCATCATTGTAAATATAACGGAATTTGACGAGACTGTCGTATAAAGTGAGAGGTTTAGCGCTATCAAACCAGGTATATTCCACCATTATCTACATTCGAAAATGCCTGTACCAAGTCAGAAATATGACAGTTGTTGTCCATTCGTTTTTGATGTGTTTTGTCATTTGATTTTGTGATTATGGACTCTCCGATTTGATTCTCCTCTGAGTTTAGTATTTTTGTGATTTTACTTTTTATGTTTTATAAGTTATATCAACATACAATTTATTTTAAACTCCTACTAGATTGGATGGTAGAAGAAGTTTTTGGCGTTCTGTATTTCTATTTATACTCGTGCTTGCCTTTATCTGTGTGGTTGTTTTTTTTCTGTGCCCAAGTTAAGTAATGTTCGCTTTTATCGCTTCTTTCATTAGCTTCAATTTCTTAAAATGTTACAAAACGTTACATGGAACTGTTATATTTGATTTCACATCATTGAAATAGTCAAACTAACAACACTTCAATAAAACTTTTTGTGAGAAAAAAGAATGCCGATTAGAATTTAATTTTGTTTCGAAGAAAACATATTAGGTTTCTAATATTCCAACTCAAGTGAGTTAAGTCTTTGGAACGCAACTTTATTGCGCTTTTATTGAAGTGAAGTCATAATGTTGATAAAGATCAATTTTAGCCAATTATAGATTAATGTCATGAGGTGTCAGCATAATTGTTACCAAGAAGAAACTCTTGTTCTGCCAAATTGATAAACAAAAAATACGCTGTTTTTGCTTTGCCTGTATTAGTCCTATCATTTCTTTGCAATTAATACTGTCAATTTAATTATTTCTAAATAGTGAACATGTTTTACGTCAACTACAGTGTGTTATTAAATTATAGACAACTTGCACAGAGTAAGAATGATTATCAAAATTATTTATTTAATATTTCACTAGTCCAGTATAAAAAAGTAATATAAATCATCATAAAAATATATGCAGTTGATCAAAATATGATTTGTTTAATCCAATGTCGTTTAAAAAGAAAAGTAAATATTTGGAGGAGACTCTTACTGGTGTAGAAACAACATATATCTTGATAAATTATATATAAAATATCTAACGCATAAGCAGTAAAACTATTCATATGATCATGATGATGATGACCCTCATTGATGTTTGTCTCAAAAACACAGACACTTTGCATTTAAATAGCCATTCAATCTTGTGTTGCTGTATGGTTCTATGTGGTTCCTTTAGAACGGTGTCAACGAATCTTCCCAAACCTTTAATAATATATGAAGACAAATTTGAACATTAGAATACAAAACACGGGATATTTGTTCATAAGACACCACTCACCACTTAAATGACTGTAAAAAACTGTTTGTTTTTTTTTATATTTAATGCTGATTAATTAAAAAATACAGATATGCAATAATTGTTCCCAACAGTTAGATTCATTTTTTCATGAGTATTGTCGAAAACGCTTTCGGTTTGACAGGACCGTTGTTGTTTTGTTAATCTCACTGAGTCGTTAAATGTAAAAATTGTCACTCCTCTAATTTGTTTGAGGTTTTTACCAGACAATCTGGGGTTGTAAAATACATGTATTCGAAGTAACGTAATACATTCCAACTTTACAACTATTGTTTTTCAGGACAATGTAGTACTGCTTCATAATCAATTTCTTCCGATACCTCATTGTATTAAACTGTACTTCGATTTTATTGAAACTAAACACACGAAAAAATGAATTATAAGACATAACAAATAGTTTTTTAATATACAAACAGAAACTCTGGAAAACACTTTGATATAGTATAGTCATGATAATGCAAAACACAAAAGGTCGGAGCCTATCAACTTCATTAACACCAGAAAAAATATAACAACAAGTAAAATAACAAAAATGCCGAACTCCGAGGAAGATTCAAATCGGAAATTCCCTAATCAAATGGCAAAGTCAAAAGTAAAAACACATCATTCGAATTGATGATCACTGACATATTCTTGACTTAGTACATGCATTTTTTCGTGTAGATAATGTTGGAATGAACCTGGTTTTAT
This sequence comes from Mytilus edulis, assembly GCA_019925275.1. Lineage (NCBI taxonomy): Eukaryota > Metazoa > Mollusca > Bivalvia > Mytilida > Mytilidae > Mytilus > Mytilus edulis. The sequence goes on along the minus strand of CM034361.1, from coordinate 102,957,027 downwards.
AGCTAACTAAACCTCCCACTTGAATGAAAGTCGCATAAAACTCCATACTCTAAGGCATTATACAGCAGACCATTTAAAGTCTGAAATGGGCAGTTTTTGTGCTCGACTGTACTAATTGTTACTGTATTAGTTATTATTTAACTAGATACTACTCGACTGCAATGTAGTATGATCCGTATTAAACAGTGTAAATGTGTACTTTCCTTCGAGAAATCTTTAACGTTCGTATAGAATCTAGTTTGCACTCAACTGCATAAGCTACAGTTTGAACAATATCTGGATGAATTCTTAACCGAACTTGACATTGCAGTGGTGTGAATACAAACGATGATAGAGAGTATGATAAATTTGTATATCAATTCATCATGTTCATGTGATAAGATATTTGGTTTCAAATTAATTGCTATTAAAAACTACAACAAGGATCAGATTTTTTATTTTTTTTAATGTAATATTTTTTTATTTGAGTTCTTGCTTTTAAAGATATAAAGTAATACATACAGCTTTTGTTCGAATGATTTAACACAACTTTGAAACATTGCAAATTACCTATAACTTAAATTGATGCTTAAATGGCTTACAGTATACAAATAAAGAGGTATGATATTATTGCCAATGAAAGAACTGTTCACCAAAATTCTTTTATAAATTTTGGTATGATCCAGGTTAGTGTTCAGTATAAGTCAGCATAGTCAAGTAGGGTAACAATATGCACAGTTCGTCGTTCTAATGTCGGAATCTTTAAGTTATAAAAATGGTCGATTACAATAACCAATTTTGGACTATTATTAGATTGCAGTAAAAGGAAGAAGAGAAAAAAAGGGAAACGTTAAACAAACACCTACAGGACACCCCATTATAATATTTTTAATGTTGATATTTTCAATACAGATTAAACAGCTCAAACAACTGATATATTTTCCTTTAATATTCTGTACCAAGTCCAGAATATGGCAGTGAGTACCAAACAGTCCGGTTTTTTTGTATGTTGGATTTTTAGGGTTGTTTTTTGTTGTTTTTATTTTTGAAGTTCAGTGATTCTGTTTTCCTCACATAGTTGGATTGTTTTCCTCGGTTTCGTTTGTTACCCAAATTGTTTTTCTTTAATCGATTTATGACTATTTAACAGCGATATACTACATGTACTACTGTTGCTTTTATTTGTCGGAAATGGCGCTCGCATTGTTTGAGGACTAGGAGTACATTTTATTCCACTTATCTGATTTTGTTTTTCGTTTTACTTAGACCTGAATAAATACTTACGAGAGACACTCACTGTTAATACACGCTCTGAAAGAGATTTAGAAGAGATATCTATCAAAAAGTCATAAATGGAGAACTAAAGTTGATATTTTTTGTATATGGAAATTGGAAACGGCTATAACACAAAATAAATCGCGATTTGTCTGATTGACATGCATTTTTGTCTCCATCATATCCATACATAATCGATCAAAAGATCAATCTGTGTTTAACAAAACTAATATTTACGATACCTCAGTACACGAGAGACGCAATTTCAATATCAATATGTTTTCAGAGTGCATCATTTGTGTAATCGAACATAATTAATTTTGTTAAATCAGTTTAAAATGTGTAAGGCTCTAATACTACTTTGACCGACTAATTTACAATTACAAATATGTATACTTTACTTAAAAAAGGAGCAAAAGATACCAACGGGACAGTCAAACTCATAGATCGAAAACAAACTGACAACGCCATGGCTAACCTGCCATCGGTCTATAAATGATATAATGCATATAAAATGTACAATGACAAAATTTCAGAAAAAGTTATGATAATGGTAATGCAAAAAGGCAAATAAAAGAAAAATAGGGCGACCTCCATGTAGGACGCATGCTAATATATGCAAATGCATATGACGCACGTCAAGCAAAAACCACCCTTATCGCGTTTGACGTCGTTATCGGTAGTCAACGCTAGAATGTAACGTAGAACAAACCGATAAATTGCACGTGGAAATTGAGATATTTTTCTAAACATAGCGTTATCCATGCGAACTGAATAGTATATTCTGATATTACATATAAATAAATACTTCTGTAAAATAATGCCGTATTTACGATTTAAAATTTAATTTTGTGATAAATTTCTATTCAAACTTTTCAAATGCTTGTTTTGACATACGCTGTATATTCTTATTGTCTTGGGAGGAATGATTTATAAACAATATAATAAAATCCCACACATCACCAAGTCTCATTAATACATAGTACCACGATATGTAATGATACACGTATTAACGTTCTACAATATATAAACAATACCAATGTTGTGTAAAAAAAAAAAACCACTTAGATATTTTCTAAAAGTTTTTTTCCGCAGCTGGATTTCTTTTATACTTTTAATACGGCAAGTTATTGTATGAAGAACCTAAGAAAATAATTTAAAATTTGGCGCAACATTATGCATGCTAAATGCGGAAAATCTTGCATGGTTAATCATGAATGAGAGAGTTTGCTTACAAGAAATTAAGTACGAAAGAGAAGAAAATCTGTCTGAAAATTTTTCGTCTTTTATTTTGCCACGCTTTAAGGAACATGCACTACTGGACGAAAAAACGTCTGTCCATACCAGTACAGTCCTTGGATGGTGTAAACTTCCCACTAACACCATACACCATTACACCATTACACCGTACACCATACACTATTACACCATACACCTTGTACCATTACACCATACACGTTACACCTTTGCACCATACACCTTACACATTACACCATACACCATTCCCCATTCTATCTACACGATCCGAAATTACCCATAATGCAATTAAATTTCAACGACTACAAAATTATTTATTTGTTTTAAAAAACGAATTTTGATCACAATATTGCAAATTAATATATAAAATTAAGACTTCCGTGATCATGGTCATGTAAACAATACAGATCAAATACATGTATTTGTAAATAAAGTACGCATAAAACTGTGCTTGTATAAATTAAGCCGTGATCTGCCTTCATGTAGAGGTGGGTCTGCGCGTACACGCGTGGCCGAATTAATTGGCCTCCGTTAATAAATAACGATATAGGTTTCACTGCTGTTATTATTAAGTTCTGATCGGTTTTAAAATGTAGCGTAAATTTAAAAAACTTGGTTTTCAGATAAAGTCGACAAACAATGCAGAAAACGAATAGTACTAATATCATATAAAATATTCATATATAATCATGAAAGCGATATTGGTGTACAGTTAACCGGTCAGGGCGAACTCTAAAAATCGAGTATACTCGGTTTTGCGAGTTTACGATCCCGTCGTGCAATAACTATTCATGCTTATGGCCAGCGTAATATAAATGATTATTATTTTTCTGGACCAATCAACAATACATTCATGCATATACTTTTTTATTCAATTAATTGAATTATCCACAAAAATTATAGCTTTCACATCTCATCTTCACTAAAACTAAAACGAACGAACCTAAAAATATTCCGGTAAATTTTTGACATTTTTTTTTTTTCTTTTTTTTCCTCCCTTAAAATGTCGTAATTGAAAACGCATATTTGTTCCTTTAAAGTACGAAATGATGTATTATTTTAAAATAAAACTTGAATTTTTTCCTCAAATTTGTGAGAAAAAAAAATATTTTTTAAGTAATAATCCTTATACGTTCAACATTCAAAGTTTTCGTTAGGTGTTAATAAAATGTATGTATCTTTCACTCAGTAAGGACATTGGTCCGCAGAAATTCAAGGTTGGTCAGGTTTGAGTGTTAACGTTTCTCGGACCAACATATTTTTGGTCATGCCAAGTAATCCTTGATGGTGTAACACCACTAATTCAGGCCCCGCCTGAAAGCACATACCAGAAAGTAGTACATATTTAACACAAAATAGTTCCTACGCATGGACATAACTTTCAAAATATTTAGAATATTTTATTAATTTTGGTATCAAATGAAAGCTGCAGGACTGGTGATCATTGCAGAACAATTTTTGACTGATAAATTTGAATAATAAAACAATGGCATGAAATTTAAAAAGGAGGGTACATTTTGCCTTTTTGTCAGATCGGAAGTACCTGTTTTGGTACATCCGAAGTTTCGGGAACCAGTTCTTTCTTATATGCAATGTAAGGTATGTTGATTTTTCAGTACAGGACACCAGAAGGTGTTGCTTTGACATGCAATGATTGTCACTTTATTTGAACTTAAGATAAAAGAGCTGTGACCACTCGAAATTGAGGAATTTAACATAGAAAGCAATGGGGCCATTATTAGTGGTGTACTTCCTGATCACAACTCTGTTGGACCTCCTACGGCATCCATTAGTTATTAAAAAGATTAGATAAAAGAACATATAAACCTATCAAATGTACCGTTTTTGAAATAAAAATATTGCCAGTGGACCACTCAAACCTCCTTTTTTGGCGCTTACAATTTTCAACCCTCGAATTAAGCTTTCCAAACTAACTAAAATTAAAAACTTGCTTTCTAACCGATCTTTTCGTGTACCGGACAGGCACCACTCGTTATTTTATAAGAAAAGCCTGCTATGGTCTAATACACATGCATGTTGTCTACTTGGGAGTTTCCGCACAAACACTTGACTCAGAATAAACATCGAATACGGCAGTGGAACTACCATTCATTTTTTTGGGCAAAGGTTACCGGGTTAATACCGAGTTCAAAATATACATGAAATATCATAACTCCGAGATTTCGATCTGTTTCATGCCAAGAAATTCTTGCTCAAAACTCTAGTGGTTCTCCTACGGCACCCATTAGAATATGATTTCATTCAACAAATTAATTTGTCCTGCATGCACGTATCGCTTTAAACACGGACATATACATGTACCAAATGGTGAATATGAATCAACCTTGAAATTGCTCTGGCAAATTGTTAGCTCGTAAAGTTAAAAAAAAATCCATGTTTGACAAAGGTGTTGGGGTTTTTTTTTGGGGTTTTTTTTTTTGTCAGAGAAGTTAAAATGAAATCTACCGGTAAATGGAGTTACACTGAATCATGGAAGTAATATTGTGAATCTTCTCAATTGAAGAATGATGGATTGAACCTGGTTTTATGGCAAGCCAAACCCTCTCTCTCTTATAGGCAATGTTAAAAATACCGCTATTATATGACAATAAAATTTGTCTTTATGGCGAATAATACACTATAAAATCTTGAAATAATCTGCATTTATTCGTATAAATAAAAAAAGAAAGTTGCGATATGATTGCCAATGCGACAATTCTCCACAAGAGACCAAAATGACACAGACATTTAACAACTATAGGTCACCGTACGGCCTTTACCAATGAGCAAAGTCCATAGTATGTTTCTTTTTATCATAAATGTAATATGATATTTTATGAGTTATCATTAGACTTCAAAATGTTGAATGAGTTGACGCCGTAACGGTATACTGCTAATTGCATTTTTTATAAAACTCTGTGATGTGTACAATGGTGTAGTTTTGAGGGTATTCAACAGATTACACTCGTGTCACAGGATGTCCTATAGGTGGTCATTCATGTTCAATAAACGAATGTAGGACAGAAAGTCACAGGACAAAAAGTCACAATTTAGTTTAGTTAAACAACTTTTATTTGTTCAAGTACAAATTGGATAAGACACAAAAATAAATAAAGGAATATTAAGAGAACTAAAACAAAAAAAATAAAATACAAAATTAATTCAACAAACGAAAAAAGGGAAGCATTTAACTTAGATGATGATTTGTGTGCGATCATGGTTTACTATCTAGACAATTAGAATTCGGTTTTTAGAATATATTTCTTTGAACAAGAAAAAAATCATTTTAAAGATAGTGTTACAAGTGTTTTTTCTTGAACTATTATATATAAAGCAACTTTGTAAATAAAATTTATTCAATTTAAATCAATACAAAATGTCAATTATTATATATTTTGTCTCAGTCTCCATAATCACTGAAATGCACTATCCTTAATGTATTTAATAACATGGAACAATTCAGAAACATTGTTGAACATGTATTATTCTATTTTATTTAAACGTTGTTCTCATATCATTATAGTCATAAGCAATAAGGATATCCTAATCGATGTTGTTGATTGTGTAATTCACGGCTGAGTAGGTGTGTAATCGATGACACGTGCATGCCCGCATTGTATTATGAAAATTAAAAATATCTCTCTAAGTTCGGTTTTAAATATCTAAAAAATTACCTCAGTGACTCGGTCGGCAGATTTTTTATGTTTTTAATTTTTTTTTTCCTATATTTCTTGTCTGGACACTGGACACATTTTCATAGTAAATACTGCCCATGGACAATATCTAATTTTTTAAATGTGTCCTGGACACAATTTCCTATGAAAATATGTCCTTAAGTATAAAAAAGAGTCCATGAACAAAAACATTATTCACCACCATAATATTGTCCAGGGGGGACATTTTTTCAGAGGACATTGTGTCCACCTGGGCATCTTTTAATGGGATTTAAGTATTAAATGATATCCATTGTCTTGTTATTACTGGACACATTTTAACTTTTAATTGCAAATTTTAATTAATTGTTACTTTGACAGAGTTGTCTCATTGGCACTGAATAAGTAACAGATGCTGTACAGTATTATTTTCCTTAGAGGACACAATTTAATAACTGTTACATTTACTACAACAGTTTGTTCTGTAGATGGACCATATTTCATAACTGTCGCTGTAAAATGCTGTCCACTTAGGAGACAATATTTCATGGCAATGGACATTATTTATTTTCAATTGCCTTCTTCTCTGACATAACAAATATAGTAAAGTTCTTCGGACTTAATTTTACACTTCCTTCAATCAATTAAAAATACTGCTTGTAAATATATTGTACTGTAGCACATATTAGAACCCCACTTAAATCATGAATGGTCATGCTTTACGAATTTCTTTCACATTTACATGTATGACCCATTCTGTTTGGCTATATACAATGATATAGGTAGTGTTATACCTTGAAATTTCCGGGTATTACAAATCAACATGTATATTAACGGCTCAAAAAAAAAGATGTGGTATGATTGCCAATAAGAAAACTGTCCACAAGAGACCAAAATGACACAGACATTAACAATTGTATGTCACCGTACGGCCTTCAACAATGAGCAAATCCCATACCGCATAGTCAGCTACAAAATGCCCCGATATGACAATGTAAAACAATTCAAACGAGAAAACTCACGGCCTTATTTGTATAAAAAAAAATGAACAAAAAACAAATATATAACACATAAACAAACGACACCCACTGGATTACAGGCTCCTGACTTGGGACAGCCACATCCATAAATAATGTGGTAGGGTTAAACATGTTAGCGGGATCCCAACCCTCCCATATTTTTTTTAAAATAATATTTCGTCCTAAATATGCATGAAATGTTTGCCACTGGACGTTAGGCAATCAGCAATCAATTGATCAAATTTTGCACTAAAATAGGAATTCAACAAGTGAGTTAACTTTCTGAATTCGTTTTTGTGCAGAAATAAATTCCATAGAATATATTAAGTATGTAAATATATGCAAAGGGTATCTTGTGGTCTTGTGGTATAGTTTATGTTAGATCAATCATTTGGCTGTTGTCTGCTCTTTGGTTGTTTTGTTGTCTCTTTTACACATTCCCCGTTTTCATTCTCAATTTTATCGTATGAGCCAGAAAATGTATTAGCCAAGTTTAAATGAAAATAAAGAGAATTAGAATATTGTTGAAGAAAAAATACATATCCGTGTGATATTCGCCTCAGGTTGTTTTTCCAAGTTTGATATCCAACTTCTTTACCCGACAACCTTGTATATTGTATATGTTTGATGGACTATCATCATGCTCATGTGACCATCAGGTACTGAGATAAATATGTTATGGTTTAAACTCTGTCAAAACGATTAAATATATATATCTAATTTAAATTCATTCATGCATGCAGTAAAACGTTTCTTGAATGAGTGAAATTATATAAAACAATTTTTCAAACTTTTATCTTTAATGCGTTTAGCCTACATGTGAAAATAAACCGGGAAAGGAGTTGTGATAGACAAATGGACAACTATATACATGATATACAAACATATGTATTGCTATTTTCTTTAGTTATGAACTGTAGAAAATACCCGATTCATTTATCCTCATTACACATAATCTGTGTTGAAATGCGTTGAAAGCATGGGAGTTTGTATTTCTTGCTCCTATATTATGTATTTCTTAAATATTTTCTTCGCCTCAAATGTGATCGATGTTTATATTGTTCTTATTAGTCCTGAATTTTATAGTACGAATCACACCTCTTTAACACATTTGTGAAAAAGAAAGGGGGAAACCTTGAATGACACAGTACAAAACTCTCTCTATATATATATAACAATAACAATAACATCTTCATGCCTTATATATCATGTACTGTAGTACGCCGCTAGATTAAAACTGACGTGGAAAGGTAACACATGCCCACCGAAAGCTCTTTTTTTGAGAGCCCAGGTGGTCGTGTGGTCTAGCGGGACGGCTGCAGTGCAGGCGATTTGGTGTCACGATATCACAGTCGCATGGGTTCGAATCCCGGCGAGGGAAGAACCAAAAATTTGCGAAAGCAAATTTACAGATCTAACATTGTTGGGTTGATGTTTAGACGAGTTGTATATATATATATATATATATATATATATATCAAACGTCTGAATAATAGTCAACGATTTTTCCCACGTGGGAGCTGGATCGTTACAAGTAACGATACATGTACACAATAAAATAAATTATATAAACGCCTAAAAAGTGTACATAACAACACCAATGATATAAAAAGGAACTATAAATGTAATTATTTATAAATATTTCGAACATCAGAATCTGACTGACGAAGGATATCTGTTATCCGAAATATTTATAAATAATTACATTTATAGTTCCTTTTTATATCATTGGTGTTGTTATGTACACTTTTTAGGCGTTTATATATATATTATATATATAGTACCACATCTCCTTTTAATGGGGGCACTACGTTTGCACACATTTGGGAATTAAAATGTTTTACGTTTCCACTCAGCTTTTGATTACATTTGCTCGCATTTATTTAACAGGTTTATTTCAATAAGAATAATAATAATTTTATTTGCAAAATACACCCATATGGGTCAAGCAAACACAAATACAACATTTAATACAGACAGTGAAGAATTACAAATATAAACATAAAAAAACATAGTTATAAATGGTAATGAATATAACCTTTGATGGACATGGACCTCATTTTCGCAATTCTAAAGATTGCTTTATAAAGTCACTAATTTCTGTCAAAAGCTCAGATTTAGGATTTAAAAGTTGTTTTAGCTTTAAAAGTGGTTGATAATTTGAAAAATCAGGATTTATATTATTAATCTTTAAAATAAGCAATCTCTTAAAGTTGAGTTTAGTTTGCAATATAGAAAAAAATGGTATTCATCATCAATTTTATTACAAAGTTTACATAAAACCATTGATCTCTGGGTACATTTTTATATCTTCCCATTTCAACCTCTAGGTTATGGTCACTAACCCTTAATTTAGAAATTCATTAAAATTGAGAATGGAAATGGGGAATGTGTCAAAGAGACAACAACCTGACCAAATAAAAAACAACAGCAGAGGGTCACCAACAGGTCTTCAATGTAGCGAGAAATTCCCGCACCCGGAGGCGTCCTTCAGCTGGCCCCTATACAAATATATACTAGTCCAGTGATAATGAACGCCATACTAATTTCCAAATTGTACACAAGAAACTAAAATTAAAATAATACAAGACTAACAAAGGCCAGAGGCTCCTGACTTGGGACAGGCGCAAAAATGCGGCGGGGTTAAACATGTTTGTGAGATCTCAACCCTCCCCCTATACCTCGAACCAATGTAGAAAATTGTCTGGTTTTAAAATTTGATTCTTATAATAAATAATTTTCAATTTTTATCTCAGTCAATCTAAATTGCCAGCATGTTCTCTTTTTATCCAAAAAAGTGTCTCGCAACAAAATTTCAGTGATTTGATACCCCAAGCTGACTTGCATAATAAAATTATATCAATGCATCAACCAAAACTGACCATATTTACATTTTATTATGTAAATCTATATATATATAGCTGCACAGTAAATAGTAAATCAGCAATATTTTGATATCAGAATGCATTGCATTATACAAATGAGTCGACAGTAACATTGCAAGACAATGTCAACACAAATTTATTCCAATCATTTAGATTGCCAGCATATCCTCTTTTTATTCAAAATAGTGTCTTGCAACAACATTTCAGTGATTTGATACCTCAAGCTGACTCATATAATGAAATTATTTTAACGTGTCAACATAATTTCAGTGATTTGATACCTCAAGCTGACTCATATAATAAAATTATTTTAACACGTCAACAAAATTTCAGTGATTTGATACCTCAAGCTGACTCATATAATAAAATTATTTTAACTCGTCAACAAAATTTCAGTGATTTGATACCTCGACAATGCTCAAGCTGACTCATATAATAAAATTATTTTAATGCGTCAACAAAATTTCAGTGATTTGATACCTCAAGTTGACTTATATGATAAAATTATTTTAACACGTCAACAAAATTTCCGAGATTTGATACCTCAACAATCATGACAATGCTGAACTGACTCATATAATAAAACTATTTTTACACGTCAACAAAATTTCAGTGATTTGATACCTCAGGCTGACTCATATGATAAAATTATTTTAACGCGTAAACAAAATTTCAGTGATTTGATACCTCAACAATGCTGAAGCTGACTCATAAATAAAAATTATTTTAACACATAAACAAAATTTCAGTGATTTGATACCTCAAGCTGACTCATATGATAAAATTATTTTAATGCGTCAACAAAATTTCAATGATTTGATACCTCAACAATGCTGAAGCTGACTCATATAATAAAATTAGTTTAACACGTAAACAAAATTTCAGTGATTTGATACCTCAAGCTGACTCATATGATAAAGTTATTTTAACGCGTCAACAAAATTTCAGTGATTTGATACCTCAACAATGCTGAAGCTGACTCATATAGTAAAATTAGTTTAACTGGTAAACAAAATTTCAGTGATTTGATACCTCAAGCTGACTCATATAGTAAAATTATTTTAAGGAGTCAACAAAATTTCAGTAATTTGATACCTCAAGCTGACTCAAATAATAAAATATCTTTTTAAAACTGACCATATTCAGTCAGGGGACTTACTTAAACAAGTGATTTTCTAAATCACTGATTCAAGTAACATTATTTCCATAAAGGTTGGAAGTTAGAGTTGTCTTTTTTTAATAATCACCTATTTAAGTAGTACAAATTAATCACTAAAAGAAGTGATTCAATATTAGTGTAGCTTTAAATATAGAATACTAATGATCCAGGGACTATTTATGTTTCTAAACTTATCAGAACCAACATCTGTGTTGTCTAGGATGACCAGGTCATTTCAGGTGATGACCTTGTACTGAATCTAGGATAATGACATAAAAATCATTTGTTTAAGTATCAGACCTCAATTTCCTTCCCAAAAATCACTTCTTTAAGTATCATTCTTTTAATAACCCCCACTAATTTCAACACCCCCGAATAGTGAAATTTTTATTTCGAACAGTAGAATTTTATTACATAATCTGAAAGATGTAACTTTGAACTTCACAGGAAAAATACTCCCACTGCTGTGAAAAATCTTTTAAGAAAGTATCAGTTCATTATGTAAAGCCATTATTATAGCATTTTTTCAACTAAAATAGAATTGTCAGGTAAATGATAGCATAAAAGGCATAAACCTTGCTACTTAAAAGAAGCAAAAAGTTCATATTTTTTAATTTTACTAATTAAAAGATGTTAATTAAACCTATTTGTTTAAAATTTTGAAAAAACTACAAAATCCCAATTTGTGACAAAACCTCGAATTTGCTACTCAAATAAGTGATTTAAAAAATCACTTATTTCAGTAAGTCCCCTGACTGATATTCGCTCTTTATTATGTAAATCAATATATACAAAATGATATAGCAGCATAGTAAATCAGCAATACTTTGATGTCAGAATGGATGGCCATTATATAAATTTTGTTGATTGTTGGCATGTCTTGTTTTTATTCAAAATATTGTCTCGCAACAAAATTTCAGTGATTTGAAACCTCAGGCTGACCATGCTGACTCATAATAAAATTATTTAAACATGTCAACCAAAACTAACCATATAAGCACTTAATCATGTCTATTATGTAAATCTATATAGCAGCATAGCAAATCAGCAATATTTTGATTCTTTTCTGTTTACGTAATATAAAACGGTCACTTAAGTCAGTATCTGTATCTGTATTTCAAACTTCTGAACATGGATGGGTATGCCGTAAATTCATTTTGGCTATTGTTTGATTGGTGGATTTGCACATAAATAAGTCATGCTTGCTGAGGTGTGCTCATTTAAACCCAGTGGTTCAGGATATTTTGTAAGATTCACCATATCACTAATCCTGGCTGAGCCGGCTGCTTGAACTTTTCATGCATATAACAATCACTTTTCCATGGTGGCGACATATATTTTGTTTTATGACGTCAAAATTTTAGGGGAAATTTTACATGTCTATTATTATGGCAGACAAATAGCGATAAGGTTTATAAAACTAAGGTTGTGACAAAGAGAAACAACTATCACTCCAATGTAATACATTAATTTTAGATAGATATTGATTTAAAAAAAAAAGTATTTTGAAATATTTGCCACTGAACACATTTTTGTATTCCTCGGTTATTTAGTGAATGTGCTGAATTTATATATTTTTTTAACACTTCCTCGCCCTTATCTCTTCGAGCCAATAAAATCGAAACCAGCACTAGATACCTGCAATTTCACTAGATAAAAGATAACTACTAACAGAAAAATCGAAAAACGTTACCCAATATATTTGTTACCAAATGTATCTTTATAACTGAATTAAAACTTGACAATTTTTATATCATCTAAATAACAATTTAATTATTTTTTTATTAAATTAGTAAGGTGTAAATTCATTCATGCATACACGGTTGTTTTCAATCGGCGTTTTGCATTTGCGCCGATCTACATTTCATTTGCGCCGATTTTTTCTTTCATTTGCGCCGATTTTTTCTTTCCTTTGCGCCGATTTTTCTTTTCATTTGCGCCGATTTTTTTACAGGTAAATAACAGGTAAATTACAGGTGAAATGATATAAGAGGATGTGGTACATTTGTATGAGAGCCAATGAGACACCTCTCCATCCCAGTAATGTTATTTTCATTTATCATTAAAGACCTCTTCCGTTAGCCAGTTGTACATGTGTTATGAATTGTCAATCATAACATGTATATAACTGTTGTCTCCTGCTTAAAATCAAGAAGTAAAAAACCTAAGATAAAAGAACTTTGTTTATACTAAAATGACGAATTAAAAATATATGTAGCAGCATTTAAATCCATAAAAACGGAATACATTCAAATCATAAATCTGTTCTTGCCGAGTATGTATAGGCAACACATCTAATGTATTCCTTTCTTATGATTTCGTCTAGGGAAAGGAACCGTAACCCGAAACATTGGGATAGCCATTTACCAATTGCAATGTCACTTGATTTGTCTGTATACTCTGTGCTCAGCCAATGTAAAAGTATGAACTTACCTGTAACTTACCTGTAAATCCAATTAAGAAAAAATATAAAATCGGCGCAAATGAAAAAATGAAATCGGCGCAAATGAAAGAATGAAAATTTTCAAAATCGGCGCAAATGTCATACGCCCGTTTTCAATACCCGTAGTTTTACGAATCACATCACTTCATAATAACGCTGAATATACATGATATACTCTAAACCTAGCGGGGAACTCCTAATATACACACTTGTCAAACTTATCCCCATATAAAACTGCTTTATATTTTCTTGAGGGCTTATTTCACACACTAATTTTTGGGGGGCTACATTTTTTTCTTGTAAAATTATAAATATTGCCGTATAATCATTTTGATTTCTATACATGTAAAAAAAAAATCAGACATTTAACACATCTTTTGCAGCTATGGAAAACAAATCTTAAATCTATCTGAATTTAATTTATTTTATTTTACCGTATTTTATTTTTGAATAGTTCAATATTAACTCGACTTCGTATTGTACATTGTACGGAATGGTCTATTTGAAGTTCAATTGTAATTGATACACATGATACAGGTATATAGCACGTCAGCATTCATGATTGAGGTAAAAAAAACATTATCACTCGCGAGAAAAATTCATATTTTCACCGGATTTTTCGCAAAGAATTTACCATACATATGTAAATACTAGTAGAGTTCAAGACCCGATAAAATAACTAGCGCCAGTGAAAGTTCAAATGTTCAAAACATGAAAACTCGCATTGTTTAAGACAGGGAAATCAAATCTTAATTCTTTTATTTTTTCACATCACTTTTTAGAACTTGATGTATTCTTTAGACTCCGGTCTTATTAAATTATAAAGACTGACATCGGATTCTCTTATGTGGTTTCAGTTGATCAGATGTACTAACGTTTAATTTATTCAAAATATTTTCCCATTTCAATTGTTCAAATTCAAATTATTTAATGGAACTATTTTGTATAAATAGATTATTAATACACAATACGTTTTTGTGCAATGCTGGTACATATAATTTTAATATGGAATCCCTGTCTGCTATTTGGTCCAATCAGCTTGGGGGTTTCCCAGTTGCTGCTGCATGTGAAATCTCGTTTACTAATTGCTTTTCGAGATTATCCTAATTAACCAATCAAAATTAACACTGCATTTGAATTAACCAATCAGCGCTTAATTGACAGGGCTTTTGTTTTAGGCACAAGCACATAATTATTCTGAAAGCAACGCTTGCTTGGAGCAGACATTCTAATTTTCTGGGAAATTATTTATTCCCACCCTCCGCTCCCTAGAGGATAGTTTTTACTTTATTACTTTGTCATTTCAGCCTTTTATCATGTTTATTAAAATATATTGTAAATAAGTAGAGTAGTAATGTTTTCAAAATACATTGACCTATAATGGTTTAGTGCGTTATACAAAATGTAAATGGAAAACAATGGGAAAATGTTGCTTAACATCTTGGGATATATATTTAGAAGGCATTTATTCAAAAGCAGATAGAATTGATTTGTAGAAAATCATGAATAAGGGCAGATGATCAACTATTATAGTACAAGTCTTTGATTAACCACAATATATTTGTCATCACTGACGTATCAATGTTGCTTTTGTATACATGGTATATATAAAAATCCAACTTGGGTTTCTCATCTGAACTTGTTTACATCGTGTTACATTATCCAATATAGCTAGGCCTGTTATGGGTTTTTCATTATCACACTTATGGGGAACTGATTTTGCTCATTGTTGAAGGATGTACAGTTACTAACAATTACATCACTTCACTTGAAGTTCCTCCATCGTTCAATTTTCATCCATGGAGATCCCTGTCTTGGTTTACAGTTGATGGTTGTCTTATTGAAATTCATACCACATCTCCTTATTCTGGTAATCATACAGTATACATGTTATACCAATGTCCCAGGTTAGGGGAGGGTTGGGAACTCGCTAACATGTTTAACCCTGCCACATTATTTATGTATGTGCCTGTCCCAAGTCAGTAGCCTGAAATTCAGTGGTTGTCGTTTGTTTATGTGTTACATATTTGTTTGTAGTTCATTTTTTTACATAAATAAGGCCGTTAGTTTTCTCGTTTGAATTGTTTTACATTGTTTTATCAGGGCCTTTTATAGCGGACTATGTCGAATGGGCTTTGCTCATTGTTGAAGGCCGTACGGTTACCTATAATTGTTAATGTTTGTGTCATTTTGGTCTTTTGTGGATAGTTGTCTCATTGGCAATCATACCACATCTTCTTTTTATATGCTATACAAGACTAAAATACCTAGTATTATCAAATGAATTATAACAATTGTTTATAGTTGTCAGACTTTTGTTATCAAAAAGCAGCTACATGTGTATAATCAAGATGTAGGCATGATTACTGGTGTCAGATGTAAACAAGAGTGACTGTGCAAATGCTGAAATGTCATCTCTGCTTTGCCTACATGTATGTCAGAAGGTTTTACTACATGTACAAGTATCACACAAACTTTCAATTTTCATTAACCTTTAAATATGAAGTTGCAGTCAAATTAACCATGCCAGACAGATGATGTACACCCTACAAACTGACATTCCATACCCATGATACCCAAAATTTAGTGATTGATACTGTCTGTGAAATAGACTTAACATTCTTAACATCCAAACCATGAAAACTACCTTATGAATATCCAATAATATGTCAAAAATAGTGATCCTATACATGTCATGCATGTACATGTAGTTTATACTGTAGCATCTGAGAAACATTTGGAAATAGATCAAACCACAAAAACTAAGCATTGTTCAATGAACCATGACATGTTCATTGGGGTCAAAGTCTGATGTACGTCTTGCAATTAGACATATTCACATTACACTCATTTCATAAACCAAATATAGTTGACCTACTTTTACTACTGCTTGTAGTATTTTTAAACATGTGTGAGAAACAAACTTAACAAATTACATGTAACCGAAGTAACCTTAATCACTGATCCATGAAATGAAGTCAGGATCAGGCCAACCCTGCCCGACAGACACTGAGACATGTACACCTTTCAAGATACCATAACAATTAATCCAGTAACTCAATTAATATACATATGTTATACATTTAAGACTTCAAGTGTATTTCACTGTGACTGTTCAAACTGTAATATTTTTTTGTAAACAGTTACATGTACATGTAGTGTACCATGAAAACTAGGTGAAGTGCAATGGACAAATCAATAACAGAAACTTCATAACATAAGGAAGTATCCAGGCATTTCAGCTTCTAAAATGTATCTGGTGAGGCTTAAATACAAAACGGTACGCTGTAGCCACTGCCAGATTGTAATACATATTTCTTAGCTTGCATGCATGTAGTTTTAGTTTTACTAACGTTCTTGTGAGAAACTTATTCCAACTAAATATCTAGCACTAAAAAAAAATTATTTTAAAAAATGTAAAGAAATTATAATATATCATTATTACAATTTAATTTAAAATTATCTTGTGTATGAAATTCAGTGTTTCTCATAAAAAATATAAAAGTTATTAAGCTGGGCCATAATATATTGAAATTAGTATAATAGTCTCAGAGTTAAGCAACTTTAATCAATAGTTTGAAACAATCCATAACAAAAATAGGGAATTATATACACCAATCAATTAGATGTAACCAAAAGTCTCTTAATGTGTGTGGAATGCGTAATTTTTCCCTTTGGGATCAATATTCTTATGTCAGCTGTTCCGTCCGTGCGTCCGTATTAATTATTGTAAAAGTACGGATTTTGGTCATAGCTGGTCCGGTTCAGATCCGTAGTTTAGAAATCGGTCAATGGCGGACGAATGCAAGAAAATTTACAAAAATAAACGATGTTTGACAAGTTATTTGAAAAGTAACATGACGTTTTTAATGCAATAGATGGATTAAACATTTACAGAAGGCAACTTTTATTAATTTTAAATGAAGTAACAAACTTATTTTGCCGCCGAAATTTAGGTTGATGTACGTTTTCGAGTAACAAGCACCGGAACTTGCGAAAATGCATGAAGTGATAAAAAGTTGTATTTTTATCAAATAACCTGCTACACACTGCGAAGACAATGCTTCAACATCTTTTCTAAAGATAATGAATCGTTTATGTCTGAATTTCTTTAATTATCAATAAAAAATTGATGTTTCATCAACTTGGTAAAAATTGAAAATGTCCGATGACAGAAGCGACTGAAAGCGAGTATCGTCAAGAACAGGGCGACTTGATTTCGCTTTTGGGGGTCGGGGAAAGCGAAGTGACAGTCTGGAAGGCGACTTCTTCGCCCAAGTCGCCTGGTAGCGTGAGCCCTGCATTTTGTACTTCAACTTTTGTTGCAGGGGGATAATAAAATTATACTTTAATGTACATGCATGGTTTATTTGTTTCAAAAACCATGAATACTTGGCCACTAACATGACTAATCATGCTTATTAAGATTTTTATTTAATTCTAATTCAGACTTTATTAATTTAAGTACAGCAAGCAGTCATTTGACTCTAAACAATTGACACGGACTGCACGAGACCCTCATAGTTGGTTAAGATCTTTTTACACACCCAGGACATGCTGGCGGTAGTTAACAATTGCAATGCCAACATAAACTTCAGATGTGATATACATGTACTGTTTTGTAAATTTCACTGAAACTAGAAATTCACATTATCCATATTGTTATTATATTAAAATAACTGATTATCCACTAATTAAAAGTATTCATGAATTCAGATATGATGCACTATTATTAGTAGTATTCACTGAAACTATGCATTTTCATTATTCCAAATTGCTATTTCAAATGAATAGTTATCCTGGGTATTCATGGAATTCAGAAATAATGCACATATATGATTGCACTATTAATATTCACTGCAACTACGAAATTTTGTTATTCCAAATTCACAATTGATCATGATAATCTAAGGCAATAAGTCCTCCAGTAATGTGGTCCTCCTTTAATACAATTTGTAATTTTCCTATTTGTACAAGGCACAATTTTCTTCTTGTCCAATTTAATCAGAACATCACATTATCATCATGGAATAATGCTGCACGCCATATTTATAATTTCCAAAAACAATAGATAACTAGCATTAAATAATGAATTAATCCATTGTTTCACAATTTGCAGCTATACGAGCGACTCAGTGACATCTATATTTTCTATGCATCAAAGTGCACATGTAGTAGCAGGTGTCATATTCTAAGTGGGAATCATGGTCAAACCAATACATATTCAGTATGATTCTACAAAATAAAATATACATTTAGACTCAAGTACAGTAAATGTTTAACTAATAATAAATATATAATTGTACTACATGTATATACATTGTGCAATAATAAGAAAGTTAATTACAATAACTGTATTTACCTAGATAAAACTAGCACTTCTCGTTTGATTGACCAAAAAATTCTAACACTAATACAATTCTATTTTCAAGTCCCTATTAACAAGAAAAATAAATCTTTTAAGGGGGTCTAAATTCTATATAGTGTTGTCTTTTTTCCTGCATTAATGATTTGTTAAGTGTGATTGTGTACTTTCATTGAAGGGTTACGGTCTCATTGAGGCTCACACCATACTTTATTTCATCAATTCTTTAAAGTCAGACATCATGGACATAGTTATTCCTCTCTAAAACACAACAGTTTATTTATTTCTTTTGTTCATTTTAATTATGTTTATCATTTAATATGAAATATATTGATGTCTCCAAACATGACAAAGAAAAGTTTAAGGAACGAAAAAATAAAATAAATAAATGCCCTGTTACTATATACATGTAGATGATA
The DNA here is from genome assembly GCA_019925275.1 of Mytilus edulis. Lineage (NCBI taxonomy): Eukaryota > Metazoa > Mollusca > Bivalvia > Mytilida > Mytilidae > Mytilus > Mytilus edulis. Next base: position 102,937,573 of record CM034361.1, on the reverse strand, counting down.
TTGACTTTACCTTTGTCCAGTGCATATAATGAATAAACCTTTGTGATGTAAAAATATTGTTCCAAGAGTTAACCATCCCTGGCCAGTTAATGTTTTAAATCCTTGAGTTTAATAATTTTTACATCTTTTGTGTTACCCTGAATACTTTTTACTTATTCATTTGTTATTACAGCTTGCATTAAATAATGCTTTGCAGCTCACTTTTTTTTATTTAATTTAGTTATTTACTCAATTTTATTTTAATAAATCAATATTCAGATTACTTTTAAAATTTGCATTTTAATATCCAAAATAATATATATCCTGCTATCTCTTCTAAAAATGGCGGACAGGACAGACAGGGCTTCGGAGCTCCCACAAAAAAAGTTATTAGTTATATGTTTTGTGGAATATGTATATTGGATTTTTGTGATATATCATGTCGAACATTATGTCCTTGATCAACAATGGGATCAAAAAAGGGAAAAGGAAAAGTACAGAAAAAAGTATCGAATGAGAAAAAAAGGAAACGAAGTTCAAGTAAGACACCGCCACAATCAAAAACAACAAAAATGGACGCCAATGTAAACAAAGTACAAAGTGTTAACCGCAATACACCATATACACCATATACTCCAGTGGCAGATCACTTAAGTACATCTCACAACATATTATATGGTAACCCGAGTAATTTAAACCATTTAAACACATACGGTCAAACTTCAATCGGAACCCCGTATCAATCTTATCCTATGGCTCCCCCAACAACTCCTGCAGATTTTCTTATAGCGAACCAACCTCTTCAAACTCATCTCAGCTTTAGCTCGCCACAATCTCAACCAACTGAATTCTCGATGTATAGTAAATTTGAAAATTTTATGATAGACTGTTCACAAAAACTTCAGAAATTAGACATACTCGATGAGATTGTTGTGAAAATGAATGCTATGGAACAACGGTTTGAACATTTAGACAGAAACGTAACAGATATGCGACAACAAATTAACAATCACAATACATCTATACAGGAATCATCAATACGATCATCGGTCATTGAACAGAATGTAGATTTTATAAAAAGAGAAAATGATAAACTTCAAAATGAAAATTACGAATTAAGGGACAGGATAGTTGATATACAAACTCGATCGATGAGAGACAATTTGATATTTCGCGGGATTCCCGATGTTTCTGATACCAAACAACCTGAAAATACGGAAGAAAAACTTCAAACATTTTTAACAAATGAACTTGGAATCGAAAACAATATTCCGTTTCACGTGGTACATAGACTAAAACCGCGCCGAGATAGAGGTCCGAGGGGAATCGTTGCCAAATTTGAAAAAAGAAAGGACCGCGAAATGGTGATGGCGGCTGCAAGAGAAAAATTTAAAGAAAGGGACACTCAGTTTCGTGTCCATGAACAATTCCCAGCGGAAGTTATTCAGAGAAGACGTGAATTGGTGCCGATCATGAAGGATGCAAGACAAAAAGGACACGTTGCACATTTACGTGATGATAAACTGTTTATCGACAACAAGAGATTCTTCCCGCATCCACCACCACAAATGCCACATAGACCACCGTTCCAAAACCAGCGACCAATGGAGCAAAGACCACCTCCTCCTTTTCCTGGTGCACAGGGATGTTGTGCAAGAGGAACAGAAAGAGATATCAGCACAAGTGAAAATCGAACTAACAATGCGGATCCTATTTTTTCTGAATTAAAAATTTGTTTTCTTAACGTATGTGGTATAAAACAAAAACTGTTGTGTCCTGAATTTATAGAGATGATTAAAAAATATGATATTTGTTTGTTTACAGAAACAAAATTGTCTGACATTGATATATTAAATATACCTGATGACTATATGTATTATTCTAAAATTAGAAAAAAATGTAAAAGAAAATCAGGGGGGATTGTAGTAATGTATAGAAATAAGTTAAAAGGTTATTTAAACTTTATAAATTATACAGATTGTGAATTTGTACAGTGGGTTAAGATTTCAAAACTTATTAAAAACCAGAAAACTGATAGTCTACTAGGTTGTGTTTATATTCCACCATCGAATTCGAAATATTCAACAAGTGAATCATTCGATGAGGTAGAAAATGAGATGCTTAATATAAAAAACATAGAGAGCCTAAATTGTATTATTTTTGGTGATTTTAATGCCAAAACTGGTAGTTTACCAGACTATATTATACCGGACGAGAATCTGGTTGATATTTTTGAATTTAACTCAGACGAGGATATACTTTCGTATATGTTTGACTACGAAAATTTACCTAGAAACAGTATTCCATTACACAGAGTTACAAGTTGTAATTGTGCACCAAATAATTACGGACACAAACTTTTAAATGTATGTAAAAGAAATAACATGTATATAGCAAACTCAAGAGTAGGTAATGATAAAGGTATTGGTAAAAAAACTTGTAATGATACAAGTGTTATTGACTATTTATTATTGTCATCTAATTTATTTCCAGTTGTTAAAGAGTTCGATATTATGGAATTTGATCCATTGGTCTCAGATGTTCATTGTCAATTACATGTAGTTATTTAAGCTCCAGTGATTTTATATAATAGTAATGACGAACTATCACAATTTTGTAGTGAAAAATGTGTCAAGTGGAGAAAAGAAAAGTGTTCAGAATTTTTAGATAATGTTAAAAGTGATCATGATTGTCAGTTAGAACAACTACTGTTAGAATTAGATAATTTAGAGGTACAACAAGGGATTCATCAAAATGAGATGAACAAAGTTGTAGAGAGAATTAGTAACTTTTTTCAATCAGTTGCTACAAAAACTTTTGGTAAATACAAGCCGTTTAAAAATCGCAAACCAAAAAGCGACAATAAACCTTGGTTTAACAAGCAATGTTTTGATAGTAGAAAAAAATTTCACAAAGCGCGGAAAAGGTACAGTTTTATAAAAAATGCTGATAATCGAAAACATATGAAAAATGCAAGCAAAAGCTATAAAATTGAAATTTCTAAAGCAAATGAACTGTACCAAAGAAATATTGGAAATAAATTACGCCAGACCAAAAAATCAGATAGTAAAAAGTTTTGGAACATTTTGAATAGTATTGGGTCAAATAAAAAAAAAGGCGTAGACCCTGAAATTTCGATTGAAGCTCTCTATGACTATTTCAAAGATATGAATAGATGTGACTCAAATACTGAGGAACCAGAAGTTAATTTTGATGTACATAATTTATCAGATGAATTGTATAACTTATTGAATGGTACTGTAATCGAAGATGAGATTTTAAAAAGTGTAAAAAACTTAAAAAACGATAAAGCTAGTGGATGTGACAAAATAATTAATGAATATATAAAATGTACTGTACATGATCTTATGCCAATGTATGTTAAACTTTTTAATTTAGTATTAGATACAGGAATAGTTCCAGAGTTATGGTCTCTTGGTATTATGATTCCTATTTTTAAGAATAAAGGTTCAAAAGCAGACCCTGCAAATTATAGAGGTGTAACATTAAACTCTTGTTTAGGAAAGACTTTTTCATCAATAATAAATGAGAGATTAAATAGTTTCTCAGATGAAGTTGAACTTATATCAGAATCTCAGGCTGGATTTAGAAAGGGATTTTTAACTACCGATAATATTTTTGTGTTGCATTCAATTTTATCTATATTTTTTTCAATGGGCAAAAAATTATTTTGCACATTTGTGGATTTTAAGAGAGCATTTGACACTATTTGGAGAACAGGGTTATGGCAAAAGTTACAAAAATCTCACATTACTGGGAAAATTTTTACAGCTATTTATAATATGTATCAAAATATAAAGACATGTGTTCGATATGGTAACCAAAGTTCAACTTTCTTCAACTGTGGTGTTGGTGTTAGGCAGGGTGAAAATTTATCACCGTTTTTGTTTTCAGTATTTTTAAATGATTTAGAAAACTTTTTTGTGGAAAATGATGTTAAAGATTTAGAATATATTTCTAAAAACTGTGAAGAGTTGTTACACGTATTAGTTAAAATCTTTGTAATTCTGTACGCAGATGACACTGTTATTATGTCTGATAGTAAGGAAGAACTACAACATGCACTCGATGTTTTTGAACAATATTGTAACATATGGAAACTCGAAGTAAATATAGATAAAACAAAAATTATTGTGTTTAGTAAGAAAAAGGTACGAGACAACTTTGATTTTCATATATATGGTAATGCTATAGAAGTTGTAGATTCTTACAATTATTTAGGAATAACTTTTAATCATAACGGTAATTTTTGTACTGCTAGAAAAAGGATTTTTGATCAAGCACAAAAAGCAATGTTTGCTCTCTACAGGAAGATAAAACATATATCATTGCCTATTGATATTCAGTTACAACTCTTTGATGCTGTAATCGCACCTATATTATTATATTCATCAGAGGTTTGGGGTTTTGAAAATAAACAGAATATTGAGAAAATGCATTTGCAGTTTTGTAAAAATATTCTTGGTGTTCGGAAAAGTACACCAAATTTTATGGTTTACGGGGAATTAGGGCGGGTTCCGTTAGATATCACTATAAAACTTAGGATGGCATCATTTTGGTGCAGAACTATTAAAACAGAGAGCAAACTGTCAAATATCCTTCTAAGACTTATGATTAAGCTACATGAAAATAATCCTACCAAATTTAAATGGATTCAATATGTAAAATCTATATTTGATGATACAGGTCTAAGTTATATATGGAACGATCAATTAGTTGTAAATATTGATTGGTTAAAAAGTATGGTTAAACAGCGATTAACAGATCAGTACTATCAGCATTGGTTCTCGCAGATACATAATGCATCTAGGGGTGAATTCTATTCTTTATTCAAACTCGAGTTTGGTTTGGAACCGTATCTATTGCGATTATTACCCAAGGACAGATATTACATATCTAAACTTCGATGCTCGAATTTGAAGTTACCTATTGAGACGGGTAGATGGGCGGGGATCGCTAGGGAAAATAGAATATGTACATTATGTAATGAGGGAATAGGGGATGAGTTTCATATATTGTTTACCTGTAAAAATGCTGATGTTTCTGCTCTTAGATCAAAGTTTATACCAAATTAGTATGTAATGAATCCAAGCAAGAACAAGTTCACTGGCTTGTTGTCTATTTGTAACGTACAAGTTCAAAGGAATTTATCAATTTTTGTGAAGAAAATCATAAAATACTTTATCTAATTATACCAATTGTCTTTTAAAATATACTATGTATTTGTGTTTCGTTTGTCCTGTCTCGCTATGTATTATCTTAATATGTTTGTATATATTGTCCTCTTGTACACAAGTATGTGTCTGAGGTTATGAATAAAATCTTGCTGTTTCATATTTTTCTTAAATTATAATTTGTTTTGAAAAAGTTTTGAAGAGGACAATTTTAATCATAATAATTTGTGACCATTATTATAAAAATCGTATCATTATACCAATGACAGATTAAATATCATCCCCCAGGGCAATAAACTATTGTGTCTTAATTTGTATATTAGCTACATCATGTATATAAGAATTTCTGATTATTACCTATCGCATATCCAGTGTTAACATCCTGATTATTACCTATTTTAATGTCACATTTGCATGGTCATATTCAGTAAATACAAATATTTTAATTGTTAATTTTGAATTTGAATTAAAAAAAAATGTTTTAGACTAAATTAGTAGATACAACACATACAATGCAGTTAACACAGTAAATTTTATGAGACGTTACTGGATAATACTATATCTATAAAAAATATTTTGAGCTTCATAAAATACTTTAAAAAAGTTTATACCATATTAACATAAAAAAATATGCATACAGATAGTTTTTTTTGTTATGTTTTCCTGACATATTGAATGTTAACATAAAATAATTATCATGATTATGTAAAAAATGCAAAAAATCTGCAGTCGTATGTGAATGCACATGATCAAAGGAGATGTGGGATATATATCAATGATGCATCAACCCAACAGTTAGGCAACAATAAAGTAACCAAAACACAATTGAATACGTGTCGAAAAATATATATGACTTATGATTAGAAGGTCCTTAATCATTGCGGAATAAATATAATGACCATTGAATATTACTACTTGTAAGTTTGATAACATGTATGGCACAAATGAATTTTGAAAAACAATGCTAACAGGGCAAAATTTATATAAAAATTTCACATAAAAATATATAGTTTGGGTTCAAAATATTAACAAATTATAGTGATTTAATATAAATTCTATGTTAAATCTAAAATGAATAAAATTATGATGCTAGCTTTGCTCTTTTAATATGTGTTTTTTTAAACAATGTAGTACACGATAAAACAATTACTAATTGAATTAGCACAATTTGTTTAATCAACTGTGTTTAAATGGCAACTGTTTATGACTCTGTGCCTTGTTTCAGGAACATTAAATTAATAATATTGTTTTATTTTGATGATTAATGCTATTTTAAACCATTTATAAAATATTTGTTCACTTTCAAATTAATGCCTGCTATTATCAAATATATTAATGTTTTGTTGTCCATGATTTGAGAATTATTTAAAATCTAAATGAAAGTGGACACTTGCTAAATAAGTCACTATTTAATCTTAAAGTTAATAATTTTCTTAAGATTTTATGATCAAATCATATGTGTTTGTACTATGCATGGTTTTTTTTAAAACTATCAGCTGATAAAGCAAAACCAGGGAAATACTAGTAATCCAGCATAAGCATGATAAGAAACACATTTATATGGATACGTACATGTAAAGATCGGTTGGTTGTTGGTTATAAAATGTCCAGTGACAAGTATTTCATGCAAATTTATGACCCGAGTTAGCAATACATTAACATACAATATGTACACTACATGATGTATAGGTCAGAGGCAGATCCAGAACTTTTCATAAGGGACAGGGACCCTGACTGCTCTAGGGGCACGGATCCAGTCATGCTTAAGTGATTCCCTATATAATCGACCAAATTATTCCCACAAAAAAAGGGAAGATATAGAGTAACCTTTTATGTATTCCACTCAGGGTGATGTATGCAAAATAATTAAGGGAATACATGACATACACATGATAATAGGGGGAGGGGAACGGTGTCCTTTATGACTTTCAATGATTTATTATGATGCACAACTTTAACATTGAAGCTCAAAGGTGCATGGCTCAAAGCTTATATTTTCCCTGGAACATGAAACTATGCACGAGTGTGGTAATATAGAACGTCGATTCATAGCTATATATAGCCTATCGGAGTATCTCAATATAGATTCCGTAGGATCAGTGGCGGATCCAGCCATTCTAAAAAGGGGGGGGTCCAACCCAGAACGAAACAGGGGGGGAGGGGGGGTCCAACTATGTCCCCATTTAAATGCATTGAGCGGCCAAAACAAAGGAGGTTCGAACCCTTGGAACCCCCCCCCCCCTTGGATCGCCAATGAGAACACATTGTAAGGTCTGTAAGCCGACAAATGTGCACATTTTCCCTTCAAAATTATGAATCCATGATTATTCGATAGACATGCTTTAAAATATTGATAATTTCTACTCACCGATTGTATTTTTCAGCTCAGATTATTGAACATGTGGTCTAACATCTGTAGTTAGGCCTACCTGTGTAAAAATATAGTTTGCCGACCTGAGGTCCAGGTTGGTTTGGTCTTTAGTCTTTGTCTTTAGTATGCGTCATCTTGACACTGATTGTCTCATATGTACTTTGGTCACTTGCGCGTTTGAATACATTAATCACGTTTGTATTTTCTCTTTGTACTTTCACTTTAATTTAGGTAGGCGCTGTTGATACTGATTTATAAAAACAAATGATCAAATCTTCTAGTATCGTCTATAAACTCGGAAACTGCATATTGTATGTCTGCACTGGCTTCTGTGTTAAGTAATTCTTCTAGATCTAGATTAAGTGTTCCTGTTTTGAAATATATTGACTGGCGGAGTTTTTCTCTATCCAAACTGTAATTGTCACAAGATAATAAAAAATGTTCTACAGATTCTATTTCTCCGCAAGTACATTTGTTGTCTTCTACATGTCTGTTAATGAAATTTTGATACCCCTTTAGTTTGGAGTATCCTGATCTGAGACTGTTTAATATATTGAAGTGTTTTTTTGATGGGAAGTCGAGTTTGATTCTTTTTGATGCATCTGGGTGATGATTAAAAAATCTTCTCCCAACCTCACTAGATTCCCATTGTGTCTTCCATTTTTTAATGACTGATGTTCTCGCCGCTTGTTTGATGTCTTGTTTTGTCGTGATTGAAGACATTTCCTCCCTATTATCTGCTTCTTTTGCCGCTGCTTTTGCTAGACGGTCAGCCTGTTCATTTCCCTCTATATCAGAGTGCCCCGGTGTCCAAATGATGTTGATACTAAAACCCTTTTGTTCCAATTTTATTTTCCTGTTTTTGATTTCTTGTATGGTTTTGTGATAGTTTTCTGATTTCCAATTTAAGGTTATAATGCCTATGGCGGATTGGCTGTCAGAGTATAAGTTAAGTTGTTTAACATTGCGGTAATTATAATTGTCTATTTTTTCCAGCACAAGTTTAATGGCTACTAGCTCTGCTAGTAGTATTGATCCTCTGTTTGATACAGGGTACTGTATTGTTTCCTCCTCTTCATTATTGTATATAATGGCTCCTGCACCACAAGGCCCAGGATTTCCCATGCATGAGCCATCTGTGAATGCCACTGTTGTATTTGGAGGAAGTTCTTCTAATTGATGTTTTATGAGTCTTTGTCCTTCAATGGCTTGTTCACTGGTTCTTGTTTTGGAACTTCCCAATGTGGTCCAGTACTCCGGTGCCCTTCTAATTGCACACATGCCACGACATTCATATTGCTGTTCAATATTATTTACTTCAATTGATGTTTCCTTCTTCATATCATCTGCCTGTAGTATCATTTTTCCAATTGGAGAGATGTAAGTTTCCGGATTAGATTCTGTTTTCCAGTTTTCTAGCTTTTTCTTAATTGGGACTGTTGTAAAAGATGATGTAATTTTTGCCAATTCTCTAATTGCTATTTCTTCTCTTCTCAGTTCTAAAGGTAAGACTCCACCAATTATCTGAAGAACTTCAAGGCTGGAAGTTGAAGGCATATTAAGGCATAAGGCAAGGCCATGTCTTTGAACCTCATCCAACTTGTGTAGGTTTGTTGAATTTCCAATCTGCCAAACACAGCTTGCATATGTGATGGTTGAACAAACAAGACTTTGGTAAATTTCTATTAGTCTTTTTGTTGGAATATTAGCAAATATTAGTTTGGTTTTTTGCCGACAAAAAATTAAAGAGGATAAATCGTTTACGGTGAAGAATTGTTTTCCGTTTTTAATGAAACTTGACAGATTTTACTAATTATTTTTTTAATCATCGGAAATGTCCCTCTTGGTGTAATTCGAATTAAAACTGTTTTATTATGCTGTACAATATTGGTAACTTAGTCATAATCTTTAAATTCAGTGGCGTAGCTAAGTCATTTTTACGTGTACGCCCGAACCTCGACAAGGGGTCTAAGGGCCTAAGTCATAGCACCTGTTGGTAGTTGGTTCAACGTGGCGAAGCCCCCGTAAACTAACAGATTACCAAGAATGAGATACCGTTCCCGTTTTTGAAAATTCTCATCAATAGCAACATACTAAAAGAATTTAAATGGTTTATTTTTAATGTTTAGTTTATTCGTGAAATTTTTGGAATCTAATGGTCATTGTATAGAGAAAAGTCTAAAACAGTTTCTTTAAAATATGTTTAAAAGGAGCCATGGGGTATTTGTCGTTAATGAACATGAAATAATTAATGGTCGGAAGGTTTATGTTGAATCCTGGTTCTCGGCTGGAATTGCTCCCCGCGAAAAGTGAATGCATTTATCTATCTTTTATAGGATTTAGAAAAAAAAAGTTTTTTTTTTAGATATTTTTATTTTTCTTTGATTATCGATTTTTTTTAACGAAAATCTATTAAGGTTTATATATCATGTGAAAAAGTCCCAGGTCGTTAAATTGCGTAAAGATAAGTCCTTCTGTCAGATTAATACTGAAACAGTGGACGAAAAAAATGCTTTCAAAATTTTGATTCAGACATTAATCAGAAAAAAGCTTCTCCCATCATAAAATCCCAAAAAGGTTTGACAAAGTAATTGGTGTATATATGTAGGACTCTAAAGTGCGATGGTACTCTAAAGTGCAATGGTCACGCTAAAGTGCGATGGTCTACGCTAAAGTACGATGGTGTATCACGCTAAAGTGCGATGGCTGTTTGTTCGCTAAAGTACGATGGTTTATCTCGCTAAAGTGCGCTGGACTAAAGAGTAATGTTATAAAAAACTTTTATCCGAGACTGTATCTACTTGTGCAACAAGATTTTTTAATTCTAAATATGGCAAAATTAAACAGATAATTTCATCATTATGCACTGGATATATACTCATTTTTTCATGCACAGCTTCTGTCCAACTTCCATACAAAGGTGGCTTAAAAAAGAAATGTCACAGGTTCGACAAAACTGCAAACCACATATCGAATCACAGAATATAATGAATTCATTTAAATAAAAGGAAAGTTGTTAGAATTCTCTGAAGATTTACAACTAGTAGATTCAGACTTGGAGAGACAATTAACAAATCTATATAATATGATATCTTTTGTTCGAAAAGTAAAATTCGTCACTTTTATTCGCAATTGAAAAAAGATTTACAGGGCTGATGTTCTATCTATAAGTAATTTGTATTTTATTCAGATTAAAATATATTTTTTATCAAAATTCAAGTGTACGCCCGGGCGTTTTGACGTAAACGTAGCTACGCCCCTGAAATTTATTTCAGGTACACCCTTGTACATTTTTCTATTGCGCAGAATTTATCAAATATGAATTTGAATGAATCCATTATCATCTTCTCATTCTTCTGCAATAATATTAAAACTCTATTTTAAACGAAAGCTTCTGGATTTTAAAACCAGTTATGAACGAAAATGTTATAAAACAGATATTATAAAATAAAAAGTAAGGATATCAAAAGGATTATTTAAAGTCAAACGCACATGACTGTCAAAAATGAACGGACAATGTTACGGCAATAAATGGAAAACGACAAAAGACAAACAACGATCGCAAAATAAATGAATAAACCACGGCTGGTAATCTACACACGCAGAACATTTGGTTCAGCAATGAAAACCGTGAGAGGATTTTCCGGTTGTGCTTGAGTGGAGTAATTGTCACCGCTTCAAAAGGTATGTACATTTCTAAATCGCAATTTCCTTATTCGACTGATCAAAATATTGAAAATCGGAGAATGCTATGCTGTGGTGAATACTTGAACGAAGAGATATATGTATCATTTACTATTGTACGTGGAGTTGAACTCCTTCAAAATCAGTTGCCCCACGAGAATTTGCCTAAAACAGTGACATTTGAATTTTAAATTGTTCTAATTACAGACCCTCAAGTTTAAATTTACTTTTTATTCGGTCAATGGGTATGAATGTCGTTTTGGGCGGCGTGTACGCTGTCCGGTGTTGATCGACATGTTTTTTTTGCCCAAATCCACGAATTTGGACACATATTTGAAATTTTTTGGTTAGACTTTTATTCATAAATAGAAAACATGGTCATTTATTGTTATTTCAATATTCTATCTCATAATTTTTGTTGATGCACACAAATGTGTTTTTTTCATGAACAATCTGACCACATTAAGGCAACTTTCAAATACTCATAGTTTGGATATAATATTATGATTTCACGTCCCTCACGCATTCACGATGTCCTCAATCAGAACCGATCCCCTCACGCATGTCATTATGAAAATATGAGGTTTTAATATTTATTAAGATGCCGATCAACACTGGACAGCGTACACGCCGCCCAAAACGACATTCATACCCATTGACCGAATAAAAAGTAAATTTAAACTTGAGGGTCTGTAATTAGAACCATTTTAAAATTTAAATGTCACTTTTTTAGGCAAATTCTCGTGCGGCAACTGATTTTGTAGGAGTTTAACTCCACGTACAACAGTAAATGATACATGTATCTTTTTGTTCAAGTATTCACCACAGCATAGCATTCTCCGATTTTCAATATTTTGATCAGACGAATAAGAAAATTGCGATTTAGAAATGTATATACCTTTCGAAGCAGTGACAATTACTCCACTCAAGCACAACCGGAAAATCCTCTCACGGTTTTCATTGCAGAACCAGATGTTCTGCGTGTGTAGATTACCAGCCGTGAAACAGCAAAATAAGTTTAAAATCGCACGATAGACGATAATAATATAAGTAATGGACTATTTCATAACAAAATCAAATCTTGAGAGCCGGGTGAGACGTGATTTTTTTAACACGTCTGATGGACTACCGTTACGCTAAAATATTTGTATTAAAAGATTTACCGACTGTATCAACCTATGAAGTGTTTGTTTTAAACATTTAACGACTGTGTCAACCTTTTATAAGTTGTAATAAACATTTAATGACTGTGCCAACCTTTAGAAAGGTGTAACAAACATTTAACGACTGTCCCAACTCTAAAAACGTTGTGACAAACATTTTTTGACTGCATCAACGTCTGAAAAGTTGACACAAACAAATTTTAACTGTCCCAACTATTAAAAGGTTGGGACGGACATTATGCAACTGCCACCACTATTAGAAAGACTGTAATAAATAGATTTTGACTGTGACAACACCGTAAACCACTGCAACATTTCTGAAATGACTGATGGTAGCATTTTTTGACTTTCACAACCCGTAGAAAAGTTGGGACAGACATAAATGAACTGTTGCAACGAAATATGACAGATTTGACAGTCATTACTTGTCTTTTACAGACTAAGACAGTCGTACAACGACTGTTACTGGTATGGACAGTTGTTTTTTCGTCCAGTAGTGATGTGTTCCAAGTTTGATTGGACTTCAACTTCATCAAAAACTACCTTGACTAAAAACGTTAACCTGAACTGGGACGAGCGAACGGACGAACGAACGGTACGACAAACGAACGAACGGACCCACAGACCAGAAAACATAATGCCCTCTACTATCGTAGGTAGGGCATAAAAATTTGCAATGCGTTTAAAACTGTTAGTATGAAACAAATATCAGTTCATAATTATATCACTCACTTTAAAAAAAAAAGTGGGGGTATACTGTTTAACCTCTGTCTGTCCGTTAGTCAATCCATCCGTCAGTCCGTCCGTTCGTCCCATGAATATATTCGTCGCATATCTCTTAGGAACTACATTACAAGGATTTCTGAAATTTGGTTTCAGGGTTTATATAATTCAGTTATATCGTGCGATGCGTTTTCAGATTCATCACTCAACAACTTCCTGTTTACCGAAATATTTCGGCGGGGGTATCATCAGTAAGCAGTAACTCAATGTTTCACTTGTTTTATAAATGCTTTAGAAGTTTACTTAAATCTCCTACAAAAATCGCCAAAATCGGCTTTAGAGATCCCGTCCACTCATCTTCTAAGTGGAAAGGAATTAACTCTGCTCATACGGCACAAAAACTATAATAAACCTAAAATTCGATTCTTTGCATGGCCAGGATGTTGTCTTTTTGACAGATTCTGCATTTCCTTTCTCAATTTTATTCAGGACAAGTTTTATCTTAATTCTTGTTTTACATTTTCTAAAAATATAGGTGTTCTGCATCCATTCGAAAACAAATCTTTTAATCTTTTTCTCTTAAATGGTCTGTGTGGTAGGCTATGAAGAAACAAAACAACAAAGAAAGGAAGAAAAATCATTAGTGATCATTATAAAATAAAATATGCTAGAGGCTTGAGTTAATTCGAAAAATGATTAACAATTTTGGATGCATACACGAGATTGGTTAAGCTGGTAAATCATTGTTACAATGTTGTCAAATATATGTATACTATTTAATGGTCACAGTTCAATTTCGTTGTATTAATTTTCTTTGATTGTGAATAAAATGAGATGCGGGATATTGTTAGACTTAAATTGAGTTGTTAACTTGATTGAAGTTATACAACGACGAGAAGACATTTTTTAAATTGATGATGTTGACTTAATGACCAGGAGTCACTGACTGTATCACCCGTCGTGTAAATCTCTAAATTCACGGATATATAATGTTAACAATCCGATAATAAACTTTCAATGGTTATTTTTAACGCCATGTAAAATCAGAAACAGAAACAAATGCAATTTTGCTATGTTGCGTTAATTTTCAAAAAAGATGATGCTGGATATATTACAATGATCTGTAAACATGAGGCAAGGACTAATGGAGGCAGTACAAGCTGAAAAAAAACATATAATTAGATCACATCAAATAAACTTGTTGTCCTTCATATTTTTTTCAATCTTGAAATGTCATACTTTAGATGTTAAAAAACAATCTATTTTACTTTTGCATAATATTGAAATTTTCAAGTTCACTTCGAATAAAATTTCTCTGATAAGGGATATCCAGGCGAAACTTATTATAATTATAGTAATACATAAAAATAGTTGATATTTATTAAGAACACGGACAGTTTGAAATTTCGCACTTGAGATATATTTTTAATATTATTTAATAAAGTTTTCAAATGTTATTTTTCGTTTAAATCACTTTTAGTTTAACGTGCATTTTAGTTTGATTTGTAAACATTGACATGCGTATATATTTATTGCAAGAAATATATCTGAAACGGATGAACTTGCACACGCAGCTGAAGTTCTCATTTAACGATAACATTGAAGATAATACATGTAGAAATGAACTATTCAAAGAAGGCAAAGATATGTATTTATTGGGTAAATTAAAATAAAACGGCGTAGATAAATCCCGTTCTAGATACGGAGAGCGAAAGCGAACAAAATTTTACATAAACTTTTGACGACAGGTAAGTTTGTCGAGATGTATTTCTGTTACCTATAGTATTCGAGAGTCCCGTTTAAAATCTTTGATTAAACACATCAACAGTAAAAGAAATACCAAGAAAATATCAAAATTTTAATAGACGTCCAAAAAATACATTTTCATTGGTACAATATTTGAAAAATTATGCTAGTCTGCATGGTTTACCACAAACAGTACCTCATAACAGACATGACTCTGAACCTCAGATTGTGTTATCTTCTTGTGAATCAAAATAGTCGGGTTTTTGACACATATGTATCAGCATTTCAGACAAATGGAACTGGATGTAGATATAAGAAGATGAGTATGAGTGCCAATGAAAAAACTCACCATCCATTTCATAATTTAAAAAAGTAAACCCTTATAGGTCAAAGTACGGTCTTCAACACGGATCCGGAGCATCTATAGACTAGATATGTCCACTGAACAGAATGGACAAATGTCTGGTCACCTTGCTGTTCGCACATAATATTTGCATCTATATATTCTGATGTGTGTCGTAGATGGGACTCTTATACTAGTATAACAGTCCCAGGTCGTAGTTATAGGCCTTCAACATTGAGATAAAATATACCGTATCGTCGGCTACAAAAGACCCCGATATGAAAAATATGAAACAATTAAATTAATAACAGCCGATTCCATTGAGTGTGTAGGCAAAGGTAATATCTTTGGTTAGCTAAGGTATACGTGTCGACCGTCCTTTCGGAGTAGCCTGGTCTTACAGACAGATAGATTGGTTATCTGTCGGATGAGTCTACTTTTAAAGGAGTGTAGTTAACCTGAACTAAAAATGACTTCACGGTTAAGCTAGACGCGAATCAAGCTAACCAAAGATATTACCTTTGCCTTCACACTCAATAGAATCGGCTATAAATTAATACCAGTATTAAACGCCCTATTGGCAAAATATATTCCTCTCCTTTAGATTAAATGTTCAAAACACTGACCTTCCACGACAAATTCCCACATTGAGCTCCTTTAATCTTTATTTTATTTCTAATCTATTGTCAATTTGATTTTGAATGGCCAAACTGTTTTAACTGGCAATATGAATTGATTCAATCTGAACCTTAGAAAGATCGAATAAGAGTAAAAATTAGTCAAGTTGATCCTTAATATCAAATAAATACGAACAGACACCACGCGTGAAATCATAAATCATAAACAGAAAACTCAGATGACCATGTCTTAAAATCAAACGAGTGAAACAAAAAATAACACAGAAATTTAAAAATTAGCAACACGAACCCCATGAAAAACAGATAATGCCCTGGAAGAATCAGGAGTTCACACTTCAGTGTGTGTTTTTTTTATTACATTTAAGATAACACTGAAATCGCTACCAAAATAAAAAGAATTATTTTATATTTGAAATCCAACAAATGAAAGTCTTTATTGTTCTGTTATTGTAGGAGAAAAAAATCGGTATATGACTGACTATCTTGCTTTGTGTGTGCTACATGTAACTGGACGATATTAGAAAAATAAGCCTTTGGTCATACTAAACGTTTGGTAGATTTTGTCAATCTAAAAAAAATATTGACAAACAAAAACTGTGATACTGTATCGCATGTGGCAGAATTCTTCCAAAAATCATCATCAATAAGATAAGTCGGTTAACATTGTAAGCAAGAGAAAGATGAAACTACTTAGAAAATGGAGAGATTAGAAACCAATATTATCTGTTTTGATTAAACCTATTCTATGGTATCAGAAAGTACTATTATTTCATCGTTGCTCATGATAAATCAGAAATTAATTTTACCAAAAAAAATGAACAAATTAAAAAGAAATAGATACTCTTCATCGTCCTTTATAATAGTTCGATAAGTTGGCTCGTCCTGTATTTATTCCTGCAGCCAGAAATGCACGTGTTAGGTAGGAACATCTATATTTAAAAAATCGTCCATATGCTAGGAAGGAATATCAGGCTAAATTTTGTCAAGTACCAGGAGAAGAGTAAAATAGTAAATTGCTGCAAACTCAAATCGACGTCAAAGTGTATGATTCCAACGTTACGTTGGATTTTACGTTAGAACACATTTCATGTGTTACCAAAATTGGAATTTCTCAACTAATTTTTCACCGATCGTTTTCAAATTTTTTACATTGAGTTGGCATAAGTATTTTCTGTTTAATTAATAAAAAATCTGATAATTCATAATTTTTGCCATAAGGGTCGTTTTTGCTTGTCGGGCGTCATATACATGTGTTTGAGAGAAGATTTCATAAGAATAGTCAAACACAGACGAAATCAAAATTTGATATATGAAAATACACTACGATGTGACGATGAATGAATCGAGAGTATATGGTAACCATGTCAATGCGCATGGTCATATATCGTTAGGGTTTCCCCCGTTTTCAGTTTATTTCTGTAAGTTTGTGCAGACAACAACCTATCATTTCATATATAGGTAGTATAAAACATTTCTCGTTAACCACTACTAAGCACTGTAAAAAGAGATGAATACAACATATTGCAAATAAAAGAATGACTTAAATCCATCAATTGGAAATACAACTTTAAAATTTTGATGGATTTAGTCGAGAATTATGCCAGCCAATGGGCTAAGCGCGAGAAGGAAGACATAGACACTCTTTCCGAATGGATTAAGGTAGTGAGGTCGTTAATACAAATCAGAATTAAGAAACTGAATGGGCCTATCAATGCCCATGCTACGTCAATCTTTCAAAGACCCAAATGTTGCAAAACATTTATCCTACCTCCATGACAAATATGTTGTTGTCCCCGCAGATAAAGCCCCAAACAACATCGTTTTTGTGAGTAAAACTCATTGCATAAACTGCTCGATAAACGAATTAGTTATTGACAATTCACTTGGAAATTCAACATATACCCTCTCGACACTTACCAAAGAGGAAATCCTGGATAATCATAGGTCTGTTCTATGTTCCTTTGGAATTTCAACCAAAGATAAAGAACTGGATCTTCCATCACGGTATTGGATACCTAAACTACATGAGTGTCCTTACAAACAACGGTATATTGCTGGGTCTTCCAAGTGCTCCACGAAAGCTCTTTCTAAATTATTAACATCTCATTTATCAGCAATCAAAGACGGGCTTCAAAGTTATTGTGAAACTGCCTATTCTAGAGGTGGCGTGAATCAGATGTGGATACTTAAAGATTCCAAAGATCTTTTAGAGTACATACAATCTAACACTCTTTCATCTTGTAATATTATTTAAACATTTGACTTTTCTACTCTTTACACAAGTATTCCACATTTCAATCTAAAAGACAAATTGAAAGGGTTGGTATTGCTTTGCTTCATAAAAAAGAATGGCCACCGAAGATACAAGTATCTTGTCTTGAGGAGGGATAAATTCTACTTTATAAAGGATCACTCTGATTCAAACAAAAAATTCTCTGAAACTGATATTATCAAGATGCTTGATTTCTTGATTGACAAATTATTTGTTACGTTCGGAGGACGTGTTTTTCAACAGACTGTCGGCATTCCAATGGTAACAAACTGTGCCCCTCTACTTGCCGAATTGTTTCTTTATTATTATGAGGCTGACTTCATGCAGGAACTTCTGAGGGAAAAAGATAAGAAGTTACCGATATCCTTTACCTCTACTTTCCGCTATATAAATGATGTTCTCTCACTAAATAATTCAAAATTTGGTGACTATGTGGAACATGTCTATCCATCGAACTAGGAATAAAGGATACTACAGATACAGTTAAGTCGGACTCATATCTTGACTTGCATCTAGAAATTGACAATGAGGGTCGGTTGAAAACCAAACTTTACGACACAAGAGATGATTTCAACTTTACAATTGTGAATTTTCCATTTCTGAGTAGCAACATTCCAGCAGCACCTGCATGCGGGGTATATATCTCCCAATTGATACAGTATTCCCATGCTTGCATTTCTTATCATGATTTTCTGGTTAGAGGGTTGCTGCTCACAAGAAAGCTATTAAACCAAGAGTTCCAAATGGTGAAGTTGAAATCATATCTTCGTAAATTTTACGGACGCCATCACGAGTTGGTTGGCCGTTATGGAATAACCGTTTCACAAATGATATCGGATATGTTCCTTACGTCGTAACTACAATCCTCTTCCTTGAATGAATGTGACCTACCGAATTATACTATTTATCGGATCTGTTATCACATAAGCAATACGACGAGTGCCACATGTGGAGCAGGATTTGCTTACCCTTCCGTATCACCTGCGATCACCCCTGGTTTTTGGTGGGGTTCCTGTTGTTTATTCTTTAGTTTTCTATGTTGTGTCATATGCTATATTGTTTGTTTGTCTTTTTCATTTTTAGCCATGGCGTTGTCAGTTTATTTTCGATTTATGAGTTTGACTGTCCCTTTGGTATCTTTCGTCCCTCTTTTGAATATGATAACTGATTGTTGTTCTCCAAGACAACTGATTGTTGTGAAAGAATATTTGTATTGTGGGTGTTTTTTATTAAAGGAATGGTTGTAATATTTTTTATTTCTTTGAAGAAATAACATTAAAAATGTGTTGCACACTGAATAATCTCAATAGCGTTTTTTTACAGTATGCACCTCATTTTTTTATGTTATTTCGAATGGATAGAAAATCTATTACAGTCATTCCTTATAATTCAATTCTAAATTCCGTTTTAAGCTGGATTTAATCATGAAAAAAACATTGATTACGTCATGGTCACAGCGTTACATCCAAAATTAAATTATTACATATTGATTTCGCGAGATCTCATGATGATTATATTTGTTACTTACATCAGTAGAGCATTTCCTCTAAAATATAATATGTAGAAGATAAGGAAAATGATTAAAACTCAAAGTATGAGTACATGTACATAATAAGCGAATCACAAAAATTTCTAAATTTAGCATCAGTACAATACAATAAGTTTATTTCGGTTGGTGCAAATTTACAGATTGGAGCGTAAAAAAATATATACAAAATAAATATTTGACAAATCACGATTTATTATGAGTTTTTTTTCACTTTTAACAACTAAATATTAAATCCGAACAACTCATATGTGATGTCATCAGAACACTGCCTGTTTTGCGTTTTATTTTCAGTGTATGATGCTTAATTTAGTTTTCATTGTTTACAAACGAGTACAAAATTAGGGTTCAATATTAATATAATATAAACAATACTATAACTTTCAAATCTGATCTTTAGTGCAAAATTTACTTCTAAAAATGGAAGGTCTCATTTGAGTTTTCTTTTAAATAAACGAATTACCTTCTTTCTGGCCTACGATCAGGTTAGATTTAGGTTTTTTTTCTTCATTACATTTGAAATAAAAGATAAGCAAATCAGTCTTCTCAACATTGAATAATAGTTTTATAAACACATTTATTGACAATGAGGGTTGGTTAAAAACAAAACTTTACGACAAAAGAGATAGATTTCGGCTTTCCAATTGTGAACTTTCAATTTCTAAGTAGCAACATTCCAACAGCACCTGCATACGGAGTATATATCTCCCAATTGATACGCTGGTCCAGTGCTTGCATTTTCTATCACGATTTTCTTGATAGGGTTGCTACTCAAAATGAAGCTATTAAACCAAGAGTTATAAATGGTGAAATTGAAATCATCCCTTTGTAAATTTTACGGACACAATCCCGATTTGGTTGACCGTTATGAAATAACCGTTTCCCAAATGATATCAGATATGTTCCTTACGTCGTAACTACAATCCCGTTCCCTTCCATGTGTGTTATCACATAAGTAACACGACGGGTGCCACATGTGGAGCAGGATTTGCTTACCCTTCTGTATCACCTGCGATCACCCCTATATTTTGGTGAGGTTCGTTCTGCTTAATCTTTAGTTTTCTATGTTGTGTCATGTGTTCTATTGTTTGTCTGTTTGTCTTCTTTCATTTTTAGCCAGGTGTTGTCAGTTTATTTTCGATGTTTGAGTTTGACCTGTTCCTCTGGTATCTTTTGTCCCTATTTTATCGAAGCAAACGTGCCTTGAAGTTTGTATTTAACATATTGGCATATTGTATCAATAAATAGTTTGTACACTCTATACTTGATTCCATTCAAACTAAAGCATTTCACCAAGCATCACAAATTGATCACTACACCTATGTTTTCCTGTTGTAGGTTAAACCACCATTACACTTATGAAGATATATGAAGGGTGGTAAATGCAATACGTACCCAAAAGCTGAATTAGGTTCATTTCTGTAAAATAAATCCCGTTCTGTTCTGATGTTAATTGTTTTAGGAATAACACTTCTAAACTAAAATGGTACAGTAGCATATTTGTATTGTTTTGTGTGTGTTGTAACAAGAATTGTTTTTGATAATTTTTCACTTGAAAATTGAAAAATATTTGAAGAAAAGGCAAGATCAAGAAAGCACCTAAGACATTATTAGTGTAGTATGTGTGAAGTAAAACAAATTGTAACTGATATGTAGATTTGATAAATGTAATGAAATATTCTTGGAGTTAATGTTGAACAAAACTTTAGGAGTAGTCGAGATATTATTATACATTTATAAATCGAACACTTGAACATGTTGAACTTCTTTGCTTTGATTCTTTTTGCAATGTCAACAAATTGTTATCAATCAAATCGTGTTTCTCATACTAAATCACTTATTCTCCTGTCGTGTACGAAAATGTCTAATACCATTACTTGAAATAAGATAGAAATTTTAATCGCAACATCTATAACATAACGTGAGGCAATAATATGAGGTCTTTTAAGTGTTTACACCAATTTGATATCAATCATTGTATATCTTTATGAAAATAACAGTTTATAAATTGTGTGCATCAGAAGGGAACTCTAATCGTAAATTTTCGTATTGTATGTAATATTTAACTACCAGAAACGTATACTTACATCAAAAGCTGTTGTGTCCTGTAACAAAATACCAATCAAAATTCAAAGAGTTCTCTTATTTTTTTTTTTTTTTAATTATTGACACAATTGATATAGTGCTTTTTGTCCAATATTTGTTTTTTGTCCGGTATTGACTTTTATCCGATAATTTTGCTTTTTGTCCGAAACTTTTGTTTTTGTCCATTGCATGTGTGGCATTTTTTCCCTAGTACATTATATTCATTTAGAAAAATTTATGTTCAACAAATATTCAAAGTAGTCGCACTTCAAGGTCCATTTGAGTGCAGTTTTAACCAAGATAACATTAGTATTGAAAGCGGCTCCTGGAAATTGTCCACTAATACCGCAGTCCCACTAGGCCTCGGTCGTACTACGATCTGTGAACAAAAATGAAAAGTTTACGATCATAGTACGAACGTGCTGATCGCATTAAGGTAATACGGTCGGGTGAGGTCTGCATGGTCGTGATGAGCGTGGCTTACTTTAAACATGTTCAAAACAATCGTAGAGCGTTCGTGGCGAAATCAGGTCGTAGTAGAAGCGTAGTGAGAGTGTAGTAATGTCGTGGTAAGATCGCAAAGGTCGCTGTTCTGGTCGGGCGAACTGCGCTACGATCTCACAGACACTTTACCTGGAGCTCACTACGACCATCGCGTTCTTACCGCGACGCAAACACGCATCCACTTCGACTAAATCTCATTTTTACCACGCTTAAACCACGCTTTTTAAGACCATAGTACGATTTTAGTACACCCATGCCGTCCTCATCACGCTGTTTTTACGACAGTCTACGATCATTGTGCTCATTGTAATTGTCATATACAATTTATAAAATCCCGCCAGCTTGTGTATGTCTGTATGTTATTTGGACCTCTTGTCCATTATCTCCAACGTCTCAATCATTCATGACACATCTTTTTCATCTTTGCTATCATTCACTAAAGAATCGTCATTTGATCTTGATAACCCAGCATTAAGTTGAGATTGAGGTTTGATTGATCTGTCCGACATATATCTTCTGGATCATGATTCGTTACTATCATATTTCTCTCTGCCACTACCTCTACCTTTACTCGTACGTAGATTTTGATTGCATGACTGCGTTCTTTCCGAGAAAGTGTACGTTTCAATGAGACATAATTTAATTTTGGATGTAGCACGTCTTCTGATTGGCTGACGTTGTTTGTTTTATCAGCTCATAGACATAATTTAGTCATGTGACCGTGACGTCATCATGGTTTTCTCCCGGTTGAAATGGAATTTAGAATTAAATTTTAATTTTTTTCTGTCTATTCTAAATAACATAAAAAATGTGGTGCACACTTTAACATGTTTAAAATAACCCGCTACGCGCGTTATTTAGTGTGCACCACATTTTTTATGTTATGTCTTCATAGACAAAAAAGTATTACAGTCATTTCTTAATTAAAAGGAATAATACAGTATTTATATAGAACACAATGTTGACGTTATTACTTGGGACGTAGTAAGATAGCGGTATGAACGTGGTATGATCGTAGTATGGTCGTTATAAGAGCGTGCAAAAATCGTAGTAAAAGCGTGGAAAGATCGTGTTGCCATCGGACAAATCGTAGTATGGTCGAAGTAAGGACGTGATGAGCGTAGAAAGATCGTGATAATCGTAATGACGTCGCAGAATAAGCGTTGTGAGAACGTGGTATAATCGTAGAGGGATCGTTGAAGCAACGTGAAAGAAACGAAAATTTACATTTTCATGCCGCTCATACCGCGACCTCACCACGATCTGAATTAATTTTAGACATATCTAACGAATGGATAACATCTGTCATATTCCTGAACTTTCATTTTCTAATGTAGAAAATGGTCGATTAAACCTGGTTTAAAAGCTAGCTAAGCCTCTCAATTGTACGAAAGTCACGCCTTATTCCATTATATTTACAACGATGCGTGAACAAATCAGACAGACTTTATAGGTAATATGTCAAAATTACAGCAGTCAACATGGTGCTATAATCTTTAACCCTTAAACAAAAAATACAAAACTAACCAAAAAGCACAACATGGCATAGATACCAACCATATTAATCAGTACAGTTGAATTATAATGAAAACGATGTGTGAAAAAAACAAGCTGGCAAGTAGTCCTTTATATAATGTATGTATCAGTGTCATTTTGCTCAGTTTCATTTGCTACCTATTCTGATATCAAACTCGGACTTGATTTAAGCTGAGTTTTACTTTACTTATTCTATGTGTTACCTTATTCTACATTAACAAGTGATATAGGGGAGGGTTGAAATCTCACAAAACATGTTTAACCCCGCCGCCTGTCCTAACTTTGACAGTCTTGTATGTTGTTTGTTTTAAAATAACGTTCATTTACATGTTTTGCAGTTAGTGTGACGTCCATTATTTCTGGGCATGCTCAGGTGTCGGTTTAGGCAGGTTGTACTGTATCTATATAATATGCCGAAGACTAATTCATAACAATTTAATTTAGGGGCCAGCTGAGGACCAGTTCCGGGTACGGGATTTTTTCGCTGGGTTGAAGACCCATTGATGGCGTTCGGCTGTAGCCTGTTTATTGTTCCGGTTTCTTTGACAAATTCCCCATTTTTATTCTTAATCTTATTCAGACATAAAAGGTAAAAATATGAAAATACTTAAAGTTTATGTTTGTTACAGATGTCATGATATGACGTATACGTACATGATGTATAAATTAGTGACATGTGTCATGAAACTGCAGCCCTATGACAACCATAACCAACACACGTCTTTGTAATACCTAATTTTTTTCTTGTCACTATACAAATGTCAAAATCGTAGTCATGCCAAGACCACATACGATGCGAACAACTGCATAAAAACCACTACAGAATGTACAAATGTTCGTATTGAATGATTTAAATTCTGATGTTTTTTTTAAGTGTCTTTAAATAGTAAGCATACCTGGTTGGTCCGATATAACTCTTTATTTAACATTAGAATTTTTTATGCAGTATTTTGTGTACCGTTTTTTGTCTTGTTTTATTTTTGACTGGTGAGTTCATGAGTTCCTTGGTATCTATCACTCATATACATTCACACTCCACTGAGATCTTAACAGATCATCAGCACCTTATCAGACAGACTTAATAGGTAAATATGTCAAAATTACAGTAGTCAACATGGTGCTATAATCTTTAACACTAAAACAAAAAATACAAAACTAACCAAAAAGCACAACATGGCATAGATACCAACCATATTAATCAGTACAGTTAAATTATAATGAAAACGATGTGTGAAAAAAACAAGCTGGCAAGTAGTCCTTTGATAATGTATGTATCAGTATCATTTTGCTCAGTTTCATTTGCTACCTATTCTGATATCAAACTCGGACTTCGTTTAAACTGAGTTTTACTTTACTTATTCTATGTGTTACCTTATTCTACATTAACAAGTGATAAAGGGGAGGGTTGAAATCTCACAAAAACATGTTTAACCCCGCCGCCTGTCCTAACTTTGACAGTCTTGTATGTTGTTTGTTTTAAAATAACGTTCATTTACATGTTTTGCAGTTGAGTGTGACGTCCATTTTTCTGGGCATGTTCAGGTGTCGGTTTAGGCAGGTTATACTGTATCTACATTATATGCCGAAGACTAATTCATAACAATTTAATTTAGGGGCCAGCTGAGGACCAGATCCGGGTACGGGATTTTTTCGCTGGGTTGAAGACCCATTGATGGCGTTCGGCTGTAGCCTGTTTATTGTTCCGGTTTCTTTGACAAATTCCCCATTTTAATTCTTAATCTTATTCAGACATAAAAGGTACAAATATGAAAATAACTTAAAGTTTATGTTTGTTACAGATGTCAGTGATATGACGTATACGTACATGATGTATAAATTAGTGACATGTGTCATGAAACTGCAGCCCTATGACAACCATAACCAACACACGTCTTTGTAATACCTAATTTTTTTCTTGTCACTATACAAATGTCAAAATCGTAGTCATGCCAAGACCACATACGATGCGAACAACTGCATAAAAACCACTACAGAATGTACAAATGTTCGTATTGAATGATTTAAATTCTGATGGTTTTTTTTAAGTGTCTTTAAATAGTAAGCATACCTGGTTGGGTCCGATATAACTCTTTATTTAACATTAGAAGTTTTTTATGCAGTTTTTTGTGTACCGTTTTTTGTCTTGTTTTTATTTTTGACTGGTGAGTTCATGAGTTCCTTTGGTATCTATCACCTCATATACATTCACACTCCCACTGAGATCTTAACAGACTCATCAGCACCTTATCAGACAGACTTAATAGGTAAATATGTCAAAATTACAGTAGTCAACATGGTGCTATAATCTTTAACACTAAAACAAAAAATACAAAACTAACCAAAAAGCACAACATGGCATAGATACCAACCATATTAATCAGTACAGTTAAATTATAATGAAAACGATGTGTGAAAAAAACAAGCTGGCAAGTAGTCCTTTGATAATGTATGTATCAGTATCATTTTGCTCAGTTTCATTTGCTACCTATTCTGATATCAAACTCGGACTTCGTTTAAACTGAGTTTTACTTTACTTATTCTATGTGTTACCTTATTCTACATTAACAAGTGATATAGGGGAGGGTTGAAATCTCACAAAACATGTTTAACCCCGCCGCCTGTCCTAACTTTGACAGTCTTGTATGTTGTTTGTTTTAAAATAACGTTCATTTACATGTTTTGCAGTTGAGTGTGACGTCCATTATTTCTGGGCATGTTCAGGTGTCGGTTTAGGCAGGTTATACTGTATCTACATAATATGCCGAAGACTAATTCATAACAATTTAATTTAGGGGCCAGCTGAGGACCAGATCCGGGTACGGGATTTTTTCGCTGGGTTGAAGACCCATTGATGGCGTTCGGCTGTAGCCTGTTTATTGTTCCGGTTTCTTTGACAAATTCCCCATTTTAATTCTTAATCTTATTCAGACATAAAAGGTAAAAATATGAAAATAACTTTAAGTTTATGTTTGTTACAGATGTCAGTGATATGACGTATACGTACATGATGTATAAATTAGTGACATGTGTCATGAAACTGCAGCCCTATGACAACCATAACCAACACACGTCTTTGTGATACCTATTTTGTTTCTTGTCACTATACAAATGTCAAAATTGTAGTCATGCCAAGCCCACATACGATGCGAACAACTGCATATAAACCACTACAGAATGTTCAAATGTTCGTATTGAATGATTTAAATTCTGATGTTTTTTTAAGTGTCTTTAAATAGTAAGCATACCTGGTTGGGTCCGATATAACTATTTAACATGTGTAGTTATTTATGTTGTGTTTTGTGTATCGTTTTTTGTCTTGTTTTTATTTTCGACTGTTGAGTTTATAAGTTCCTTTGGTACCTTTCACCTCATATAAATTCAAACTCCAACTGAGATCTTTATATATTCATCAGCACCTTATCATTGTGTCATGCTTCATAAATGAGATCATTAAAGTG
This sequence comes from Mytilus edulis, assembly GCA_019925275.1. Classification (NCBI taxonomy): domain Eukaryota; kingdom Metazoa; phylum Mollusca; class Bivalvia; order Mytilida; family Mytilidae; genus Mytilus; species Mytilus edulis. Next base: position 102,910,330 of record CM034361.1, on the reverse strand, counting down.
TTGACACTGTGACTAATAGTTGTCTTCATATAATAGATTAGATATAAGTTTCTTATGAGAATTCGATACCAATTCAAATTAATTATATTTAAATATTTGTTAACAGGAGATAAATCTAATATATTAAATATCAGTCATAACTTTTATGAATTTGGGTGTTCGCCTTTCTATGGTGTTTGACCATGTTTTTAGTTTTTTAATCGATCGTCCCTTCATTGGGTTGTTAATAGCAAGTTATAAGTTGGTGGTCAGCAATATTGTTAGCTATGACACGATCAACTACCCACTCAGTATGTCCGTTCATATGCCCTTAGAGATATTTTGATTACAAACAAGGTGTTACAAACCATTAATGGAGAAACAAACCCTCCAACAGTGAATGGTCATAAACCCCATATACTACGGAAACTGTTATATTTGTACCTTTTAACGTGATTTTCATACGTTTGTCTGGACTTAGCATATTACTATGAAAGAAGGCTACAATTTTGGTAATCAAATATTATATGCTTTGTCGAAATGAATAACACAAGATTTGTAACAAAAGTTTTAATTGTCATTTCTTTCTTGATTAAAACACAACCTTAAAATATTAAATGCTAGTCATGTTAAATGCATCAACCATTCGTTACATTATTTGTACATTATACACAAATACACATGCATAAAAAAACAATATCAAAAACATCATTAATCAAATCACTACATGTTCAAAAAATATTTTGAGGTTTGCTCATTGTTAAAGACCGAACAGTGAATAAGTTTTTTATGTTATTTACTCTCTACAGAAAAGTTGTCTAGTTGGCAATCATAAAACATCGTCTTAGTTTTATATAATAAAGGACTCTGAAGTACGGAGGTCACACTAAAGTTGTATGCATCCATGGCTCGCGAATGTAAAGAAGTACAAATTATGATTAAATAATGACATTAGCAGTTGTTTATACAACCTAAAAATAGTCATACCTGAAGAAATATTTAGAATATTTGATTACCAACTATCAAAACAAATGCTTGTGACTTAATTGAATTAATCTAGTACGTGCTTTGTCGGCAGAAATAAATAATGTTTACGCGTCTCGTAAAACGTTTGCTTTAAATCTTATATTTTCACGTTTAAAACATACCATCGGTACATTTTCACAGGTTTCAAGGGCTTCAGCCAGATAAATATGGGCCTTAAAAAATTTGAGAAACTTTGATCCGGAAAGAACCTACGAAAAAGGATATCTATAATTCTTGGACCTTGCTTGAGAACTTTTAACTTGTTTTCCAAAGTGTTAATTCTAATTCTAATGCAAATAGGTTGTAACGATTATTATCATGGGACGTTGACACATATGTTGAGGGGTTAGATTTCACGTTCTATCAGTCCGTAACTAAGAAAATAGTAAAATCTCAAAAATATTGAACATGTTGCACTCCGATGAAAATTAAAACGGAAAGTTCCGAATCAAATGATAAAACTTATTCAACGAATGGACAACAACTGTCATTTTCCTGACTTGGTACAGGCATTTTCAAATGTAGAAAATGGTGGATTGAACCTGGTTTTATAGCGCTTAACCTCTCACTTGTATGACAGTCAGGTCAAATTTCATTATATTTACAACAATGCGTGAAGAAACAGACTTAAAAGCCACCATTTTATATTCCGATTTTCTTTGGGTATATTATTTCTCAAATAGAAAACTAGATAGTCACATTCTGAGACTCAAAATCTTGTTTTCGTCTTTTATGAAACCATTCTAAAGCGTACGAAAAGTAAAAACGTTTAGTTTTTATGTTTGACATCCAGGGTATACATTTGACGTCACATTGTTTAGATGCTAAAGATTATGCAACAGTTTCTAGGACTTTTTCATTTATGGCATTTCTTAGCCAAAGCATTTATCAAATGCAATTTATTTTAATATGTGGCATTAGTACGGAGATAACTGTTTTGTATTTAAAGCTTGGCCTTCGTAAAACTTAATTTTACTGTCGAAATATCCGTTTACCTTTCTCCGCTTAGCGTCGCTAGGTAAACTCAATTTGCGAAAGTAAGTTCTACTTTTTACGAATGTCAAGTTTAAATACAATAAAGTTATAAAATTAGAATACAATACAGTTAACTTCTTATTGTTTTTGTACATGTACCTAATTTTTAATCTGATAAAGTTTGAGAATATTCCTGACATTGTCTTATTTACAATGTAACAAGAAGTTCATCGAGCAGGATTGGTTTTCTTTTTCTATTCATTTTCATTTCTTAGTAATCTATTTACTTCAAATTATTTAACTATGGTATGCACACACACACACACACACACTCACACACACACACACACACACACACACACACACACACACACACCAGCACACATAGATAAAATTATACATTTTGCATATAAATGAGTCCAGTTGAGGAAAATACAACTTAGACATGTTCAAATAACAGATGATTTTAAACTTAAAACGTGATATATGTGTATTAATATTTGGACTACAACACAGTCATTCTTTATACAAATAGCTTGGACATTGTAAGGAAGATCTCGGTATGCAAAATGTTTCTGTCATTATCTTTAGAAATCATGCCATGTTATCTGCTTATAGCTTAATCTAAATAATTATGACGTCTTGAAAGGCTATTTTAAATTTTTGCTTTGACGCCTTCCTGCGTCGAAGTAAGGCGTCAAAAAACTTAATAGCCTTTCAAGATGTCATAATTATTTGGGCTATAGCTACATTAAGGACGCCATTTTGCAAAAAAATGGAAAAAAGGGGGGTGAAAAGCAAATGTTATTTTTTTAGCATTCTAGATGACCGAAGTAGAAAATTTTTGGTGATTTAGAAAGATGAAGTCATTTTCTACAGAATAAGACTGATATACAACCCTGAGATCCTGAATAGGCAGACGTATCATGAAATTCAAAGTACGAAAACCACTGCCAATATTTGGCGGTAGCACAACCTTTTCCACTCAACCAATACCTTCCAAATTTTAATAGTGTGTAGACTATACCTCACAGTGATTAAAAAGTGCTGGGGGTTTGACCCGTTTTGTTAAATTATTAGTACTTGAGAAATTTTTAAGCGACCAATGGTGTTTTCAGTGATTTTCACACCTTTACCTTTCTCGTATTACAATACGAACGAGAATTCATCTAACCCCCAGCAAATTTCAGGTTGATATTTCATCGCTGAATTTGAATTTCTAAATTTAAAACCATTTTTATCAGGTTAAAAGGTTGTGCTAGTCAAAAATGTTGAAAATTTGATAACATTCCAGCTTTTCGTGTTCATTTTGGGTTACACTAATGACTGGACCGAATGACAGGACCGAATGACAGGACCAAATGAAAAATGCTAATAACTTTTTCATTTCTCAAAGGATTGATCTCAAATTTGAAATATAATAAGATTTCATCATTTGATAAATAGATTTAAGAAAACAAAAAGAAAAAAAATGTCAGAAACGTTAGAAAACATGACATGACCAACTCTGATAATGACAGGACCAACATCGAGAATGACAGGACCAAATAAAAATGCTAATAACTTTTTTATTTTTCAAAGGAATTATCTCAGATTTAAAATATAAAATGATATGTCATATTTTGAAACCAAAATGTTATAAAAAATATAGATTTATTTTCAAAAACTTTCGAAAACGTGACATGACCATCGCTGACTGACATGACCAACCTCGACAATGACAGGACCAGATGAAATTGCTAATTTCTCTTTTAGTTCCCCAAGTATTTTTCTGAAATTTGAAATTTATTAAGATTTTATCATTTGATAAATAGATTTAAGGAAAAAATAAAAAAAACAAATATGTAAGAAACTTTAGAAAACGTGACATGACCAACTCTCTAACCCTCGGACATGCCTCGGACGGGTTACACTGATGACTGGACCGAATGACAGGACCGAATGACAGGACCAAATGAAAAATGCTTATAACTTTTTCATTTCTCAAAGGATTGATCTCAAATTTGAAATATAATAAGATTTCTTCATTTGATAAATAGATTTAAAAAAATAATTTAAAAGTTTTGTAAGAAACTTTATAAAACGTGACATGACCAACTCTGATAATGACAGGACCAACATCGAGAATGACAGGACCAAATCAAATTGCTAATAACTTTTTTGTTTTTCAAAGGAATTATTTCAGATTTGAAATATAAAATGGTATGTCATATTTTGAAACCAAAATGTTATAAAAATTATAGATTTATTTTCAAAAACTTTCGAAAACGTGACATGACCATCGCTGATTGAAAGGACCAACCTCGACATGACTGGACCAGATGAAATTGCTAATTTCTCTTTTATTTCTCAAAATATTTTTCTGAAATTTGATATATAATAAAATTTCATCATTTGATAAATAGATTTAAGAAAAAAAATATTTAAAAATTGTAAGAAACTTTAGAAAACGTGACATGACCAACTCTGATAATGACATGACCAACATCGACAATGACAGGACCAAAGTAAAATGCTAATAACTTTTTTTTATTTTTCAAAGGAATTCTCTCAGATTTGAATTATAAAATAATATGTCATATTTTGAAAAATATAAAAAAGTTTAAACGTGGCATGACCATCGCTGACTGACAGGACCAACCTCGACAATGACAGGACCAGATGAAATTGCTAATTACTTTTTATTTCTAAAAAATATTTTTCTGAAATTTGAGATATAGTCAGATTTAACCATTTTATACATAAAAATAGGAATAATATAGGAAAAAAATATATTAAAAGCTTGCTGTAATGTGACCTGACCAACACTGACAATGACAGGACAAACTTTGACAAGGACAGGACCAAATAAAAATGCTATTCACTTTTTAATTTTGAAAAGGAATTATGTCAGATTTAAAATAAAATGTGATCTCATCTTTTAAAACATCAATTAAAGAAAAAAAATCTAGATTTTTTTATTGCGAAAACGTGAAATGACCATAGTTCCTACTATAGAAATCCTGGTTGAAATTAATAATAATAATTAAAAAACACACATTAAGATTGAATGATTTATAAGTTTTTTAGAAAATAAGGGAAAAAGCTAACTTTATTTATCTTTGGTGTAAATATTTATCATATTAATTGATATTTCACACATGCTATATCTTAACTCTTTAAAACTATGTATTTGGGTTGAGAATATTTAAAACTATGTATTTGGGTTGAGAATAAGGATCATTCATTCATTCAGATTATTTTGTATATTAATTACCGGACATAATCTGACACGTCTGAAAACAATTATAAGGTAACAAACAAAAGGTGTGACATAAGCCATAAATAAGTTGATAAATCCAATAAAGATTGTGATGACAGTAATTAAAATCCTCATAATAAATAAACAAATAAACATTTCTTGAAGTATGCCCGACCCTTGCATGCATGATTTCTTGGTAGTTTCAAATATTTTCATAAAATATACTGAATCAAACATTTTCACGGACTACTTTAAAAGGTTTGATACCTTTTCAAAGAACCCTTTTCAAAGTGGCTTAAATTGGGCTTCATGATGTCAAGAAATATTATGATGACAATTCAATAAATCTGAATTTATCTCTAGTTTAATGAACAATCTCTTAAACTATAAAATGATTATATGTAATTACATATAAATATTTCAAGATCTCTTTCTTAAATATAGTGATCATTCGTGTCTTTTTGTCCTGTGACTCTGCATGTCCTGCGACTCTCTGCCAACATACGTTTATCATGTTTAGTAGCTAGGTCAAGAATTTTAACCACCATAGAATATATTTTCCTGAATTTATAAGATATATCTTACTAATTATGGATCAGAATTGAACAATTTCAGTAAAATCATTGGCAAGATCATAGCCGATGTTGGTCAGGTCACACAACCGCAAGCTTTCAATACGTTTTTTTTTCTATATTTTTCTTATATGATGTGCAAAATGGTCTTAATTGTCATTATTTCAAATTTGAGAGGAATATTCTGACAAATGTTATGCATAATTAGCATTTTTATTTGGTCCTGTCATTAATTGTCGAGGATTGTCCTGTTATTGACAACGTTAACCAGGTCACATTTCAGCAAGCTTTTTATACCTTTTTCTTATATTTATGTATAAAATGGTATAATCTTCACATATTTTAATTTTCAGAGAAATATTCTGCGAAATAAAAGAATAATTAGCAATTTCATTTGTTCAGGTCATTGTCGAGGTTGGTCATGTCAGTCAGCGATGGGATCATGTCACGATTTTGAAAGTTTTTGAAAATAAATCTTTCTTTTTTATAACATAAATGTTTCAAAATGTGACATATCATTTTATGTTTCAAATCTGAGATAATTCTTTTGAAAAATAAAAACGTTATTAGCATTTTTATTTGGTCCTGTTATTGTCGAAGTTGGTCCTGTCATTATCAGAGTTGGTCATGTCACGGTTTCTAAAGTTTCTTACATATTTTTTGTGTATTTTTTTTTTAATTTATTTGATAAATGATGAAATCTTATTATATTTCAAATTTCGGAAAATATTTGGAGAAATAAAAGAGAAATTAGCAATTTCATCTGGTCCGGTCATTGTCGATGTTGGTCCTGTCAATCAGCGATGGTCATGTCACGTTTTCGAAAGTTTTTGAAAATAAATCTATAATTTTTATAACATTTTGGTTTCAAAATATGACATACCATTTTATATTTCAAATCTGAAATAATTCCTTTGAAAAACAAAAAAGTTATTAGCAATTTGATTTGGTCCTGTCATTCTCAATGTTGGTCCTGTCATTATCAGAGTTGGTCATGTCACGTTTTATAAAGTTTCTTACAAAACTTTTAAATTTTTTTCTTAAATCTATTTATCAAATGATGAAATCTTATTATATTTCAAATTTGAGATCAATCCTTTGCGAAATGAAAAAGTTATTAGCATTTTTCATTTGGTCCTGTCATTCGGTCCTGTCATTCGGTCCAGTCATTAGTGTAACCCGCCTCGGACATGGCCGGATTATAAAAAAAACTCGTGTAGGCATTCATTTCGGTTAAAACAGAAGTTATACTTTCTCATTCGTCTCATTTTATCATCATTTAATTAATTTGATGTATGATGTTCAGTATGCACGGTAAATTTCTTTTACAAAGTGATAATAGTACAAAAAGGGGGGATGGGTGGGCTACAAGTTTATTTAATGACTGCATATACATTGTCCCCACAGCTACACACAGGGAAAATGGTATCTGTAAGCAGCTATGTAGACAGGCTTGTGGCTCAGTCTGTCTTTGATCTTGTTTGCACCTAATATTTTTCACATATGGCCCAAAATTTATTTGCTAGTGCAGTGCAACCAATAAAACTGATAACTAGACATCACTTAAGCTCCTTTATATGTTCAATGACATCACAAGACAAAATATCTGACACAAGGAATACGGTTGAGAAGTGATAGTTGTATGAGGTCAATAGTTCCAGTTATGCATCATCATTTAATATAAATATAATAAAAAATAATATAAACCCCGCCGTATTTTTGCGCCTGTCCCAAGTCAGGAGCCTCTGGCCTTTGTTAGTCTTGTATTATTTTAATTTTAGTTTCTTGTGTACAATTTGGAAATTAGTATGGCGTTCATTATCACTGGACTAGTATATATTTGTTTAGGGGCCAGCTGAAGGACGCCTCCGGGTGCGGGAATTTCTCGCTACATTGAAGACCTGTTGGTGACCCTCTGCTGTTGTTTTTTGTTTTTTATTTGGTCGGGTTGTTGTCTCTTTGACACATTCCCCATTTCCATTCTCAATTTTATTTTTTACAGAGTTTGTCTTTAGTGCCGTGTGGAGGCAGTAGATTGCCTCCCCGTGCTTCAGGTTTATGCTCTTATAATATACTAGATTATGGAGTGTGTGTCCGAGCGAGAACTGCTCTAATTCATTACTTTAGGTATATATATAAAAAAGTAGTATTTCAATATTTAGCCCCATTCTACTAATACTGATAGCGTTGACATTTTTAGCCGAACAAATTTATCCATTTTATATAACTTCAATTATTGTATGCTGGTTCATATTCTGGACGCCAATCTTTGCTCCTTTATTATATAATTCACTAACAAAACAATTATGAAGCTTAGAAATGGAAAATTACTAAATACTAAACTTGTTCAAAGGATATCCACACGTCTCAATCTTCAAAATCGGTTATCTAAAAATACTACCATCGCTAACATTTTTAACAATAAAAATCGTGGTTACCCTTCTATCGATAAGTGTCATGCCAAAAAATGACTTACATGTCCCCGTCTTTCCACCAACAATACGGTAAGGTCCACGTTTAATGGTCGCACATTTTCTTTAAATTTTGAAACTGATATAACTTGAAAAACAAACAGTATTATTTATTTACTCACATGAAACAAACCGGGGTGTGGTATTCAGTACGTAGGAGAAACTGGACGATATTTATCTAAACGCACTCAAGAACATCTGTATCGTTTTAAAAGACCCAATAAATTCAAAAGTATCATTTACCAACACCTTAAGAAGCACAACCATCCTTTTAAATATTTAGCAGTTCAACCTTTAGAAGTAGTAAATAAGCAGCCTGGTGAATCGCATTCAAAGTTTGTACGATCACGGAAAATAATTGAATTAAATTGGATTAAAAAATTACAGACAGTTTACCCTCTCGGTCTAAATGATAATATCATGGGAATTGGTAATATATCTAGAACCAATTCCGTTAACATTTTGGATATAGTTTCTAAAACTGTTCGTAAAAAACGTTCTCACGGTCGTAGAACAAATCGCAATCAAAGAAAATTTCGGGCCAATCATACCAATATTTCGGACCTAATTTCTATTTCAAAAAACAACGGCAGACATTATCTGTTAACAAAACTCTGTTCGTTACCGGTTAATAAGTTAAATAAAATTTTGGAGGATTGCAACACAATTTCATATAGCAGTCCTAAGTATGAAATTGTTCAAATTATTATGGCATATTGTTATTCTAAATTATTTCCCAAAATTGATCGCCCTGAAGATCATAAAAAACATTTTATTAAAATTAAGTATGTCAATAAAGGCTTTGATTTTGTAAATATTGCCGGTATATTTAACGACCATTCTGTTAAAGAACAAATTCCTGGATATTTTGACAATACTGAGCTACCTCTCATTTGTTATATTTACAAGAAATCTACCCGGAAATTTGTGTTTAATTATAGTCAATTGTGTAAAGATGTTAATATCAGTGAAAATACACCTACTTCATGTAATTGCAGTAATTCTGAATATATTTATGGACCCATTTCCCATGTTATAACAGGAGATCTTAACATCGTTCAAGACCGAGAGTTAAAATCATTCCTCAGTAAAGGACCTAAATATCGTCCCCCGTCAATTATTAATTGGAATGAGTGTCGTAATATCATCCACGACTCACTCCATACTTACTGTATGAAATGGATAAAACGGGAAAAAGCTGACAAAAAATCTTTGGACTCTTTTTTTAATTCAGTAATGAAGATAGTTGATATACGTATTCAACATTTTAAAGAACATTTTACTATAAACAATAACTACAATAAACCTATTTCTCGTATCAAACATAAACTAAAAGAACTAGCCAAGGAATTTGTTTTTGTCCCGGCAGATAAAGCTGCTAATAATATTATTATTGTTTGACGTAAATTTTACATTGAGGTTCTGAAAAAGGAAATCACCAATTCACCAACATTCCAACTGACTCCATTTTCAGAAAACGAAATCTGTAACAAACATAAACTTTTAGCCACCGCTTTACAAGCAGAGCCAAATACAATGAAAGTCCCAACTATGTATTGGCTTCCGAAGCTACACAAAACCCCTTACAAATATAGATTTATTTCGTCTTCAAGCCATTGTTCAACTACTAAATTGTCTATTCTTCTTACCAGCACACTTGGTACAATTAAAAACCTGATAATAAATTGTTCAAATAAGGCCTTCGAAAATAGTGGAATAAATTACTTTTGGAGTGTCAAGAACTCGTTGGAAGTACTTGATAAATTGCATGCTTATATTGGTGATTTTGAATCTGTTCAAAGTTTTGATTTTTCTACCCTGTATACCACATTGCCTCACATTCTCATTAAGAAAAAATTCACACACCTAATTAAATGGGCATTCAAAAAATCAGAATGTGAATATATATGTTCAAACTCTTTTAGGTCATTTTTTAGTAGCAATAAACAAAAAAAACTATGTTAATTGGACATGCTTTGATACTATATATGCCCTTGAATTTTTACTAGATAACATTTTTGTTCGCTTTGGGGATTCCGTATATCGTCAGATTATTGGAATTCCAATGGGGACTAACTGTGCACCACTTATTGCGGACCTGTTTTTGTATTGTTATGAGTTACAATTTATGACAAAAATAAGCAAAGACCCATCGAAACAACATCTGATAAACAAATTTAATAATACTTTTAGATATTTGGATGATATTTTGGCTCTCAATAATGACGACTTCAGTATGTATATTAATGAAATTTATCCTGTTGAACTTACTTTAAATAAAGCTAATACTAACACTGACAACTGCCCTTTTCTCGATCTTGATATCTATATCACTAATGGAAAGCTGAATACTAAAATTTATGATAAAAGGGATGATTTTTCATTTCCTATCGTTAATTATCCGTTTTTAGATGGTGACGTTCCCTTGTCACCATCTTGCGGTGTTTATATATCTCAACTTGTACGATTCGCTCGTGTATGTAACAATGTTTTAGATTTTAACGAGAGAAATTTATGTATTACTGAAATATTATTACACCAGGGTTTTCGATATCACAAACTAGTCAAAACATTTACTAAATTTTATCATCGGTATAAAGACATCATTCGTAAATATAGCTCAACATGCAGACTTCTAATACGTTCAGGTATTTCACATCCAATTTTTTATGGTAATATTCTTTATAAAGCACAAAGGTGTCAGTATTCACCTCAGAAACTTACAAAACCTTTGAATAGACTTATTAAGAAGGGATATAATTACGATACTGTTGTCAAGTCATTAAAGATTGCATATTTTGGCGTTAATATTGAGTCACTGATAAGGTCTTTGCATCGGAACTAAACACATTTATTCTAAAAACAGTTGTTGGCATGACACGGGTTATGTTCTTCTCATATATGTTATGATGGTATGATACTAAACCCCTAACGGGAAGGATTGTGCCTGATGTTCATATGATGAAATCATAATCTTTCAGTCAGTTTAATTGAAGTCTGGAGCTGGCATGTCAGTTAACTGCTAGTAGTCTGTAGTTATTTATGTATTATTGTCATTTTGTTTATTTTCTTTGGTTACATCTTCTGACATCAGACTCGGATTTCTCTTGAACTGAATTTTAATGTGTGTATTGTTATGCGTTTACTTTACTACATTGGTTAGAGGTATAGGGGGAGGGTTGAGATCTCACAAACATGTTTAAACCCGCCGTATTTTTGCGCCTGTCCCAAGTCAGGAGCCTCTGGCCTTTGTTAGTCTTGTATTATTTTAATTTTAGTTTCTTGTGTACAATTTGGAAATTAGTATGGCGTTCATTATCACTGGACTAGTATATATTTGTTTAGGGGCCAGCTGAAGGACGCCTCCGGGTGCGGGAATTTCTCGCTACATTGAAGACCTGTTGGTGACCCTCTGCTGTTGTTTTTTGTTTTTTATTTGGTCGGGTTGTTGTCTCTTTGACACATTCCCCATTTCCATTCTCAATTTTATTGTAAAAAGCTTGTTGGATTGTTAAACTGCATTTGTATACTAGTACATGTAAGCTTTCACCAAGGAAGGTTTTATGCAAGGAAAACATGCAAGACACTGACATATTCTGTATGTACCTGGTTACAAGTTATTTAATTCAGTGGTTGTTTGCTACTGTACAATATATTTTTTTGTTTGTTTACTATATTGATACTTTGAATCAGGAACATATGATGGGACTTGACACTACCTAATTGTAATCGCTTTTATTGTCGTGACGAGTTAATAAGGATGCTATACAGAAACACACGTGTTAAAAATGTACTCCCCATTATCCTAAATAATAATTTCTTATGATATCAATGAAGCGTCATTCAAACTACTTTTACATGTACATAGTGATGCCAGTGTGTGAAACTCTGTCTCTTCAAATTCATTAAAATTGCATTCAACTTATCACAAAATATATACATGTACATGAACAGAATGTAAAAAAGGTAATAAAAAAATGTCAGCGATTGCCGCGATGATTAAAAGATTCTAAAACCTTTATAAAACACTTCACTTGTAAAAAATCTATTTTATTTTGATCAGCAAATCAATAACAACAACATAAGTAGAGGTAAAACATTTTAACTGGTCAGTCTTCTAGTGAACCATGCATCATAAAAGGGAAATATTGTACGTTCACCGGTTTTATTGGTGAATACACTTCGCCTCCTTAAGCAAAGCGCCCCCTAGCGACTCAACACGAGGAAGTTTGGCAGTATTTGTTTCAAAGTAGCTTATTTCAGTTTAAACTTCATAACTTAACCTCGTATTGAATCATGAGCAGAACTCGCACAATATCATACTACACAAATTTTATAAAAACGCCCCAATTTTTTACCCTTTAAATGAAATTAATTTCTTAAAAACTATTGATATAAACATTTAAGAATATATTTTCTTGAGTAATTGCAAATAAGTTAATTTAGATTGCTTAAATTACCCCCGGTAGAGATTATTATCTATATTATGTTATTGCAAGTTCTTTCCTTTTAGATTGCATTTGAAACATAAATGAACTGGAAAGTGTACTTGAATGAAAAAAGAAAGATTTCTGAAATTTGTAGTTGTTTTTATTTTGATAAAACTTTGACAATTTGATTTGTACATCTTCTTATTTTTCTTAAATTTATTATAAAAAGCATTTTCTTTTTTTGAGTTTATATAAGTGCAATTTACATGTAAACAACTATTGACCTAATTCACTGTACAAGTTAAATTCAGATTTTTAAGCAGTTAAGCTGCTTTATGCGAGCACCCTAGATTTATGTTCTACCCACTAAATGCTGAAATATGTGCCACTTTTATTATCTGGCTGGCTATCATGTTATTTATAACTAATTGGACACTTTTGTCATACTTTTTATTCTGGAATATAAAAAATATTATCATAAAAACGTTAAATGGTCGTCGATTTTCCAAAAAGTTTTGAAGTTGCACATAGGAAGTAGTGCTCGATAGAAATCCTTCTATAGTTTAGTATCCCCTATGCTGTTGGCTAAGATGCCAAAGAACAATTATATGAAATATTTGGTCGCCGAAAATCTATAAAGATAAGTCGTTTTAATTTCCCAAATAGCAAAAGTCGTAGGAATATTGTTTGTCATCGATACGTATTACATACGTCAGTAGTCTATTAATAAGTTGGCGGCAATTCCAAATTACATAGAAGACGAAATTTACGTACCTTTTAAATTGAGAGGATTCAGCTGATGATCAGGGCTTTCGGTGGCTTCAAGTGCCGGCTACTTCACTGACAAAAATATAAATTCAAAAAGATAAAAAATATCTTTTTCAAATGTTTACAGGCAGCCGAGAGACGTATCGTCGCAAAGTCGCGGTCACGATAAACAAGGGTGAAAAGTCAGTGTTTACCGTGGGCTAAATATAGTTCACATGAATTCAGGTCACTGATTGGTTGTCTATTTAAAGTCGGAATGCATCGTTTCTTTTCAAAGATAACAAGAGAGACGTTCCGGTGGTCATTAAACCATAACAATAGAGACGTTCCGATGGGCATTAACTCGCTGGCTTTCTTTTTTTTTTTGCTTTTAAAACGTGAAGACAATCAGATAGGATGACAATCTTAAGTTATGGAATAATATCAGTCAAATTAAAGAAAGTGTAGTAGATCATATTGTTCAGAATCTGGAAAACAGTATCTTTTGAAGTTCATTTTTCAAAGCCCACGTGGTGTTCAGAGAATTCAAGGTCAAAAACGAAAGTAGAATATTGTCGACTCGACCTCAAATAAATAACATTTCCAAATGAATTATGTATCAGACTTATTGAACAGTTTCCAAAAAAAAAAAGAAAATCAGAGGATATATCAATTTTCTGTCAATGCTTGAGAAATAATTGTATGATTTAAATACGCGTAACAGTTTTTAGAGAGAAGAGGGGGGTAATTTGTTTACAAATGCACGAATTAGGCAGCAACCATTTGATTTTCTGGGGGGGGGGGCTATGGTTAGTTTGTTTCCAGTTTTTGGAGAAAAAAATAATTTGTTTTTGATTCTGAGAAGAAAAAAATTGTTTGTTTCACCCTCAGCTGCCACTATATGTAATGCTAAAATTGCAACAACAAAATTGTTTTCGACTTGTTTTCGACTTGTCGCGAAAAAAATAGATTGTTTTTCGCCACAGGCGAAGAAAAAAATTTGTCCAGAAAATAAACCATAGCCCACAATTGGTATGATGATTAACCTTTAAGTTAAGAATATGTAAAGGATAGAAAAAATGGTCATTAATGGCATCAATATGTAATATTGAAAAAGAGTTATGCTCCTGGCTTTTAATTAAAAAACAAAATAAAACCTAAACATTCCTAAAGCCAGTTAAGGAATGAAAAGAAAACATCAATTCATGCAGGTAACATAAACAGACATTCATGTAATAACATTATTCCTCTTCAGTTAATCATAATAATAATTTTAATCATTTTAAAGTACTGAAAGTTTATTTCTTTATTTTCTCATGCTGTTTGCTAAATATTCTTGTAATGAAATTTTGCCTGTCATTTACTTGTTATAAATCCTAAGCTATAATCTTGTAAATTGTAATAGAAAAATTCTAAAAAAAGTAGAATAAATTCTTATTTATTAATATACATTTTGTACATGTATTCCTTTTTTTTAGTCACCAATTTACAATGATCTGCTTTTTCCATAGGATTGTTTGGATATTTATGATAAATGTCATTTTAATGACATGATAAATGTGATGTCTTTGTATAATCTGTGAAACAAATTAATAAAATAAAATAAAAAAGAAGTTGAACACCATGCAAAGAAATATATTACTCAACAGAATAATACATACATGCACATTTTTTGTAAATATACATGCAAATGAAAGTTTTGTTTTAGTTGCATATATTACATGTAATTGGTCTATCTTCCATATATAATATTTGTTATGTATTTCTAAGGCCACACCAATTTAATTCCTTGTTCGACGGACCCGCCCGCACCTATTTTTTTTTAAACAGAATTTTTTTATTTTTATTATATTCCCGCATCCGGAAATGTAATCATGTACATTTCCCGCACCGTTTTTTTGTAAATATTATAAAAAGATCTCAACATTTGTTTTCAAATTATCGTATAACCTTTATATAACGATTTTAAACCTATAAGCACCCCACAACACTGATAATATCTGTGAGAATATTTGTTTCAGCATGAAACCAATTTATTCCAAGCGGGAGTGCTCCGATATAAATATATAGCAGCAGAAATACCTATACAGAACAAAACATTGGTTTCTTTCCCCAGACTTATATTCCCTATCAAAAAATGTTCGTTGTTAAAAATAAAGTACAAAGAACTTCTGAAGGATTTGCCTGCAACTGCAATTATGATGTATGCTGACGGTCATACCCGCTGCAGGTTTGTGCACCTGTCTTGATTGATTCAGGGACCTGTCGTTCAGCAGTTATCGTTTGTTGATGTGGTTCATAATTCATTGGTAATTTCCCGTTTGGAAATATAAATTAGATCGTAGGTTTTCCTGTTTAATTGTGTACAATAATAAGTTGTGGTACCTTATAGCTTGCTGTTTGGTCTGGATCAAAGCTCTGTGTTAAAGGCCGTACTTTGACCTATGTTTGTTATTATCAGGTTATCCCTCAACATGCTCAGACAAGGGGTCATTTTACCATGTTTACTGATGTAGAAAAGAAAATAGAAATACTAAGGATTGGTATAGTGCTACTATACAAAACCTTTGAAAACTTAAATTTTTTTACTCAAAAAGAGGAGAAATACATTATATTTTAAACAACTTTTCTAAAAGAGGGGTCCACTTATTTTGAATAATATTAAACTATTAAAGTAAATGTGTTAACATGGTTAAAGTCCAGAAATATAACAAACATGACAAAATTCTTGGACATGTTTAAACCATTTCATACCATATAGATATTATAGTTCTTTGGGAAAATATTAGCCCTTTTGTACTTCAAGAGTTTTTACAAAAAAAATCCGTAGAACAAGAAATTGAATTGGTGTGGCCTAATATGTATATTTTTAAAAGTTTTAAAATGCATCGATCTACATTATTTGAACTTTTCTGGAGTTTGTTTTATATTGGCTAAAGTAAGGAAACTGAAATTTAATTTAATATAATATATTAAAAATAATATTTCTTTTTTTGAAATAATTCTTGAGTCAGAAAATACTTATACATGTATCAATGTGCTTGGTATAGAGGTAAATATGAAATATTACTTGCCATTAGATCTACCTTTATGTATGATTGCTTGTTACTATATCTACATGTACATAGTAGTTCATATACATTTACAATGTACTTACCAATCAGAAAGAGTGAGTCAGTTTGAGTGACTACAGATACATGTATATATCCTTTATTTAACTGTTCAAAGAGAACCTTTATTTCAAAGTCAAATGTAAAAATTGTTAATTAAAATTTATAGTTTCCATTGTGCCAAGGCGACCAAGAAAATGATAACACCATGGCTACTAAGGAAACGCCCATCCTAAAGATTCCATGTGAACCAAATTATTTAAATTTAAAGTTTCCTTGGTGTCAAGGCGACCAAAAATGCGATAACACCTTAACGCCCAAGGAAACACCCATCCGAAAGCTCCCATGTGCACCAAATTATTGAAATTAAAAGTTTCCTTGGTGTCAAGGCGACCAAAAATACGATAACACCTTAACGCCCAGGAAACACCCATCCGAAATCTCCCATATTCAAAACACATTATTAAAAATGTTTAAAACCCCATTTTTGCATCAGCATTTCAGCCTTTGTTTTCTTTTCTTGTAAAGTTGGATCCTGCAGTTCCTCCAGCTGTTTTTTGGTGTTGTTATGGAAGCTTTTTATTGCCATTTGTAGTTTTGCCAGTGCAGTCTCATAGCTTTGAAGATAGTTTCTATTGGCAAGATAAAGACTGTTCAGGCGTTTAAGTTTCTTGCAGTTGTTTACGTCATCAGTCTTTCCAAGTATCTCCTCTGCTATTTCAGTATCCAATCTTTCCTTTTTGTTGTCTAAATATAGAACGAAATGTTGTTTTGTTAGATAAAAAATAGTGGTCCCTGTGTGAAATGATATTTATGATTGAAGTACAAACTATTTCTAAAAGTTAAATAGATGCAAAAAGGTGGAGTATGAGTGCAAATGAGACAACTATCCATCCAAGTCTCAATTTAAAAGTATACAGTAAATCATTTAATTTCAAAGTACGGCCTTTAATACAGACCCTTGGCTCACACCAAACAGCAAGCTATAAAAGTCTAAATTTCTATAGAAAATTCTTTTAATTTGGAAAACCAATGTCTAATTTATTTAAAAAATAAGAGACAATAAAAAATGCATTATTACATTGTATTATATATATCCTTACTTTTGAAAATATTGCAAATTTATACATGAATGCTTATTAACTATAAAGTAACTTCTACTCTCAGGTAATGATCAAGTATTTGTGATAGCAGTTGAAATAAAGGTGACCATATACCAATGTTCAAAAAAGAAAGGTAGAGTAAAATATTTGGATCATTCTGACATGTAAGTAAGAATGAAGAATTGTTTTTTTTTTATTTTTCCTACTGTATTTTGCATGTTTTATCAAGTTTATTGTTTATAGATGCAAACCGCTTACCAGTTACAAGTCGATATATATTTTCATTTCACACAGTGTGTACTGATTTTATATTGTATGATCAGTGCCGTGTGTGTATTGGTAATTATACGAACTATTTCAACTAAGATTGTTACAGATTTGTTAAATATTCATTTATTAGGTCTTTCCACTTTTCTGTGGAAAGACCTATTGTTTTTCTTCTGATTATTTTTTTTTTTTTTTCTTCCGCCTAATTTTGTTCTTGCGATAAACATTTGTTTCGCAATATGTCGCTTAGATATTTGGTATATGATATCGAACAGTTTATGCGCTTTTGAAATTACCCTGCGTAAACGAATACTTTTCTTTGTAGGAGTTATCTCCCCAAACACCGTTTTCCTTGTTAGCGCATCTCCTTCGCAACCGTAAAATATTATGACAAATTTATTTTACAAAATTGCTCGTTATATCCTTCACATGATTTGTCCTATTTTGACCGAAGTGATATGAACGCTCCATATGAGAGTTATTTCCCCTTATGCATTTGATATAAGTGATATGCATTTCTATCTTGTAAACCATAAGTGCTAAAGACCAAGGATCTTTTGATTTGAGGTCCTTGGTCCAAAAAAATAAAAATTAGGTCAAGGTCAAAGGTCAAGGTCATATTCCAATTTTTGAATTTGGCTTATTTCCACTAATTTCCAGAAACTGTATAAGATATCGACAAATTATTTTTTCTAAATTGTTAGTTGCGACATGTCGTAACACGTAAATTTTGATTGCAAGGGTACGTTGAACGTAAAAGTGAGTTTTCTCCCCTCTTGTATTTAAAAATACGTGTATGGTGATATAACTGATTAACCAAATATAATTAAGTCCTATGGTCTTTTGATTTGAGGTCCTTGGTTTATGACCTTGAAATTGATCTCAAGGTCATAGATTAATTTGACGTTCTAGTTTTTGACCTTTGCTTTCAGCTCATATTTATACATGATATATCCATGAGACTTTTGGCGAAAGGTATCAAACCATTTAACCTTGAAAAAAACAACCGGAAGTGACCTTGTGTAAACCGGAAGTAGCTATTTTTGTACTTTATTAATAAAAAAGTATATAGAACCAGATCTTTTTGGAATCAGTGTCAATTAAATATTCAAATATTATCGGAAGTAACATTTTTCAAACCGAAAGTAACAAATTATCTCCCTTATTTAAAAAATATTGTATAGAAACCATATATTTCTGGAATCAGCGTACAATAACCTATCAGTTGACGATTGAAATGACATTTTAAACTTAATTTTACAACTTTCATATTAAAATACATTGTTCAGTGGAAAGACCTTCAATTGTTCTCTGAACAATTGGTTTTTAATTGTTTATTTTATTTATTCTAGAAATTATACATCATGTTGTTTCTGTTAACCTTGATTATTTTTCTACTACATTATGTAGCATGAAAAGTAAATTTTCAGATAAAGTAATGTCAACAGTGTTACTGTCTTTGTTTTTATATTTTTTTAATGAGTTGGCCTTAAATCTATTTAACATGTTAAATGTGCATATAGATCTCATTTCATTTCCAATGTTAATTTGAAATGCCACTGTAAATCATTCACAGCATTACTTGTAGCTCAGAGACTACCATTTTCATTGTAATACATGTACATTTTAAAGAATATATTACACTAATCTGTTAATCAATAACTTCAATTTATGACTGGCATAAATTTTCCCAAGTCACCATTTACTAACAGTAAACTTTACCTGTACTACATTTATTTTTGTATGAAAGCTTCCTTTTGCATGATGGATCCCTTTTCTTTGGTTTAACAGGACCTGAAAGAAAGATTAAAAGACACATGTAGTAGTTGGGTTTCCATGATGTCAGCTGAAGGTTTGCCATGACAAACAGTAAATTGAACTGCAGTGCCATGTAATATTATTAGAAGAATGACAAGGTTAATATGCATAAATTTATTCATAAGATACTCAAAAATCCACTTGTAAAAAATTGAAAACAACACTTTTAATAATTTATTGTGTAAGATATAAGGTGATGTGGTATGATTGCCATTCAAATAAACTATTCTAAAAGAACCAAATGATCCTAATCATAATGTCACTGTACAAAATGTTAAACTGATATTATGCAGAAAGTATTAAAATATACATGCAGAAATACATTTTTACAGAGGATGTGAAAAATGCAAGTTGTCACAAAGAAAAATAATTCTGTCCTGGATTTTATAATACATACATGAAATGAGAATATTGAGTAATTTTCTGTGTGCTGAAATATCAAAAATGATGAGAACTTACATGTACTTGTTTGTTGCCTTTCACCAGTTACAACATTCGATGGAATATTTGAATTCACCCTTACTTTTGGCGGCTCTGCATCACTTTTCTTGTTCAAATTTATTCTTTCTGTAATGTTTGAAATAAAGATTAAAATACATTTGTACACCTGCTATTAGATTTAATCGAATTCAAAAAATATAGAACTACCTGAAAAAAATGGCGTAAAAACACATACACATGTTTACAAAACAGATTTAATTTCCATGAAAACTTTCTTATGATAAACTTACAGCAAACAATTGCCTTGTATCTAAGTTTGACTGATTCGTTAGTTTCTTTATCTGAAAAAAATTTAATTGGATCAAAATAAATTATTTACAAGTTTTATTTAAATTATATCTATTCATATCTTCTGACTTTTATTCAGTTTGTGAGTTAATTGTGGAGGTTTAAACACCCATAATTCTAATATGATTTGCATATTAGAAAATACGTTGATATGATTGATTGATGACTTCCGGTATTTGATCTTGACGTTGGTTATTTTTCGATAGATGACGTTCACTGAACTTCTTTTCGTAACCAATGTAAACAAGATGACGGCAAATTTAAGAATTATAAAGAAATTGTTTTGTGTATAAACTGGACCAAATCACTCACAAACATATCATAAAAGTCCTTTTATTTGTTTGTGAGTGAATTGGCCGAGTTTATACACCAATAAATTCCTTTAAAAAGGCGTTTAATCCTATAATAAGCCCTAAAAATGTATTTAATCCTTACATGTTACTGTATTTTCTTGTAGATTATCCTGGTTACAGTCTACAGCAGTTTCAGGAATTTCCATTGACCCAATCCCTATATTTGAAAAGATGACAATTGATTGGTATAGTCAAAGGTATGGTGCAAGTCTGTTGATAACTTTAATGTAATAATGATTCTAAAACATACACTTATATTTTACACTTTCAAATTTATTCAGTGAAATTATTTCCTGTGTTTACCAATGCAGAGAGAAATGATTTATAGATCTGTGTATTACCTTCATCATCAATAATTGATTGCTCTAGATGGTCTAGATCTTCAACTTTGCTTCTATCAACAATTTCAACTGAAAATTGAAATGTTTCATAATATAAGGATACAAACATAATGGTAAAACCACAACTTTAAATAGCAGTTTCAATTCTTCATTTTTGTTTAATGAAAAAATCAAGGAATTTAAATATTCAAAGAAAAAGTGATTTTGTATTGGGAAAATGCCTGCTAATGGTCCGAGACCACAATTGTCGTCCCTTGATTTTCGTTGTTCACAAATATAGTCCCTTGTGTTGACAGTGGGTTACTTGCCATTAATTTTTATACCCCTTCCAAATTTATTTCTCCATGTTTAATGCCTCAATTTGCAAGTAGGGGGGTAAATTACACTGTAAAAAAATTTGGGTCCAGAATTTTTAAGGAAAGTAGTGATTTGGTCCAGCTGAAAAAGGTTGAAAATTAGCACTTTGGAAGCTGTCAAAAGATTTCAAGACGCCCTAAACATAAAATTGTCCATATTTTGAGTTAGAGCCGATGAAGTTTTCTATAATTTTGATATAATTTGTCCCAAAAGTAGTATAACACACTGTAAAAATTTCTTTGAGAAAGCGCAGGTGGGATTTTTTTTATTTTCATTTATGTTCTAAAAGAAATGCACTACGAAATAATTGTGTTCTCGGACCTAATGCCAAACCACACATTGGATATTCATGAAAATTTAAGTTTTCATTATAAAGGAAAATTGGTATAAACCACAAAACAAAATTGTACCACATACCATTTTCATTTGCACTGCATGTTGATGGAACTGTTTTACTTGGTGCAGAGGGAATTGGTTCATCTAAAATATACAAGCAAACAAATAGAAAAAAATGAAATTTGCATGATATTCATGATATTGATATAAACAACATTTGATCATAATGCTTAGTTGAAAATATTGAAGTTTTACCTGGTAAAGTTTGATCCTGAACATCAGACTGCTGTACAAACAAAAGTTTTCCATTTTCAAAGGTTCTAATCTTTTTTAGAGGCAGTGAAAGGTTGTTATCTTTAAATTTCTTAACACAAGACAGCCAAATATTCCTTACATAAATTTGTTCTTCTTGTAGGGATGAGCTACGGAAATGATGCAGAGGGGGCCCTGCTGCATGGAAATGTGGGTCTGTTGGACCATCAGCAAAGATGATGTCCCCATCAACATTTTTCCACCAGGGGCCTTCACCAAGAGCAAGGAAGTCAGCGATTCGTTCTAGGTGTGTCTGGACTAAAGATGAACGACTTCGAAGAAAGGAAGATGACAAGATTGTTGGTCAACGTACAGGAAGAAGACTTGATTGCTTACTTATTATAGAATCTGTTTGCTGCAGGGAATTTTGTTTTTGTCCATATTTCTGCTGGGCTTGAAATCTTACCATTGCATTGTCGATTATCTGTCCACAGTGGCGAATGGTAGTATTTTTTGAAATGTCACGTAGGTCTTTAAAACTTCTTTCCTCGTTTTCAGTCACAACTGATCTCAAACAAATTAATCTGTAAGTTTCTGGAGCATGTGTTAGTAGAGTGTGAAAATGGCTCCCATAAAATCTTCCTGAGTTCAATTTGACGGGGTTCCCAATGATATCGGTACATAAAACGGCAAAAAGAAATGTTTGGTTGTATAATCGGAGAATCTGTTTTGGTGATCTGAACTTTTCTCGGCTGTAACAAATGGAGATAATTTCTACTAGGCAGTTGATCAACTCGACAATGTTTTTGCTGATTTGTCCGGCTTGAAATTTTAGTTGAATGAATTTTGCTAATTTAATTACTGCTAACCTTGACTTGGAACCAGATAATGTATTATTTTCGCCCATTGCCGAATTTCTAAATTTTTCAAACTCACTTTGGATGTCCTTGATGTGGTAGGGAAGTTCCGTCAAAAGGTTTTGTACGATATTGGTGATGTCATGTAGAGGTTCAACATTCATAATTTCATACTTTCCTAAGTTGATGTCTTCTGCAGTTCTGTTAGGGTTTACTGTCATCAGAGCTGGAAGTCGTGCTATACCATTTAGAATGTCATTTAGTTCAGTCTGTAGCTCTGATTTGTTTAAACCGAGGGTACCTTTTCCGCGGCTGGCTAGTTCTTGTTCTAATTCAGCTTTCTTCAGGTTGGAAAATGGATTTGTCTTGATGTCTTTGTCTTGCATGAACGTCCTTCCTTTTAAAACCAATTGTCTTCTTTCCTCTAGTGTTTTTACATTTTGAGTGTAAGCACACTGTATGACTCTGTGATTTTCTACATTTATCCCGCACAAGCATCTAAAGTTACCACCTCGTTGATGTCCACATTCATACTGTCGGGCTGGTCCATCTCCGCTGAAAATTCTTACGACGTCAAATGTTGGAATTGTTGAAATTAAATAGGGATCTTTAAGTTCTAATATATCTTCAAGTCGGGTACTATTATACATTATCTGGTCTTTGTCGGAGCTTCCTGATTGCGCTAGAATATGAAGATTTTGTTTTTCGACTAAACTTTGTATGGAAACTGGTTTTTTTTTCTGGAAACTTGGTTTGGTATTCGTCATCTGTCAAAAAATTTGCAGGGTCATAAATCCAGGCTACTGTAAAAAGAGCGTAGGAGTGGCTCAGTATTTCAGAATGGTCATGCCAAAGTTTTAAATGTCTTGTCCTCTCCATCTGTTTCAGTCGTTCAATTGAAAGGTCAAGTGTTCTGGGACATGGCTCTCCTAATCTCTCAAATCTTGCTGTTACTTCATCCATGGTTAATTCATTGTATTGATTGTCGGTAAATATTCTTAATATTCCTAGGTCTTGAAATCCTTTAATCTCTTTCTCTCTGATGTCTTCTAATTTTAATTTCCTACCATAAACCTGTTGTTTTTTTTTTCTGTCAAGGTGCCGTCTGGGGAAATAAGGTCTTTCTTAAAGGTTTTAGGGGCAACTGGCATTCCTATGTTTATTTCTCCAGTTCTAATTCTTGTTTGAACATCTGAATGTATTTTATGAGCTGTACGAGGTGTTGGTACAGAGACCCGGCTTTTCCCAATTCTTTTAATACTTCTTCTTACTCTTCTTTTAAAATCTCTTCCACTTATTCTGGTATGCTTATTAAATTGAAAAACGGGTACTCCTTTAGACCTAGCAAATTCCATTAACACCTGTCCGCCATTTAATGGAACTCTGTCATTTATCTTCAGATCATACTTCTTGGCTAATCGGGACCAGATGACAATAGACCCAGGTTCTTTTGATTTAACTTCTTGGAGAAAAGCATCACGATCAAAGGAGTACTTCTGAAAATCTGAGTGATGTTTCTTCGGTTTTAGGCGATGTTTCTGCTCTTGTTGTACTCTTCTTTCTACGTTTGTGGAAGCTTCGACTTTTGGAATGAAAAATGTGGCTTTGCGCTCGCGTTCATATTCAGAGTAGGATTTTCCAGATGCTAGAAAATTATCGGTATCATTTGCACAAATTTGCTGTAAAATTTCTTTTCGGCTTGCTGAATGTTGCTTTTCCTTGGTGATCTTTTCTCTGTCGGGTGGGAAAGGTTTAGAGTTTTGCCAACAGCTTCAGTAAAATTTATTTTTAATTTATTTTCCAGGATGGGTTTCAAGGTAGTAAGAACCTGGTCCACTGCTTTTGTTCCTTCTTTCTTGGCATTGGATTTATTTCCTGATGTTATGGGAGAAATGTTGTCGGATACTTGTTCACACAGGCTTTTGAGTTGGAGGTTTTCTTTAGGAACTGACTTATGGATAGAGGATTTATCTAAATGGGTTGTATTACAGGGATTGCAGTTAGTTAACTGATGCTTCTTCTTCTCAATTTCTGCCAGTCTTGCCCAGTTGTAGATAGAAAAATTTTGGTAAAACTCCTGTCGTTGTCCGTCTTTATTGTCATGTTGCCAGTACTTTGGGTTGGTAAGATAAGATTGGATCCTATAGTTATTCTTTTTTCCATAGTTTTATAATGGATTTGCATTTTGGGGTAGTTTCTCATGAAGTTGATGTAATTTTCATGGCGGGTTAAAGATGTGTTGAAAGATGGTGGTGGGTAATCTACGTTGGTTTTGTCAGGATTGTTCCACCAGTTTATTGCAGAAGTATCTTTGGTGCATCTTGAAAGCATAACTTCAGCAAAGTTGCAATAGTTCATGCTTAATTCTGAAAAATTATGATGCTATGTTGATATTTTTTATGAACTTTTATTTTTTATATGCCAAGATTAATTGTTAAAAGTTGCTAAGAGGTTAAAGAACACAGGACACTTAAAGTCTAGGTAGCTCATCTTTAATTTTAAAAGAGTTGATAACAATTGGTCTAATATTTATATCATGAATTATTTAAATTTTGAGCTTAGATCGTTACTAATGTGTAGGACTTTTCATGTTAACAAAGAAATACATGTATTTTATAATTTTTCTGCTGTATTTTAAAAAAATTGGAATATTTTGGTTTCATTTCTTTTACTTTTGCCACATCAGGAAAGATAACTCTGATAAAATAACTTTTATAATAAAATGTCACTTTATGTGTTGTGAATGTTCTGTGAACACATGTTTTTGGTTTTCTAATCTGATAGCCTAAATGAGAGTTATCTTCTCATATTTAATCTTTAAATTTTATGGTTAAGTTTTTTTTTATATTGCTCAAATTGAAGTTTTCAGGCTTCATTACCATGATTACAAAATTATTAAAAAATCCTATGGATTTCTATTATTAAAGCTAATTTTTAATGTTTTATATATTTATTTTTTTGTAATGTTTGCAACTTGATCAATGAAATGAATTGATGTTTGCTAGTCAGATATATTTTTTTTTGATGTTTTAAATTATGATAATCAATTAATGGATCTTTTTTTATCATATTTACCAAGATGAGAGTAAGCAAAACTTCCTCAGAAAATTATTTCTGATATTTGCACTGTGATTAATATCATTGAAAAGATGTGTTTGTTGAAATTAAGAACATGTATACTAAGTTAATGTTATTTAATTTTAAATTACAATGAATTTCTAAACTGCCTTAAACTAAGTGTTTTTAAGTGTTTTTTTGAGATATCTTGTCATTTAATAATGAAATATACCCATTGTAAAATCTTTATATATTTCGCAACCACAGACTTTTGAATATTTGTTTTATTATATTATAAAGTACAAGGTGTTGAATATCATATTGTATCCATACACCCTTTCAGGCAGATCTCTAATGAGATGTAGACATTTTCTGTGAAAAATGCAATTCTGTTAATAAATATAAAAAAATGAATATATGGTATGATTACCAATGAGACATGCAATTCTCCACAAGAGACCAAGTAGACAATAGACAATATGATACAGAAATTAACAACTATATGTCTTTTATCAAAGTACCTTTTTTGTGTGAATTAGTTATACATTGACAACATTTCCACAAAAGGGAAGATAACTCAGGGTGGGGGGGGGGGGGGGGTATATATGTTTAGTTTTTAAATTGTTTAATAATATGAAAGACAATATGAATAAGAACAAGATTCATCTTTTGGTATATATGGATTATCAATATTAACTTGGCTCATTGTTTTTACAAGAAGACTCTTTAAATTTAGTTATCTTTTTTTCTAATTTTAGTAATTTCATCTGTATGTAATTATGATATTTAGTGATTTCTATGAAAATAAACTGGTTTTTTTAATGCCACATTCTAATTGTGGTCTTTCACTGACAGATTATGTTGAATAAATATGCACTTTGACTACTTCTACATTTATCAAATTGAGATATTTTTGAGGCAACATTCCAGTCTAGACCATTAGCCACGAGTCTGATGCAAGTAGTAAATATTGATCTGAACTATTGAAAATTTTCAAAATATTATATATTCCTACATGTACAAATTTTGATATTGCGTTTCTGAACCAGTAACCACATGCAATAATACTAAATCCAAAAGCACATATATATGTATATATTTAGATTTTTCAATTTTTATGATTGCTGTACAGTGATCTACATGCATTAGACAATTATAGATGATTTGGTAGGTGTTCCTGTCCTTTTGAAAGGTCGTTTTTCTCCATTAGATCCATACCTTGTAAGTTGCAGCTGTAACTTGTATTAGAGATAGCTGAAAAATCTGAAAATAGCAATCCACTCGAACAGATTTAGATTTGAAAATTGATTTTTGATACAAAGAAAGTTAATTTATATTGCTGATGTCAAATTCAATTGATAATGATGCGGAAACGTAATGGAAAACTTTTGTCCTCTAGAATCAAAATGGATGCTTCTTCTTGCAGAGATTGCTGTTGAATAATCTCAAGACAGAAATAAAAAAAAATAAAACCGTTTTTTTCATTTTTTTCAAATTCTGGTTATCTAACAATATGTTCATTTATTAACTGAAATAATATATTTCTGGTAAATGTTCCTTCATTTATTGCAGAAATTACGTGAATAGAACAAAAACTCGGATCTTTTTCAATTCTTAAAAATTTTCTTTTTTAATTTTACCCTACAGAATCTAAATGATTTCCAAGTATTTTTTTTCTAGTTTTAATTATCCTTTTTAGCTCACCTGGCCCGAAGGGCCAAGTGAGCTTTTCCCATCACTTGGCGTCCGTCGTCCGTCGTCGTCGTCGTCGTCCGTCGTCGTCCGTCGTCCGTCGTCGTTAACTTTTACAAAAATCTTCTCCTCTGAAACTACTGGGCCAAATTAAACCAAACTTGGCCACAATCATCATTGGGGTATCTAGTTTAAGAAATGTGTGGCGTGACCCGGCCAACCAACCAAGATGGCCGCCATAGCTAAAAATAGAACATAGGGGTAAAATGCAGTTTTTGGCTTATAACTCAAAAACCAAAGCATTTAGAGCAAATCTGACGGGGTAAAATTGTTTATCAGGTCAAGTTCTATCTGCCCTCAAATTTTCAGATGAATCCGACAACCCGTTATTGGGTTGCTGCCCCTGAACTGGTAATTTTAGGTATTTTTTTCTGTTTTTGGCTATAATCTTGAATATTATTATAGATAGAGATAAACTGTAAACAGCAATAATGTTCAGCAAAGTAAGATTTACAAATAAGTCAACATGACCAAAATGGTCAGTTGACCCCTTTAGGAGTTATTGACCTTTATAGTCAATTTTTAACCATTTTTCGTAAATCTTAGTAATCTTTTACAAAAATCTTCTCCTCTGAAACTACTGGGCCAAATTAATCCAAACTTGGCCACAATCATCTTTGGGATATCTAGTTTAAAAAATGTGTGGCGTGACCCGGCCAACCAACCAAGATGGCCGCCATGGCTAAAAATAGAACATAGGGGTAAAATGCAGTTTTTGGCTTATAACTCAAAAACCAAAGCATTTAGAGCAAATCTGACATGCGGTAAAAGTGTTGATCAGGTCAAGATCTATCCGTCCTGAAATTTTCAGATGAATCGGACAACCTGTTGTTGGGTTGCTGCCCCTGAATTGGGTAATTTTAAGGAAATTTTGCTGTTTTTGGTTATTATCTTGAATATTATTATAGATAGAGATAAACTGTAAACAGCAATAATGTTCAGCAAAGTAAGATTTACAAATAAGTCAGCATGACCAAAATGGTTAGTTGACCCCTGAAGGAGTTATTGCCCTTGATAGTCAATTTTTAACCATTTTTTCGTAAATCTTAGTAATCTTTTACAAAAATCTTCTTCTCTGAAACTACTGGGCCAAATTAAACTAAACTTGGCCACAGTCATCATTGGGGTAACTTGTTTAAAAAATGAGTGGCGTGACCTGGCCAATCAACCAAAATGGCTGCCACGGCTAATAATAGAACATAGGGGTAAAATGCAGTTTTTGGCTTATAACTCAAAAACCGAAGCATTAAGAGAAAATCTGACAGGGTTTAATTGTTTATCAGGTCAAGATCTATCTGCCCTGATGTTTTCACATGGATCGGATAACCCGTTGTTAGGTTACTGTCCTGAATTGGTAATTTTAAGGAAATTTTGCCGTTTTTTGTTATTATCTTGAATATTATTATAGATAGAGATAAACTGTATACAGCAATAACGTTCAGCAAAATAAGATCTATAAATAAGTTTGCATGACCAAAATAGTCAATAGACCCCTTAAGGAGTTATTGCCTTTTATAGTTAATTTTTAACATTTTTCATAAATTTTTGTTAATTTTTAGAAAATATTTTTCACTGTAATTACTGGGCCAAGTTCATTATTGATAGAGATAATTGTAGCAACAAGAATGTTCAGTAAAGTAAGATCTACAAACACATCACTATCACCAAAACACAATTATGTCATGAATTTATCCGTGTCCATTGTTTAATATGCACAACACCAAGGTGAGCGACACAGGCTCTTTAGAGCCTCTAGTTTAAATTCTCTTATACCTCGATCAAGATGCAGCTAAATATCTTGCTCTAGATATTTTGTATGGCATCTTAAATTCTATTTGAACACACTTGTATGTGTCTAGTATTGACATTTTAACAGAATTCAGTTATTGGGATAGTCGAGTTGTATATATTTTTGCTAATGTGTACGATTTCTAGCATCTAGAGTGTATTTCGCCACCCTCCCCCTTTTTAGCTCACCTGACCTGAAAGGTCAAGTGAGCTTTTCTCATCACTTGGCGTCCGTCGTCCGGCGTCCGTAAACTTTTACAAAAATCTTCTCCTCTGAAACTACTGGGCCAAATTCTACCAAACTTGGCCACAATCACTTTGGGGTATCTAGTTTAAAAAATATGTGGCGTGACCCGTCAAACCAACCAAGATGGCCGCCATGGCTAAAAATAGAACATAGGGGTAAAATGCAGTTTTTGGCTTATAACTCAAAAACCAAAGCATTTAGAGCAAACATGGGGTTAAATGGTTGATCAGGTGAAGATCTATCTGCCCTGAAATTTTCAGACGAATAGGACAAACCTGTTGTTGGGTTGCTGCCTGTGAAATGGTTATTTTAAGGAAATTTTGCAGTTTTTGGTTGTTATCTTGAATACTATTATAGATAGAGATAAACTGTAAACAGCAATAATGTTCAGCAAAGTAAGATTTACAAATAAGTCAGCATGACCAAAATGGTTAGTTGACCCTGAAGGAGTTATTGCCCTTGATAGTCAATTTTTAACCATTTTTTCGTAAATCTTAGTAATCTTTTACAAAAATCTTCTTCTCTGAAACTACTGGGCCAAATTAAACTAAACTTGGCCACAGTCATCATTGGGGTAACTTGTTTAAAAAATGAGTGGCGTGACCTGGCCAATCAACCAAAATGGCTGCCACGGCTAATAATAGAACATAGGGGTAAAATGCAGTTTTTGGCTTATAACTCAAAAACCGAAGCATTAAGAGAAAATCTGACAGGGTTTAATTGTTTATCAGGTCAAGATCTATCTGCCCTGATGTTTTCACATGGATCGGATAACCCGTTGTTAGGTTACTGTCCTGAATTGGTAATTTTAAGGAAATTTTGCCGTTTTTTGTTATTATCTTGAATATTATTATAGATAGAGATAAACTGTATACAGCAATAACGTTCAGCAAAATAAGATCTATAAATAAGTTTGCATGACCAAAATAGTCAATAGACCCCTTAAGGAGTTATTGCCTTTTATAGTTAATTTTTAACATTTTTCATAAATTTTTGTTAATTTTTAGAAAATATTTTTCACTGTAATTACTGGGCCAAGTTCATTATTGATAGAGATAATTGTAGCAACAAGAATGTTCAGTAAAGTAAGATCTACAAACACATCACTATCACCAAAACACAATTATGTCATGAATTTATCCGTGTCCATTGTTTAATATGCACAACACCAAGGTGAGCGACACAGGCTCTTTAGAGCCTCTAGTTTAAATTCTCTTATACCTCGATCAAGATGCAGCTAAATATCTTGCTCTAGATATTTTGTATGGCATCTTAAATTCTATTTGAACACACTTGTATGTGTCTAGTATTGACATTTTAACAGAATTCAGTTATTGGGATAGTCGAGTTGTATATATTTTGCTAATGTGTACGATTTCTAGCATCTAGAGTGTATTTCGCCACCCTCCCCCTTTTTAGCTCACCTGACCTGAAAGGTCAAGTGAGCTTTTCTCATCACTTGGCGTCCGTCGTCCGGCGTCCGTAAACTTTTACAAAAATCTTCTCCTCTGAAACTACTGGGCCAAATTCTACCAAACTTGGCCACAATCACTTTGGGGTATCTAGTTTAAAAAATATGTGGCGTGACCCGTCAAACCAACCAAGATGGCCGCCATGGCTAAAAATAGAACATAGGGGTAAAATGCAGTTTTTGGCTTATAACTCAAAAACCAAAGCATTTAGAGCAAACATGGGGTTAAATGGTTGATCAGGTGAAGATCTATCTGCCCTGAAATTTTCAGACGAATAGGACAACCTGTTGTTGGGTTGCTGCCTGTGAAATGGTTATTTTAAGGAAATTTTGCAGTTTTTGGTTGTTATCTTGAATACTATTATAGATAGAGATAAACTGTAAACAGCAATAATGTTCAGCAAAGTAAGACCTACAAATAAGTCAGCATGACCAAAATTGTCAGTTGACCCCTTAAGGAGTTATTGCCCTTTATAGTCAATTTTTAACAACTTTTCGTCATTTTTTGTAACTTTTCTAAAAATCTTCTTCTCCAAAACTACTTTGCCAAATTTAACCAAACTTGGCCACAATTATCATTGTGGTTTATAGTTTAAAAAATGTGTCCGATGACCCAGCCTACCAAACAAAATGGCCGACATGGCTAAAATTAGAACATAGGGGTAAAATGCAGTTTTTGCTTATAATCTTTGAAACTAAGACATTTAGGGCAAATCTTTCAAGATTTAAATGTCCATCAGAATAAGATATATCCCCTCGCAAATTTTGAGTTGAATCGGACAACCTGTTGTTGGGTTGCTGCCCTAAAATTGGTGATTTTAAGGAAATTTTGCAGTTTTTGGTTATTATCTTGAATACTATTATAGATAGAGATAAACTGTAAACAGCAATAATGTTCAGCAAAGTAAGATCTACAAATAAGTCAGCATGATCAAAATTGTTAGAGGACCCCTTAAGGAGTTATTGCCCTTTATAGTCAATATTGAACAACTTTTCGTAATTTTTGTAACTTGTATAAAAATCTTTTCTAAAACGACTTGGCCAATTTTAACCAAACTTGGCTACAATCATAATACTAGGGTATCTATTTTAAAAAAAAGTGTCTAATGACCCCGCCTACCAACGAAGATGGCCGACATCAGTAAACACATTAACAGGTGAGCGACACAGGCTCTTGAGAGCCTCTAGTTATTTTGTGTTCCACTATCTGCGAGGAACAGGACTTGCACGGTTATTTTTTTTCAACGAGTATCAAAATATGTACTTATCAATCACACTAAACGTTGCGTTTTGCGTAAAAAGAACTCGTTACTACATGTTTTTGAAGATAAAGGCACAAAAGCAAAAAGACTGGTTGCCGTTTTTGTGAGAAAAAAAACCAGATAAAGTATGTTCCAATTTTTTTAGTAATAAATTTCCCATTTACATTTTTTTCATGAATTGTTAAAGCAATACAATTCATTTACGTTTATTTTTGTGACCCTGAAAAATGTACAAGTTATCATAAAAAGTGAATACGCAGCGTTTCCGTAAGTCAATGACCTTGGACAAATTCTAAAAAGTAAACAAAACAGCATTTCTACACTGTTCTCAATATTATTATATTTATACACGTTCATTAAGCAGAATAAGCAATCAGATTTTGTCGAAAGAAAGCTTTTGAAATCACTAATATGGCAGAGCAAGGTATATGAAACTGGGTATCTTATTTGTTGGCAATAACAACATCGGATCATTATTTATGGTTAAAAAAAGGGGGGGGGGTGACTTCCCTAAAAGATACAAACATATCAATTATTGTAAATGAAAAGTAATATTTTAACCTGACGTCAGAAAAAAAAAAGATTTGGACAACAATGAATAGATCTCTGTATATAATCGTGCACTGGATAAGATCTGGCAATATGGAAAAGCTGTCTCCTTAAATAAATGTAGAATATATATATATATATTAGATATAATGTGGGCATGTCATTGAAACAACAAATCAGGGTTCAAATAAAATGTATGTTAGAAATGATATATACATATACGCCACCGTACAATTTAAAACAAAACAACCGTACAGTCATGATAGTTTGATAAACAGTCATGTAAAAACATGAAACCAATTGAAAATGAACGGCATAATTTATATTTAAATAATGCGAAAAACAAACACGAACCAAATCGATTATGGATGTTATCGTGCACTCACAACTGTGAACAATCAAGAGATCAAGTATTTGTGCAAGCCACCTCCTGAACATAAATGTAAATAATTATCGAGTTGTGGTATCAATACCAATGAGACTACTTTTTTTCCGAAACATAACGTATATTTTTATATGTTTATAATAATATTGTCTGTATGCTATATGCCCTCCTGGGGCACTAATTTAGAAAATAAAAATATTCTATTTTATTCTATTCTATTCTATACAAGGCTGCAAAAGCTATGAAAGTGTTGCGAAAAACGAACACGAACCATCGGTGAAATAACCTCCCTGTGTTATATAAATATTTCTGTTATGGACCGAGTGTGACTGTTAAGTGATGTATGAACCATTAGTCTTCGACAATGAGCAGAAATATGATGGCAGAATGAGGCCATACAAAGGTGTTTTTTTGTAATTTCCAACGTCATAGTATCTTGATCTTAAGGTTGTTCCTGCACTTAGAAAATCTAGCAAGAGAGCATGTCTTCTCCGGGAATATATATATATATATATATATAATAAAGAGATGTGGTAATAATGGTATAATTTTCATTGAGATAACTATACTCCATAGCTCTAAGTCAGGAATCTGATGTACAGTATGTGTCGTTTGTTTATGTAATTTATGCGTGTTTCTCGTTATAGAGAATAGACAGTTGCATGGTTTTCGCGTCTGACTAGTTTTACACTAGTACCTTTGGGGCCCTTTATAGCTTGTTGTTCGGTGTGAACCAAGCCTCCGTGTTCAAGGCCTTACTTTGACCTATAATGGTTTACTTTTATAAATTGTTATTTGGAGGGAGACATGTCTCATTTGCACTCATACCACATATTCCTAGTACATCTACTCAAATGAAGTGGATGCTAGTAGTTAAACAGGTCACCGTATGGCCTTCAACAATGCAAACATATATGCGTTCGTATTGATAATGGTGATACGTTCGTACAGCATGCGATACGGATGTATCCATGAATAATCAGTCTAAATCTTAAATTATTGAAAACCTAATAATTTATTACTATTTTATTTATTTTTTTATTTTTACAGTTGTAAGAGACGTTGATGTTAGGTCCGTTTGCACTGACTTTTTGTACGATGGATCTTTTACATGGACAGCCACTGTCATCTGGATTTGTTGACCACATGGGACAAGTGCGGTGGTTTTCAGTTTGATAAGTTGGTTCTTCCTTCTAACTTTGCAGGATGTGTAACAAAATTTGCATTTCCAAGATTGCATTATCTTTTGCATGATTTATGAAATATAAAACGATATGTCATATTTTGAAACCAAAATGTTATAAAAATAGATTTATTTTCAAAAACTTTCGAAAACGTGACATGACCATCGCTGACTGACATGACCAACCTCGACAATGACAGGACCAAATGAAATTGCTAATTTCTCTTTTATTTCCCAAAATATTTTTCTGAAAATTGAATTTAATAAGATTTTATCATTTGATAAATAGATTTAAGAAAAAAATAAAAAAAAAATATGTAAGAAACTTTAGAAAACGTGACATGACCAACTCTGATAATGACAGGACCAACTTCGACAATGACAGGACCAAATAAAAATGCTAATAACTTTTTTTATTTTTCAAAAGAATTATCTTAGATTTGAAACATAAAATGATATGTCACATTTTGAAACAGTTATGTTATAAAAAATATAGATTTAGTTTCAAAAACGTTCAAAAACGTGACATGACCATCACTGACTGACATGACCAACCTTGACAATGACCGGAACAAATGAAATTGCTAATTACTCTTTTATTTCTCAGAATATTTCTCTGAAATTTAATATATGTGAAGATTATACCATTTTAATATAAATATAAGAAAAAGGTATACAACACTTGCTTAATTGTGACCTGGTTAACGTTGTCAATGACAGGACAAGGACAATTAATGTCAGGACCAAATAAAAATGCTAATTATGCATAACATTTGTCAGAATATTCCTCTCAAATTTGAAATAATGACAATTTAGACCATTTCGCACATCATATAAGAAGAATATAGAAAAAAAAAACGTATTGAAAGCTTGCGGTTGTGTGACCTGACCAACATCGACTATGATCTGGCCTATGAAAAATCTTAATTTCTTTCTTATTTTACTGAAATTGTTCAATTCTGGTCCATAATTAGTAAGATATGTCTTATAAATTTAGGAAAATATATTCTATGGTGGTTAAAAATATTGACCTAGCTACTAAACGTATGTTGGCGGAGAGTCACAAAGACATGAATGATCACTATTTTTAAGAAAGAAATCTTGAAATATTTATATGTTATTACATATTATCATTTTATACTTTAAGAGATAGTTCATTAAACTACAGATAAATTAAAATTTATTGAATTATCATCATAATATTTCTTGACATCTTGAAGCCCAATTTAAGCCACTTTGGAAAGGTATCAAACCTTTTAAAGTAGTCTGTGAAAATGTTTGCGGAGGTATATTTTATGAAAATATTTAAAACTATTTGTTTATTATGAGGGGGAAAACTATCAAGATATGCCCTGTATCAGAGACATATAATACAATGTAATTGTATTATATGTCTCTGCCTGTATATACTCAAGTATACATGGAAATAATTATTTACTGTTCTGAAAATATTAATTACACAACGACATGAACTATTATGTGATTTTAATTACTGTCATCACGATCTTTAATTGGATTTATCAACTTATTTATGGCTTATGTCACACCTTTTGTTTGTTACCTTATAATTGTTTTCAGACGTGTCAGATTATGTCCGGTAATTAATATACAAAATAATCTGAATGAATGAATGATCTTTATTCTCAACTCAAATACATAGTTTTAAAGAGTTAAGATATAGCATGTGTGAAATATCAATTAATATGATAAATATTTACACCAAAGATAAATAAAGTTAGCTTTTTCCCTTATTTTCTAAAAACTTATAAATCATTCAATCTTAATGTGTGTTTTTTAATTATTATTATTAATTTCAACCAGGATTTCTATAGTAGGAACTATGGTCATTTCACGTTTTCGCAATAAAAAAAATCTAGATTTTTTTCTTTAATTGATGTTTTAAAAGA
Source organism: Mytilus edulis (assembly GCA_019925275.1). NCBI lineage: Eukaryota > Metazoa > Mollusca > Bivalvia > Mytilida > Mytilidae > Mytilus > Mytilus edulis. Next base: position 102,873,705 of record CM034361.1, on the reverse strand, counting down.
TGAGATCACATTTTATTTTAAATCTGACATAATTCCTTTTCAAAATTAAAAAGTGAATAGCATTTTTATTTGGTCCTGTCCTTGTCAAGGTTTGTCCTGTCATTGTCAGTGTTGGTCAGGTCACATTACAGCAAGCTTTTAATATTTTTTTTCCTATATTATTCCTATTTTTATGTTAAAATGGTTAAATCTGACTATTTCTCAAATTTCAGAAAAATATTTTTTAGAAATAAAAAGTAATTAGTAATTTCATCTGGTCCTGTCATTGTCGAGGTTGGTCCTGTCAGTCAGCGATGGTCATGTCACGTTTAAACTTTTTTATATTTTTCAAAATATGACATATTATTTTATAATTCAAATCTGAGAGAATTCCTTTGAAAAATAAAAAAAAGTTATTAGCATTTTACTTTGGTCCTGTCATTGTCGATGTTGGTCATGTCATTATCAGAGTTGGTCATGTCACGTTTTCTAAAGTTTCTTACAATTTTTTTAATTTTTTTTTCTTAAATCCATTTATCAAATGATGAAATCTTATTATATATCAAATTTCAGAAAAATATTTTGAGAAATAAAAGAGAAATTAGCAATTTCATCTGGTCCAGTCATTGTCGAGGTTGGTCCTGTCAATCAACGATGGTCATGTCACGTTTTCGAAAGTTTTTGAAAATAAATCTATAATTTTTATAACATTTTGGTTTCAAAATATGACATACCATTTTATATTTCAAATCTGAAATAATTCCTTTGAAAAACAAAAAAGTTATTAGCAATTTGATTTGGTCCTGTCATTCTCGATGTTGGTCCTGTCATTATCAGAGTTGGTCATGTCACGTTTTATAAAGTTTCTTACAAAACTTTTAAATTTTTTTCTTAAATCTATTTATCAAATGATGAAATCTTATTATATTTCAAATTTGAGATCAATCCTTTGAGAAATGAAAAAGTTATAAGCATTTTTCATTTGGTCCTGTCATTCGGTCCTGTCATTCGGTCCAGTCATTAGTGTAACCCGTCCGAGGCATATGCTGCCATGCGGATGACATATTCGACAAATAACAAAATAAATACCAGTCAAATGATGTTTTTGAGATAACCTGATGATAATTCTTACCAAATTATTGGCTTAAATGACAAAATTTCCGTATATCTGTCCATATTTTCTAGTTTTATGTAGCCAGACAGGTGCTCGAGAAATAACCGGATGCAAGCTTCCAAAAGAATCCGATAGTTTCTGATTGGCTTACAAATTATTGAGGGCGGGACTAAGTTCTCTTTAGAAAATCGTGTAAATCGCAATAATTATTCATTATAATGTACATTTTTTTGCTAATTACCCTGATTTGAACCTTTCTACACCCTAACGAATTAGTTGCTGCAACGTCGTTTCATCAACTATTGGTGAACTGGACATTTTTCAGGTCGATCATGGCGGCGCGGCAAGAACGACGCATGAATATTTAATGAGATAGTGAAGAGTTATCTGCCCTTGTCCCAAGTAGTGTAAAAAAGAAAGAAGATATTGTTTAAATATACAACTGAATAAGTATTAATGTGGTAGAGTGTTTAGCATTAATATTTATTTTCTTTTAGAATAATTAATATTAATTAGTAGTTTTATTATAAGTTTATTAAGAGTTCATGAATTCTTCTATTCTCTTATATCTTAGTACAGTTCTACTCTATTTTTCTGGTTCATTAGTCAGTCAGTCATGAGTCATATTATCTTGTCTACTATTGGTCACAGTCATTAAGTTCATAGTTTTTGCCACTCTTTTTGATATACCTTGAGAGAAAGCTTTACATGTAGCAGCCATATTTAAATAGTTATATAGTTTAATATTCTGGACACTTATTCCATATTAATCAGGTCAGTTACTAATATTTCTTAGTCTTTAATATTTGCACAGTATTCCTTTAATTTGAATCTGAGAGAAAATGTATTTTTGAATAAGTCAGAATGATTGTGCATGAATGATAGATATTTTATTTTAAAGAAGTATTTTCATGAACTAAGAGTAATAATATATCATAGATATATTAATGATACATGTATTGGTACAATTATTTTATTATTATAAAAGGTTCAAAGCAATGTCTACTGAACGTTTTACTTATGGTTTATAAATGCTATGCTGATATAGTTAGTTCATTAGACTTATGTAGGTTATATTTGTATTTTTAACAGGACCAGAATATCTTCATATTCTATTGATCTGGTGATGTTTCCTAATACGGAGATAGACCTTTGTACCATATACATGGTAAGATCAGTGTTACATGTATTTTTAGTTTACTGTATTGTCTGTGTTTGTCTATTTAATTTTAGTTCAGTATATGTATTGTTTGTGTCTTCTGAATAGTAGTTACCTGTATGTCAATTATTACATGTAAACATTATAGTACGAAATAGTTCATTCATAAATCTATGAATGAGTAGCGTAACATAATTGGACATAATGTAGCACTTAATCCTGACTTGGTTGATAATTGAGTTTGATTGAATTCATATATTTATAATATATTCACTTAAATCGTATTGGTTGTATTCTTACAGAAAAGAGCTAGTTTATCGTATTTTATACATGTACTTTCCGTTTTATGATTTAGAGTTATATCCCTTTGTACACTGTACTGTCCATGTATTTACGTTTTGTTATTTGTGTACTTTCAGGGTTAATTTATTTATGTCGTATGAATAAAACATCTTAAACTTGACGAATCCATTTATTCTGTCCAAGAACCCTATTACATTTGGCGCCCACGTAGGGACTTTGATCTATTGATGAACTAATCTTTACTTTAGTTTTGTTCATATTTATTTATATATAGTACTTGTGTCATATTTGTATATATTCATACTTGTGTTTAGATATTTACATACTTGATATACTTATTCATTACTTTTCATCAGGGTAGATAATCTGCACTATTATTGAGTTGTCTTTCTTTGCATATTGTGTTTATCATACTTAGGCTATTGATTTTTTTTTTGTAATTTCAGAAAATTAATTGTACTTTATAATTTCAGATTACTATACTATTAGATAGCTGACTTTATTTTTTGTTCTTTCTGTATTTTGATACTTGTATTTAATCATTATACATAACTTCTTTTACAGTTAGTTTAGTTCCTTGGTACCAGATTTAATACTTAACTTTGATATTTCAGATCTATTAATTATTATTTAATTTCAGATTTTGATATTTTGTTTCATATTTGGACTTTAACTAATCTTTACTTGAATTTTCAGTGCTGCATATTTATCATATAGTATATATATTATTTTGTTTTCTTTATCCATCATAGATTACTGGTGATACATATAGTTATATCATATTGCATTGTGTTTTAGGATATACTTACCAGATATTTGTTTTCACTTTGACTAATTTTTAGTACGAGATAAATTTATATAGATTTACCAGATAGATTTATATAGGTTTGTCAAATACATTTGTATTGATTTCAGCGATTCATTATCTTTACTTTGTATTCATTGAAGGTACTTAATATAATTTTGTATTCATTGAAGGTACTTAATATAATTTTGTATTCATTGAAGGTACTTAATATAATTTTGTATTCATTGAAGGTACTTAAAAAAAATTTGTATTCATTAAAGGTACTTAACATTGCTTATATTCATTTTAGGTATTTAATATTATTTCTTATTCATTGTAGGTAATTAATTCTATTTCATATTAATTTTAGGTACTTAATATATACATTTGGTATTCATTTTAGGAATTTAATCACACTTTCTTCTTTATTGTAGATTATTAACATTCATTTGCTATTTCTTGTAGGATACTTATATTTTTTTTTTGTATTTATTGTAGATAACTTTATTTTTTTTATAGGTGCTAATATTTATTATATTTCTTGTAGATTTAGGATATCTTATTATACATTCATTCATATTTTGACATCATGGCCGATGAGGAATATCAACAAGCTTGTCGACACCTTAAAGGAAATGCATATAAAACCAAAGGCCGATACACCTGAGGCATTACAACAGTGGATTGAGGCTTACGCAATAGAAACACTACAGATGGGAAAACAGACGCAACATATTAAGAAGGAACCATCAACGTCATCCCATTATACTCAGCCACCTAGAATCAACCTTTTCTCTGGTAGAGGTGAAAAGAAAGGAGGTGAAACAACATATGAACTTTGGAAACATGAAGTACTTGGACTCATGAAGGATAAGATCCACTCAGAGGAAGCTATCATCCAAGCCATACGTAGAGCTTTGCGTGGGGAAGCAGGATTAGTAGCAATGCGTTTAGGAACAGATGCATCATTAACTGAGATCATGAGCAAGATGGAAAGCGTTTTTGGCAATGTAGATGAACTTGAAACCATCATGAGAGACTTTTACAATGCAAAGCAGAAGGAAACCGAGGATGTTTCAGCATGGAGTTGTCGCTTGGAAGGAATACTTGATAAAGCCATCCATTCAGGGAAAGTCAGTAAGCCACAAGCAGATACCATGATGCATGACATGCTTTGGAAAGGACTTAGACCAGATATAAAGCATATCAGCCACTATGAGAAGGAACGCTTTAAGACATTTGATCATTTGCGTGTAGCTTTAAGAAAGATTGAGAAAGAACATAATCTTGATGAACTACCAAAGGTGAAAGCAACATCAAAACAGGCCATTGCTAATGACATGAATGAGAAAGAGGAAGAATCTGAACTTGTTACAACACTGAAGCAAGTAAACACACGCCTTGAACAGTTAGAATCTACACAACATAATAAGCAACAATTTAAAGATCAACCAAATCAACAACAACAAGACACACAACCACAACCGTACCAAGAGACATTTAATCAGTTTAGAGGTAGAGGATATAATAGAGGTGGTAGAGGAAATAGAGGTTATGGAAGAGGTTATGGCAGAGGTTATGGTAGAGGTAATGGCAGAGGTTTTGGTCAAAATCAGCATCAGTCAACTCAACCGATTACATGTTACCGTTGTGGTAGAGACTCGCACATTGCCAGAGGATGCCGAGCCAACACTGATGTCAACGGCAAACCTTTAAACTAGATGATGTCATCGACAAGGGGCAGCCGATCGACATGAACATACAAAGCCCTATTCAACAGAACTTATGCAAATCAACAATACCACCAGGACTTTGTGGACAACCAACTGAATCAAAAATTATCATCAATGGCATTGAAACTTCATCTTTGCTAGATACAGGGTCCACTGTTTCAACAATAGCTCATGAATTTTACACTAAGCACTTTACTGACACACCACTCAAACCTTTAGAACAGATTATCATCATTGAATGTGCAGATGGAAATTCATTACCGTACCATGGATATATTGAGGCCAACATTCAACTCAAAGAAACTGATCAGCATTATCCAACCATACTACTTGTCGTACCAGATAGTCCGTATCACTCCAAAGTTCCAGTTCTGTTGGGAACAAATATACTGACAACCATCATGGATAATTACAAAGATAGATTTGGCAACCGATTTCTTCAAACTTCAGATTTAACAACACCCTGGTATTCTTCATTTAGATGTATACTATTGAGAGAGAAAGAACTTAGAAAGATGAACAACAGATTAGCATTAATTAAATCAGCTGAATATGAAAGAGTCATTATACCACCAAACAGTCAGATATCCATCAAAGCCATGACAACCAAAGAACTACCTTACCACTCCACATCTGCTATCACGCAGCAAACAAAGTCATCTATATTACCATCAGATTTAGATATTGAACCATCACTGATAGATTATAAATACCAGCATAATGACATGTTCAACCTCAGAATTTGTAACATCACTACAAGAACAGTCACCATTCAACCAAACGCCATAATTGCTGAACTACAACCTGTACTCATACAAGATAAGCCTTTAAATAAAGAGAAAGAATTTGAACCACCATTATTACAGCAGGTAGACATATCCAACGACAACATAACATCAGATCAACTTCAACTTGGAAAAGATTTCATTACATCATACAAGGATATATTTTCCAAAGATGATTACGACATTGGACATACCAATATAGTACAACATAAGATACTCTTAGAAGATGATAGACCGTTCAAACAACGATACCGACACATACCGCCTTCAATGTATGAAAATGTTAAGAGCCACTTATACCAGATGCTCCGAGCAGGAATAATTAGAAAGTCTCATAGTCCGTATGCCTCCAACGTTGTTCTAGTTAAGAAGAAGAATGGCACATTAAGAATATGCGTAGATTACAGAGAATTGAATTTAAAGACAAAAAAAGACGCCTATGCTTTGCCAAGAATGGAGGATATGTTAGATTGCATGGCTGGAAACAAGTACTTCTCGACCGTAGACATGAAGTCTGGTTACCATCAGGTGGAGATACTTGAGGAACATACGGAGAGGACAGCATTCACCGTAGGACCTCTTGGACTCTTCGAGTACAACTGTATGCCTTTCGGACTTGCTTGCGCCCCCGCCAATTATCAACGTCTTATGCAAGATTGCCTCAGAGATCTTCACATGCGTATTTGTTGCGTATTTATAGACGATGTCATCATATTTGCTAAAACGTACGAGGAACACCTAGAGCGACTTGAGATGGTCTTTGATAGATTTCGACAAGCCAACTTAAAGCTTTCGCCATCAAAATGTTCTTTCTTCCAGCCAAAAGTCAAACATGTAGGACATATTGTATCTGAGGAGGGAGTAGAGACAGACCCAGAGAAAGTTGAGAAAGTAATGAATTGGCCTACTCCAACGTCACCTGAAGAAGTACGTAGATTCATCGGATTCGTAGGATACTACCGCAAGTTCATCCGTAACTTCAGTCAGATAGCAAAGCCACTTACATCCATTATGCCAACTTCAAATGTAAAGAAAGGGAAAAAGAAGACTAAGAAACAACAACAAGAAGCATTTCAGTGGACTGATAAGCAAGAAACAGCTTTCACAACATTAAAGCAACACTTATCATCAGCACCGATACTTGGATATGTCGATTACTCCAAACCATTTGAACTACACACCGATGCCAGTGGTCAAGGACTTGGTGCCGTACTATATCAAGAGCAAGACGGACATCAACGTGTAATCGCATATGCTAGCAGAGGTTTAACAAAAGCGGAACAGAACTATCCAGCACATAAGATGGAATTTCTTGCGCTAAAGTGGTCCATAACCGACAAGTTCCATGATTACCTCTATGGCCACAAGTTTAGAGTACTCACAGACAACAACCCACTCACATATGTACTCACGTCTGCAAAACTAGATGCTACTGGACACCGTTGGCTCGCTGCACTAGCCGCTTACGATTTCGACATCATCTATCGTCCAGGCAAGACCAATGCAGATGCAGATGGCCTATCCAGATTGACAACTATCAGCAAAGATTCCATTAAAGCAATATGTGGATGCATATATACACCGTTGATTGACTCCTATGCCATATCACCAGATACCATCGACATTAGTAATTTGGATATGCACATAGAGGTTTCAACTGACACCAACTGGTCAGAAGTCCAAGCTATGGATCCACTACTCCACGCATGGAAAAAACAGCTGAAATCTGGACAGAAACCAGTTAAAGGAAAGATATCATCAAGTCCACTTAGTAAACAGTTTAACCATCTCAGAATTATAGATGATGTACTTTACAGAGAGATTACCATCGACGAGAAGATACATCATCAACTCATCATACCATCTTCACACATCAAATTAGCATTAGAAGCACTTCATGACAAAATGGGACATCCAGGCAAAGACAGAACCACCAGGCTTATAAGAGAACGTTTTTACTGGCCTGGGATGAATAAAGATATCGAAGAATGGATTCAACGATGCGAAAGATGTATTAAGAGAAAGAAAGATCCAGGAAGAGCACCACTAGTCAATATCATAACAACTCAGCCAATGATCTCGTATGCATTGACTACCTTACTCTAGAGCCGTCAAAGGGAGGAATTCAAGACATCTTGGTAATCACTGACCACTTTACACGTTATGCACAGGCCATACCAACACGCAACCAGACTGCAAAGACAACTGCAGAAGCATTGCTCAACAACTTCATCGTGCATTATGGTTTACCTAACAGAATTCACTCAGATCAGGGTCCATCCTTTAAAAGTAACATCATTCAGGAACTTTGCCGTCTTACAGGAATAAAGAAGTCAAGAACCACACCATACCATCCGATGGGCAACGGCATGACTGAGAGGTTTAACCGAACATTACTGTCAATGCTTGGAACTTTACAGCCAAAAGATAAGACCAACTGGAAAGCGTACGTAGCTCCGTTAGTGCATGCGTACAACTGCACTCGTCATGTAGCAACGGGACAATCACCTTACTTTCTGATGTTTGGCCGACAACCAAAGCTTCCCATCGATTTAGCATTTGGACTGGTAAAGGACAAAGATAGGAAACCACAAACTAAGTACATACAAGAATTGAAGAACAGACTAGTGGATGCATACAAGCTTGCTTCAGAATCAGCAAAAAAGGCACACGAGAAACAGAAAGAACATTACGATCTGAAAGTTAGAGGAGCAGTGATAGAAAAAGGTAACAAGGTATTAGTGAAGAAAGTTGCATTTGATGGTAAGCATAAGCTTAGCGATAAATGGGAGAACGATATTTACCTAGTTATAGAACAACCTAACAAAGATATACCCGTCTACGTTGTACAGAAAGATAGTGGCGAGGGGCGTAAGCGGACATTACATAGGAATCTCTTATTGCCTGTGGGATATATTTCAAGTCAACCACCAACGACAGAACCATTACCTAGACCAGTTCCTAGACCGAGAACGAGATTGCAAAAGAAGATCAGCAAGAACAACTCTAACACAGACTGTACCATGGAGGTAACCGATATCGATAGTGATGATGATTATGAGATATTTGTACATCAACGACCAATGGTTGACAACACTTCATCCAGTGTTGATGATGATGAAACAGAGAGTCTTGATGGTCATGAAGAAGAATTACTTCACACTCCGGAGTCAGATGGGGACGCCCATGATATAGATATAGATGTACAGGAACTAGATTCCTTACACGAAGATGAAGAGCAGGAGGTGCCTTTAGAACCAGAGACGCTTGATCCAGCTCATGATGAAGATGAAATACCTCCAGTTTTGCCTCGTCGATCAGGTCGAGAGAGGACACAACCTAAGTGGTTACAGTCTGGTGATTTTGTGACGAAGTCTGCAGATCCACCTACTGATACACCTGTAGAGACACCAGCTGAGTGGAGACAGAAGGCAGATTATCTTTCTAGCTGTATTGCTAGAGGTTTATTTTCAGGGATAGAGCTAGAAGCAGGGAAGGCTTTACTAGCCATTTTGACCGATCATTGATGTTTTATATTTTAGCTTTACTATTGATACTATTAATCTTATATTTGATGATATTTCAGTGGATTATTCTGATTGATTTCTACTGTATTTATTAGTGATTGCAGTATCAGTACATTGCAGCTTCAGATATAATACTATTTCATTTTTATTTTTCTAAATATTATGTTGTATACTCTGAAATGACGTGGACGTCATTTTAGATGCCAGGGGAGTATGTGGTAGAGTGTTTAGCATTAATATTTATTTTCTTTTAGAATAATTAATATTAATTAGTAGTTTTATTAGATGTTTATTAAGAGTTCATCAATTCTTCTATTCTCTTATATCTTAGTACAGTTCTACTCTATTTTTCTGGTTCATTAGTCAGTCAGTCATGTGTCATATTATCTTGTCTACTATTGGTCACAGTCATTAAGTTCATAGTTTTTGCCACTCTTTTTGATATACCTTGAGAGAAAGCTTTACATGTAGCAGCCATATTTAAATAGTTATATAGTTTAATATTCTGGACACTTATTCCATATTAATCAGGTCAGTTACTAATATTTCTTAGTCTTTAATATTTGCACAGTATTCCTTTAATTTGAATCTGAGAGAAAATGTATTTTTGAATAAGTCAGAATGATTGTGCATGAATGATAGATATTTTATTTTAAAGAAGTATTTTCATGAACTAAGAGTAATAATATATCATAGATATATTAATGATACATGTATTGGTACAATTATTTTATTATTATAAAAGGTCCAAAGCAATGTCTACTGAACGTTTTACTTATGGTTTATAAATGCTATGTTGATATAGTTAGTTCATTAGACTTATGTAGGTTATATTTGTATTTTTAACAGGACCAGAATATCTTCATATTCTATTGATCTGGTGATGTTTCCAAATACGGAGATAGACCTTTGTACCATATACATGGTGAGATCAGTGTTACATGTATTTTTAGTTTACTGTATTGTCTGTGTTTGTCTATTTAATTTTAGTTCAGTATATGTATTGTTTATGTCTTCTGAATAGTAGTTACCTGTATGTCAATTATTACATGTAAACATTATAGTAAGAAATAGTTCATTCATAAATCTATGAATGAGTAGCGTAACATAATTGGACATAATGTAGCACTTCATCCTGACTTGGTTGATAATTGAGTTTGATTGAATTCATATATTTATAATATATTCACTTAAATCGTATTGGTTGTATTCTTACAGAAAAGAGCTAGTTTATCGTATTTTATACATGTACTTTCCGTTTTATGATTTAGAGTTATATCCCTTTGTACACTGTACTGTCCATGTATTTACGTTTTGTTATTTGTGTACTTTCAGGGTTAATTTATTTATGTCGTATGAATGAAACATCTTAAACTTGACGAATCCATTTATTCTGTCCAAGAACCCTATTACATAAACATAAAGAAGAAATTGACATATAGAAACAGGAAGATGTGGCATGATTGCAAATGAGACAACTATCCACAAGAGAGCAAATGACAGCACAAAGCTCTAAATATCTTTGATGAAACCATATTTTTAAATAGTTATAAACCAATGCCAAATATGGATGGCAAACTTCTGATTGTTAATTTCTTTTTTTTTTTGTCAATTTTGTATGTTTTGAGATGAAATAGCGTAATTTTGATGACTGTATCATGTCCCCCATATGTCAGCCCAGTGTTGTTGTATGTGTCTCATTTATCAAGTCAGGAAGATGGCCATTGAATACCAAGTCAGGAAGATGGCCATTGTTATATTATTGTTCGTTTCTGTGTGTGTTGCATTTTAACGTTGAGTCGTTTGTGTTTTCTCTTATTTTTGAGATATTGAGATCAGACGTGGCACGGTACTTGTCTATCCCAAATTCATGTATTTGGTTTTCTTGTTATATTTGTTATTCTCGTGGTGTTTTGTCTGATGCTTGGTCCGTTTCTGTGTGTGTTACGTTTCGGTGTTATGTCGTTGTTCTCCTCTTATATTTAATGCGTTTCCCTCGGTTTAAGTTTGTTACCCCGATTTTGTTTTTTTGTCCCTGGATTTATGAGTTTTGAACAGCGGTATACTACTGTTGCCTTTATTTATCAATGTTTACGTTTGCTTTACAATTGTGTCTTATGTTTGATTTTGTAAGTTAACAAACAAATGACATATAACTGTCAGCCATACGTTTGTGCTATTGACTGACCTTTATCAGAAAAGTCAAATTTTTAATCTATAAGAGACAGATAGTAGTGCAGGTTGCTTGACATGTCGATTGTAAAAATGCCTTGCCATGTCCAGAAGTTTCAAGACAGTGTTCAAATGTCAAAAATTTATCAAGAACTTTTAAGACCATATTCAGAATGTCGAGAATATGTATGAAATTTACTCGACATATTTTCGACCTAGGTCAAATAATTTGTTCCCATCCTGATTCGAAAACCTTGCTTAATTTTTAGAACAACCCAACTACTTTTTTTATTCAAATTTGAGTATTGAACTTTATAATTTTTTATCAAAAATAAATAAAAGAAAATCCGTTTTAATTCAATTTTTTTCGATCAAAATGATGATTTTCATTGTCATCTATCAACAAACTTTTTAAATTATAGTGGCATGGTCGGTCAACTGATAAGTTGTATGGCTGATTACATGTAAAGCAGTAATTTCTATTTGATAGTTGCGTGTACTCTTTGATGTGGAATACCTTAATTGCAATTCAATTCAATTCAATATTTTATTTAAGTCTCATCTCTCAATAATATATAAATTATACAACATTACATTAAATGTAAAAATATATAAATATAAAAAGAGAGCCATTCTGTACAGAATTACGAGAGACTATAACATTAAAAATTATATAAAGAATGCATCTATTATAAAACATATTGACATTAACATTATTTACAGTATAAAACATTTCTACGTCTATTTAAATAAGATTACAGGCTTTGGCACAGCTACGAATCATATTATTATCTGTAAATAAAAACACTAGTTTCTGTTTATCATTATAAGACATAAAATCACTATTAAAATGTGTTGCTTCATCAAATAATTTTTTTCTAAAATCATCATACAAAGGACACGATAAAATAACATGAGCTTCATCTTCTAAAATATTCATACAATAATCACAGACTCGATCTTTTAAAATTAATTTTTCAAATCTCCCCGTTTCTATTCTTAGTGGTGCTACACCACATCGAAATTTGGCAAAAGAACTCCTTTGCGAAAATGGCATTGGAATTTTACAATAAGTTTCCGTTTCAAAACTGTTCTTAAATAGATTATATTTACGAAGTTTGTTACCACCTTTACCAGATAAAGCTTTCTCTGATTGTAAATTGTCTTGCCACTGTTCGACATATTTACTAAACATTTTAGACATAACAGTATTGACAACTGAGGTACTATCAGCATAATCTGTAATGATACACAAATGTTCTGCATTATACTCAGAAAACGTTTTCCTTACATAAAAATTCCAATTTTTTATACACTTATGTTTTTTACTCATAATGTCTGCCCATATGAAAATTTTCCTGTTTAAACGATCAGAACTCATATTGTTCAAACGGCACCATAGTCGAATTAAGCATTGCCATAGTTTTTGAAAGATAGGTATCCACCCCATATCCCCTGCAACTGCAGCATTTGGAGTATATTTACCCACTCCAAGAAAAAATCTGCAAGCTCTATTATATGGATGGCATTTATAAAAGAAAAAATTTTGCAACCCTAAATACCAGCACCATATTCAACAATTGGAAGCACCAAACTCTCATATAATTTTGAAAAGACATTATGAGTAAACCACCTAAGATTTTGCACTTGGCTATAACAAGGCCAAGTGCTCTATTTGCAGAAGCTGCAACAGCTTTAGCAGTTACATTATAATCTAAAAATTCACTTAAAACTAAACCTAAATATGTATAAGTAGTAGAAAATTCAATGATATCATTCCCACATTTAAATTCAACATGTGATCTATCAACAGAAGGTGTTCTAAAATGCACAATATTACACTTTTTGGAATTAATGGTCATACAATTATCTCCACACCATATATCTAATGCATTTAACAGAATTTGTAATTCTTTTTCATCGTTTGCAAGTAAAACCACATCATCAGCATAAAGCAAAATACAAACTTTTTCATCATCAATATCAATACCACACTCATATGATTTCAAGAATGAAACTAGGTCATTAATATATAAATTAAATAAAAAGGGATATAATGGGCATCCTTGTTTAGGTTGCATTTCTGTAAATATTGACAATGCAATTTCCCATAGGAACTCCTTTTACGGCTAAAACTGTACCACTTTTACTATGAAGTTTTGAAAAAAATCTTATCCTAGAATTGAAAGTTCATATGCACCACATTTTTTTTCAAAGGTCAAAATATAGGGCTGTGCGGCATATTTTCAACGTTTATATGCCCTGAACTTCTCAGAGTTTAAACTTACACTAATTTTCTTAACTACCCCTACCTCGAATGAAAGGTTACCACAGATTTCAATGTAAACAATATGCACGTGTTTATTTACTGGTAACATTCCCAAGTTCTGTCTCTGCGATATGGAACACAGAGAGCATAACTGGGAACCAGTATGTAAACAAAATGAATTTTCTATGAATATTCAATTACTCCCCAAAAGAGGCGTGTTTTGAGAAACAGCTGTATTTACAAAGTGCAACCTATAGGTTGCATTTCTGTAAATATTGACAATGCAATTTCCCATAGGAACTCCTTTTACGGCTAAAACTGTACCACTTTTACTATGAAGTTTTGAAAAAAATCTTATCCTAGAATTGAAAGTTCATATGCACCACATTTTTTTTCAAAGGTCAAAATATAGGGCTGTGCGGCATATTTTCAACGTTTATATGCCCTGAACTTCTCAGAGTTTAAACTTACACTAATTTTCTTAACTACCCCTACCTCGAATGAAAGGTTACCACAGATTTCAATGTAAACAATATGCACGTGTTTATTTACTGGTAACATTCCCAAGTTCTGTCTCTGCGATATGGAACACAGAGAGCATAACTGGGAACCAGTATGTAAACAAAATGAATTTTCTATGAATATTCAATTACTCCCCAAAAGAGGCGTGTTTTGAGAAACAGCTGTATTTACAAAGTGCAACCTATAGGTTGCATTTCTGTAAATATTGACAATGCAATTTCCCATAGGAACTCCTTTTACGGCTAAAACTGTACCACTTTTACTATGAAGTTTTGAAAAAAATCTTATCCTAGAATTGAAAGTTCATATGCACCACATTTTTTTTCAAAGGTCAAAATATAGGGCTGTGCGGCATATTTTCAACGTTTATATGCCCTGAACTTCTCAGAGTTTAAACTTACACTAATTTTCTTAACTACCCCTACCTCGAATGAAAGGTTACCACAGATTTCAATGTAAACAATATGCACGTGTTTATTTACTGGTAACATTCCCAAGTTCTGTCTCTGCGATATGGAACACAGAGAGCATAACTGGGAACCAGTATGTAAACAAAATGAATTTTCTATGAATATTCAATTACTCCCCAAAAGAGGCGTGTTTTGAGAAACAGCTGTATTTACAAAGTGCAACCTATAGGTTGCATTTCTGTAAATATTGACAATGCAATTTCCCATAGGAACTCCTTTTACGGCTAAAACTGTACCACTTTTACTATGACGTTTTGAAAAAAATCTTATCCTAGAATTGAAAGTTCATATGCACCACATTTTTTTTCAAAGGTCAAAATATAGGGCTGTGCGGCATATTTTCAACGTTTATATGCCCTGAACTTCTCAGAGTTTAAACTTACACTAATTTTCTTAACTACCCCTACCTCGAATGAAAGGTTACCACAGATTTCAATGTAAACAATATGCACGTGTTTATTTACTGGTAACATTCCCAAGTTCTGTCTCTGCGATATGGAACACAGAGAGCATAACTGGGAACCAGTATGTAAACAAAATGAATTTTCTATGAATATTCAATTACTCCCCAAAAGAGGCGTGTTTTGAGAAACAGCTGTATTTACAAAGTGCAACCTATAAGACCACTGTTAACATTAAACCATTCTGATAAATGGCCGTTTAATCGTACTGAACATAATATATTTGAATAAATAGACTGTATAGTCCTTGTTTAAGACGACTGTTAACATTAAACCATTCTGATAAATGGCCGTTTAATCGTACTGAACATAATATATTTGAATAAATAGACTGTATAGCAGCACAAACATTTTCAGCCACCCCCATTACATTTAACTTGGACCATAGTATATTTTTATTGATGGTATCATATGCCTTTTAAAATTAATAAACGCACAAAAAGTAGATTTACGACGCTTCTTTCTGACTTCAATTATGTTTGTAAGAGAAGACAATTGGTCTATAGTGCTTCGATTTTGACGGAAACCATTTTGTTCGTCGACTAATATGTTATTGTCATCTATCCATTGCACAAGCCTTCCGTTTAAAATATTACAATAAAGCTTATAGGAAACACAAGCTAATGCAATTTCTCTGTAAGACAAAGGGTCGCGCAGATCTGTCATGTTTGCTTTAGGTATAGGATTGATAATAATTTTGTTCCATAATTCTGGCGTTTTTTGGAACCTAAAGCAAAAATCAAATAAATGGTACAAAAACAAAGTTGAGCAATTATTTTGCAAAACTTCAACTGGTAAATTATCAAAACCAGCAGATTTGCCTTTCTTTGCTTTGTCAATGACACTAGCTGTTTCAGCAAACGAAATGGGTTCCGACAATAAAAAGTCATTAAAAGTATTTTTCGTATATGCATGATGTTGCGTTTCAGAAACCTTGGTTGAAACCTTTTGATTCAACAAATTACTATATTCCGACTTCCATTTATGTGGAACATCCTTTCCATGTGTTATACTTAATACATATTCCAACAGATAACATTACACAATTTGTATTCTGTTTAATGAATGATTTGTATATCATCATAATTTGCTATTTATCTAAAACCACGTTTTGCTACAATAATTATTAACATATTAACATTAAATATTATGAATGTAGAATAAAACCTGTCTACAGTATGATTGTTTTTAATCGCTTAATTTATAAAATTTAGGAATCAAAATTGTAATTATTTAAAAACCCACATTTAAATTGTTTTATATCAACTCATCCACGTTTAAATCATTTTGTACATTAGATCTCATAGCCATATTTGCATTTTGTAAAAAAATTTGTATACCCAAGTTTTCAATTATTTTACATGCCAAGCTTTTTTTTTTGTTGTTGTAAGAAGTGTAACTTTAAACAACAGTATATTAAATAAAGAGAAATAAAGATTAAGTTATATCATGAATATTGGCCATGATTTGTAAAACTCAGAACTGTCAAGTAAATTTAAGACACAATTCAAAATGTTCAGAATATGTCAAGCCATACTGAGAAAAAATAAGAATGTCAAGAATATGTCGAGAAATTTCAAGACAGTATTCAAATGTCAAGAAATTTTATCACCATATTCAGAATGTCGAGAATATGTCGAGTAAAGGAGTAGGTTCAGTAAGACCCCTTTTTGGCCCCAAAATATAGCAGTTTTACAAAATTGTTAAAATGTAAACCTTTAGTTATTTGTTGGACAGTAGAATGCTTCTGCTACATAAATATGGGCTGTTTTTGACAATACGATGCACATATATCCGGTACTAGCACCATTAATCATGCTAAATTACTGAAATCCTCATAATTCTAGCATTTTAGTTAAATTTTAGACGGTTTTCGTGTAAAACGAAAGTGGCCGCATTCGTGTTCATCCTTAATATTGAAATGTAAGTTGTATTTTATGATAATACATAACATATATAAAGGTTGAGGATGAACACGGATGCGGCCACTTTCATTTTTACCAAAAACCATCTGAAAAGTGACATTTTTCGGCATATTAGGTAGATTTGTCATATTTGAGCTTGAATCGGATCGTTTTTAATGACTAAATCTGTTAAAATCTTTCACATAAACTAATTAATTCAAATAAAATAGACACTTAAGTGTTTAAAAAGTGGTCAAAATCTTTCGTCAGATGAACCTGAAATTTGAGGCCAAAATCGGTCCTTACCGGACCTACTCCTTTCATACAAATTTAATATGGTGAGAATTTGTCAAGAAAAATTAAGACACAGGTGATACTTTTGGAGAATGTCGAGTAAAAGTTTATGCAAATTAAGACAAAAAGGGGTCTTTTCAGACTTTTAGACTTTCGTAGTGACGGAAAGTAAAGGGAATATATTTCATTTAAAAAATAAAACAAGATTGAATGCAAAGTGTGATCATAAAGTTCCGTAATTCTGTATTTTAATAAGATTTGTCTCCCTTTAAAAACTCAACTATGATATTACATATATACAGTGTATATAAAGTGCGGATCCTAAATTATCATTTTCACTGTATATGCCATAAATGTCTTATGTAGAATGATAAATAAACAGACGATTTATTTTTTATTTTTGAAGAAAATGAAGAAAATTAGTAAAAATGTATATGTTTAGAAATAAATAATACTAGTAAGACTATGTAAGTGATGCGAACGGGGTTTAATCGCACCTGAAGCCACCCAGCTGTGAAATATATACCGAAATAGGTGAATATTTAGGACATTTCACGAACAGTTCGTGCAGGTGATTTAAACGTAGCAGGTAAGATGTTGTTGCTGAAAAATATTCATTTCAACACAATAATTAAAGTTGTATAACGTAGAATAGTTGTTGTCATTCAGTTTCTTCATATTAAACTAAATTCCACTTTGATGCTTTCTTTATGCGAGTCATGTTTACTGTCGAATAATGATACTATACTTTCATTTTCACTGTAGAGCGATTCATTATAGTCGCCGTCAGCTGAAATTCGTAGCGGTTATCAGTAAAAATAATCTAAACTATCAATCGCGTTCACTCGAGATATAGTTTTTCACATTCCATTCATAAATCGCAAAAAGAAAAACCACTACTGACCTACCTTTTAAGTGATCGCACTGTAATAATCCTGACCTTCACTTTTTCATAGACGATTTTGAATGGTGGAATCAGCCATTGTTTTTACCGGAAGTGTTTCCGTGGAGTTTGATTTCATAAAATTTGCATAAAGCGCGGGAAACCTTATCACATCAATGAAAGGAACATTTCAGGAAACTGCGTACAGTGACGAATGTCATATGTAAACAAATGATCCTTATAGAAACGAAGATGGCGGAATTACAATGGAAAATATTCTGGAAAATGTGAAGGTCAGGATTATTACAGTGCGATCACATAAAAGGTAGGTCAGACGTGGTTTTTCTTTTTGCGATTTATGAATAGATTATTTACACCCTGCGAAAATAACGCGCTATACGGTATGTTACCATCAAATTGTCTCTTCAGTTCCTGTATACACTGTCCCATCTCTCATGATAACAAAACCTGCTGATATAATTCTATTTGAACAATAGAAAGTGTCTATCATGACCCTCTCTTTACTGATCACATTACTTGCTAAAATGACCCCTCTCTATAGTTACAAGAAAAGCTGTCTCTATCGATTCTTTCTATATTTAAAACATTACCTAATTTTGTGATTCCTTGATAGGGATATCATAGAATCTCTTTCGGCCATTTTTTGCTGATATTATCACCATTTTATATAACTCCTTCTTTCTTTATTCAAAACATCACCTGCTGACATAAAACCTCCCTATTAGAACCATAAAAAGTGTCTCAAGCGATATTGTTCCTTCACTTAAAAGATCACCAACTGATATTACCCTTATCTGTAGGTCCATAGAAAGTATATCTGTCGATCCTGTCTTTTCTAATTATAATCCCTTTTTGGTACGTTAAAAAGTGTCTCTATCGGCTTTTATTTACTTATAATGTCGGCAGCTGATATGATCTCTTCCTATTGGCACTATAGAAAATATATCTTTCGGCCCTTTCTTCACTTATAACATCACCTCCTTATATGGCCCGTTCCTATAGGCACAATAGAAAGTGTTACTATCGATCCTTTCTATAATTATAACATCACCTGCTAATATGACCCTTCCCTAAAGGTACTTTAGAAAGTACCTGTGTCGTCTCTCGCTTTACTTATTACATAATCTTCTGATATAATTATCTTTATAGGCAACCTGATAGAAAGAGTCTTGTTCTTCCCTATCTTCTTAAACAAAACACCTATTTACATAACCCCTTCCTTCTGTTGGTCTTTCTTTTAAACATGAACTGATCATATGACCGCCCTTATTGACACCATAGAAAGAATCTGCATTGACCCTTTCTCTTCTAACATTATTTGCAGAAATGCCCTGCCCTATAGTTCATTAAAAGTGTCTCCTTACTTATAAGTGCCGGTATGATCCTCCCTTAACATATCCCGATAGAAAGTATGTCGCTCTACCCTTCCTTTTCTTATTACATCAACTGATAACATGACCCTTTTGTATAGCCATCTTAGAAAGTGTATTGTTTGGTCCTTTCTTTACTTATAGCATCACCTGCTTATATAATCCCTTCCTTTAGGCACCATAGAAAGTATATTTGGTCGTCCTCTCTTAATAAATCACTTGTTGATATGACTCCTCCGATATGCTCCATAGAAAGAGTCTATATGGACACTTATAACATCACCTATAATGACCCTCACTGTACGCAAAATAGAAAAATTCAATATCGTCCCTTTCTTTACTTAGATAATCACCAGCCTGTATGACCCCTTTCTATAGGCAATATAGAAAGTGAATATGTTGGTGTTTTTTTTTGTCTAAACACCAACTGCTCAAATGACCGCTCCCTATAGACGCTATAGAAAGAGTCACTATCGACCCTTTCTATACTGATAACATCACATGCTGATATGACCCCTCTCTATATGTATTTTATCAGATGTCTCCATTGTCATCTTCATTTTCTTCTAATATGATCCTCTCTATAAGCACCATGATAGAAAGTGTCTCTATCTACCCTTCCTTTCTTATGAAATAACCTGCCAACATGAGTCCTATGTATAGGAAGAGTATATATCGACACGTTCTGTTCTTATTACACTACCTGCCTGTATGACCCCTAAATACACCATAGTTAAGCTGTTTATTTATTTGCAGGATTATTTTTTTTAAATCTTATTATTTAATTTATTTTTATTTCATTCTACTGTAGTAGCTACCATATATTTATAGTAAAGTTGCATACGAAGTTAAGGATAACAGTACTATTTAAGACTACGGAAAAAAACGACACAATTAAACAAAAAAAATAATGATTTTATGAACTAGATTCAGAAAAACAATACAGAAACGCGAACGAAGACATTAGTTAAGTTGTATGAATATTCACAGATTGTAGTGATGAACATTTAGAAGATCTTTTTTTAATGGTTCCATAGGCAAAGTAAAAAAAATAGTTTTATGTTGTACAAATCAATAAAATCTTTGAAAACATTAACACACACAAAACAAATTCTTCAACATGTAAATAATGTTGTTACTATCAATAGAAAAAAACATGTAACACTCAGACGGATTGATGATTTTTATATTATAAGATCATTTTACAGGGCATGTATCATATATATACAATATATATAATGTATTCTACTTAAATATCTACATAATGTACTAACATTTCGTGAGCAGAAGCAACATACTTAATTGTTTAGCATACGTATTGAATAGTTGTCCAGGGTACCAGGCTTATAATTTGTTACGCCAGACGGGCGTTTCGTGTTCATAAGACTCTTCAGTGACGCGCAGATCAAAAAATTTAGGAAGGTAAACAAATATAAAGTTGAAGAGCATTGAAGACCCAAAATACCCAAAAAGTTGTCCCTAATACGGCTAAGGTAATCTATGCCTTGTATAAGAAAATCTTCAGTATTTCGAATAATTAACACTTTTGGTCAGGTTATACTCTCAGGGACGAAACGTCCACCAGCATTAGCATGGACCCCATGGTGTAAATAGTTATCAAAGGTACTAGGCTAATAATAACGCCAGACGCGCGTTTTGTCTACAAAATAAAAGCAACAGTTGTATATAGCTGTTCAAAATTCAAGAAACGATTGAGGCAAAACGAATCCGGGTAAAAACTAAAACTAAGGGAAACACATCAAGTAAAAGAGTAAAACCACTACACAAAAGAAACACTAAAATGCAACACACACAGACACGAACTATAAGATAACAATAGCCATTTCCTTGACTTCTTTAAGGACATTAAGGAAAAATTGGTGGGTTGATCCTGTTTTTTTTTGTGGCTAGCCAAATCTCCCGCTTTTATGGCAATGTTAAATATAACACTTAAATGACAACGTTTCATGACAGGACTACATTACAAATTAATGGAAGAACAAACATGACAGAGAAACACAAACAAAAAACAATACAATAGATTATTACGACCGGCTAATAGTTATTACATGTACCAAGCTTATAATCTAACACGCCAGACGCGCGTTTCGTCTATAAGACTAATCAAATAAAACATGAAAAACAAGAGGCTCTCAAGATTCATCAATAATTATTTTTGCTTTTCAATATAAATTAATGAGTGGCTTAAAAATGCCATTTGAATGTTCATTGAATCTGTCATATTTTCATCAAAAGCAATAAATACATTTTACTCATAGGTTCCATTTTAGCCATAGCGTCTTTGTTTCTTGACTTAAAATGTTATACAATACAAAATTTGTACTATATTCATTTGAGAAGATTATTACTGTTAAAAAAACAAAAACAACTTGTGTAAAATTGTACATAAAGAGCATTTACTCTTTAAGGGGTCAATTGCAATGTTCATCATATTAACTTTTTTGTAGATCTTACTTTGCTGAACATGTTGTTAAAGTCATATGAAACGTGAAAAATGTGTTTATCCAATTATTGAACTAATGCATGTATAAATCATAAACTTAGTCTTCTGTGCACGATTTTAACATTTTTTATGCAAACATATCGTATAATCGTCAATTTTTATTTTCTTCTCTCTATTATGATAAAAGTATTTATTTAATTGCCGTGTTTTAAAGCCGTAGTTTACCGATTGTCGACTTATAGTAAACAATCAACAAAAAAACATGGTTATTGAGCACGTATATAACATGTTCAATCAGATAATAGTTTATTTTAATCACAGATGCATGCGCAATGATCACTGGATTTTTACAAGAAGGGTCAGGCTAAGGTCGCTTGCATACTGAAAATATGTCGGCGATGTGCTTTCTGGAAGCAAGCAATTAAAAATAATTAACTTCTTCTAAATGTGCTCCAAATAAAAGAAAATCTTCACGAAAAAGTATATGTACATAAGTTTATAATAAAGATTATTATACCTTACATATATTACAAACTATTCTATTGGATAATACCTTGTCACGTAACATGGAATTATTCAGTTAATTTTCATTTAATTGCAAGAGAGGACGAATGACCCTATAATTCATTAGCGAATAACCTTTTGAGTGTCTAGATTTTCACTCGAGTTACCTACCATGAATATGACGTCACAGACGTAAATAAACAAAATGGAAGCGTTCACGTTACACTTACAGCCCATGGAGGGACGGGGAAATAAGGCTTTGGAGTGTCAGTAGCCGATGATATCTCTCATAGAGTAACGGTTCTTTTCTGGGCCTTCAACATTTTACAAAAAAGATTCTACCTTTGTTGTACATTCGAGAAATTTTAAAACACAAATGTATTTTCCTGAGGTATTTTCAAACGACAGCTTATGTTTGTTATGTCAAAAAAATATAGTATTTGCTGTAAGTGTTCAAAAGGCCCTTCCACTGGTAGTTCGGTATAATAAAACAAATGTGGCCCCTTAGAATCGGTGAATATCCAAAATTGTCAACCCTTAAAAGTTATTTCACTTCGGGCTGTGCCCTCATTGAAATAATCTTCTCGTGTTGACAATTTTGGATATTCCCCTTTTCAACGGGCCATAACTGTATAATATTCATTTATTTTAAAAAAAAACATATTCATCATTTTTTTTATTTGAGGTTTCATATGACTTTAAAAGTGTATCTTTATCTTAATTGGTATTCAAGATAATAACGAATAACTGCAAACTTTCCTAACAAAATCAATTTAGTGGCAACAACCCAACAATTGGTTATTTTGTTTGTCTGAAAATGTCAGTGGCTGATAAATCTTGACCAATTGGGCAATTTTACCTCATGTCAGTTTTACTCTAAATGCTTTAGTTTTTGAGATAAAGCCAAAAACTGAAATTGATTCCTTTGAACTATTTTTAGCCATGGCGGTCAAAATTGCCGATGGATCTAAACTTCGGATACAACTTAAAAACTAGATATACTACAGAAATTTAGTAAAACAGAGAGAGAGAGAGAGAGAGAGAGAGAGAGAGAGAGAGAGAGAATCAGTACAGTAATGCCTTTGCGAATTTCTTTAATATTTATAGTCCTTTCGGTTGTCAGCAAATATTTTACTTTAATACTAAGAAGATAGCTGTAAAAAAATCTTAAGCTTGACTTACGAACAAGGGTTTCAGTTAATTATATAAGCGACGCGTTAAACAATCACATCTCTAAATGACACCAGTCAAAATGTTTATCAACGACTAATTCTGTGTGTGCAGAACAAAACTAGGAACCTGTATCAAGTGGTAGTTTCGTTCTTACGTCAGTCAGGTCGTTAGTTTTCTCGTTTGATATTTTTGATATTTTTCATTTTAGGCCTTTTATAGCTAATTATGTGTTATGGATTTCGTTCATTGTTTAAGGCCGTGCGATGATATATAGTTGTACACTTATATATAATTTGGTCTCTAGTGGCAATAACACCTGTTCAGATTAAGTGTTATATCTTATTAGTTGAAGCCCTTCCAAAAGCTTCAATATTCGGTTGTAGAGTGTCGAAAATTGAGCATATAAGATTATGCAAATTCAATAGTACAGTATATCACCTTCAATATCACCAAATACCTGCAGTTTGATAATTCGTGCTGACTTTGCAATTGTAAGTGGCACATATGTAGTACTGGTGCATTTTAATTAGTAGAGAAGCTTGAAACATCTCGTTAAACGAATATCTTACTTTTAGCGTGTGTCAAAAGTTAAATTACAAGATGATCGAATTCCGTGATAAACACTAAGCGGAAATCCCTAAGCAAATGGCAAAATAAATCAAAAGCTCAGGTAAATCAAACTAATCGATATCAACCGTCATGTTTACATGTCATATAATTACATGCAGTGAGTTCTATTTCTGTCAGTGTGTGCAGGTTCATGTGAATTCTAGTTTTCGAACGTAACATGTTTAAAACAAAACTTTACAACAAAAGAAATGATTTCAGCTTCCCAACTCTGAACTTTCTATTTCTATGTTTTTATCCTGTAGTGCCTGCATACCGGAGTATATATCTCCCGACTGATACGATATTCTCGGGCTTTGATTTCAAATCATGATTTCCTTGCTAGAGGGTTGCTGCTCACAAGGAAGCTATTAAATCAAGTGTTCCAAATGGTGAAGTTGAAAGCATGCCTCCTTTGATTTTACGGATGCCATCACGGCTTGGTTGACCGTTATGGAATAACCGTTACACAGATGATATTTGATATGTTCCTTATGTTGTTACTACAAACCCCGTCCCTTTACACGAATGTGACCTACCGAATATTTACCGTATTTGTAATAACATGAGCTACACCAAGGGTGCCACATGTGGAGCTGGATCACTGTCGGAGCACCTGAGATCATCCACCGTTTTTGTTGGGGTTCGTGTTGCTAAGTCTTTAGTTTTCTATGTTGTTTCGTGTTTATTTTTATTTGTCTGTTTTTCTTTTTCCTTTTCCTGACTTAGCCATGGCGTTGTCAGTTTTTTTTTCGATCTATGAACTTGACTGTCTCTCCGGTATCTTTCGATCCTCTTTTATATAAGTTCTATCAGTTCTTACATGTTCTATTTATAAAACCTTCTGGAATACCGAAATACCGAGAAGTACAAAGAACTGCAATGCTTTGCAAATACAATTGAATGCAATAATTTAAGTAACATGGCTCCACGATCAGCATACGATACAATTTAGTTTTATTACAAAATAACTTATTACAAATGTATCTCCTGTATACCAATTATTGCCTTCAAAACATTAATCTCTATGTTAAGTATTTTCTAATTAAATTGTCGCCAATCTTTTATTGTCACATGTGTCTTAATAAAGTTAAAGAGTTTAATTTTACAATTTCAATACTAGTATATAAACGCTAGACACTATAAACTTAAGACAACTGTTACACGTTAAGTTAATATAATTGTTCATCATTGTCTTATAAATAAGAAAAACCACAACCCAAAAAAAAAACATGCATTGCATCAGAATTGGCTTGATAAAGATATTACTCAATAGTAACTTTACTAAATTTCCATACGCCTGAATTACCAATTGCATCATAATTTGCTTTTAATAGACATTTCTCAATAGTGATAGAACACACAATATAAAAACCAATTAATACATTGATTGTGCGCATGATAATAATTTAAAAGGGGATATTATTCAAAAGCGTCCGATACTGAATTGTATATACTACAACTTAGAAAAGATAATAATCTCTATACAAATTTAATGAAAAACATGCACCCATGCATCTGTGACAATGAATATATATTCATTACGGATGTTAGCTAAATATAACAAATGGGATATGGATCAGGAACTAAAACATAAACAAAATACGCTTATCTGAATAATCTACAAATTAAAGTCATTTAAAACAAAGATTAAAAAAACTTGCATCAGTGGAAAAAATAAACCAAACTATCCTAAGTAAAATAATACTTTTTAATTCTTGATTATTCCTAATTAGCCATTATACCGATAATTAGATAATTTACGTATAGTGTCTTGAAATATAAAATTTGTTTGTATGAGGATTAGAAATGGGGGAAATGCGAGGTTGTACCGAGCATTTGTCCGTTTCGTGCTGAATACAAATAAATTTCATATTTCAGGCACTATACGTATATTGTGTTTTTACTGAAATCGATAAAAAAAAAATTAAAAAAAATAATAAAACAAATATTGTTAAAAAACAGTGTTTGGAAGATCCCTCATGGGGTACCATTGTGGGGCATTTCCTTATGAGCGCAGTCCAGGCGGTATATATTCATAAGACATTGCCATTTTAAGGAATTAGAAAGGGAAAATGAACTTAATTAATAACATTTAATAAACATGGTATATAAATTACCAATTTGAAGACTTTACAAGTTTAAATTCATGTAAGTTTGACCATTGTTACTACACGTTGTCATGGATGTGACGTGACATTGTTGATGAAATACAGTATAGGTTATAGGTTAGTTGAGGTCATTGACGTTTGAAGCTAACGTTCATACGTATAGCTTTATCTGTATTAGTAAAAAAGTTGATTGCAGTATAAGTACAATATAGAATAGTTCATATTCAATTACTCGTCAACTTAAAAAAAATATCATTTGTAGTTTCATAAGGCAGAGAAATATGTTTTGCTATAGACCTCCTACGAAACAAGATTTCTTACGAAATTCATCTTATCAAATATCTTTAAAAAGCATTTTAGAAGTAGGTGCCAAAAAAATGATTAATAATCTTAATGTGTTGTTAGAAGTGATCGATATGAGTCTAAAAAGAAATATTTGGTGTCTGGTGGACTATAACAGTTATCAAGTCTTCGATATAAGAACATAAACGCACCTGTGAATACAAAAGCAAATTCCAACAATAATTAAATGGCAATGCACCTTAAATTCATAATTTTTGACAGAACTTTAAATTATTATCAGTCAGAATGTCTAACGATTTAATTAATTATGATTATGTATGTTTACAATGTATATTAATTTGAACACAATACGATGTTTATAGATTTAAATGCCTACTTACTGCGTATTGAATATCGCCTTTAACCAATGGTATTTAGTTAAGATTGAAGGAAGAAAGATCGATACCATTTCAAGACGGCTACATGTAGATCGTTTTTTCGCAGATAATATTAAGAGTATTAATACTGAATTCCAAGTATAAGGTAAGAACTTCGAAGTCATTAATGTGACACCAATTTGTAAAATGTTTACATGCTATATTCCTGTGAAATTATAAAACAAAGTTTGTGTTAATTTAAAACATTAACATAAAATAAGAGTCAAAATTGACTGTTCAAAAGAATGTTTTGTAATACACAGAATAAAGTCTATTTTTTTGTTTAGAATTATTGAAACATATAAAAATATTTATTCAATCTTCTTTCATTTGACACATGTTATTCTATATTTGTATAATGACCCTTTCTATCCAATTATTTCTAATGAATGTTGGTTAATGTGATTTCTTTTACTTGATAGAACTTTTACAAATTGTGGCTTGGATGGAGAGTTGTCTCATTGGCATTCATACCACATCTTATTATATCTATATAAGAAGAAATCGTATAAGTACCAATTACGCAATTCTCCATCAAAGACACAATTGTATTCTGAGTTCATTTGTTTCTCCTATTTGTTTTTATAAACGTCTTGGAATCATAATGCTGTTTCATCAATAAAAAATTAAACGTCTTATTCTAACAACTTATTTCATCCACATTTTTTCTTGACTTTTTTAAATAGTTATATTTTCCTCCAAATGTAAGTCTTTTCATTTTATCATTTTGACTGTCCAATATACAACTAAAATGGCCTTTTCCCAATCCAATAGTGTATTTGAATTATGAGTTATTTAATTTCGTAACTATCGATAGAATTGAGTCTTTTGATGATTTTGTTTCCTTGCTTAGAAACCTTTCGTAAAATTTTTTATAAGCGTATTTAATTTATATTTAGCTTAAAATGTTTGAGTTACCTAACTAAATAACATTTGTTGTATTTCTAAAATTAAAAAAAAAGGTCTCGATAATGTTTGAGATAACTGACCATTATTTTAATTGTTATATCTCTGTTTTGTTAAGGGATAACCGACTTAAATTATTAAGTTCAACATTGTCCGTATTTTCTCATCTGTCTTTAAAATGGCGTGTATCATTAAGTTTTATTTTAATCAGACTATAATGTTAGTTTTGCATGATATCTCTTTTATAAAAATCCTATGTCACAACTAGTTTGCCATCCCTTCTTTTAACCGTTCGAAAAATAAAGAAGTTTAAATAGACAATAGATTAAAAGAACTGATTGAAAACACACGAGCCTTACAGTGCTTCCCAATTACTTTTAATAGAAATTAGAGAGTATAACTCTACTTTTTTATCAAATGGTATCATAAATATTTGTTCATTTTCTGTGTAAGTCTGAATCTATTGTGAATTCTACTCAGGTCACAATTAATTAAAGCAATTCATTATATGCTGAGATACGATAAGTGATTTGCTTTTTTAGGTTACACCTGACCATCAGGATATCAAAACCAAAAGATAAAAAAAACAATTGACAATGCTTTGGCGAAATTGAACAAACGACAACAAACAAACAACAGCACACAAACACAAACATCAAAACGATAGACTGAGTTGCACGAACTCTTACAAAAACCGAAGGTCTCATGTGCTCCGGAAGCCGGAGTAGATAGCTCCGGTGCTATATGTTTCACTTGTCGTGTTGCTAATAAAAGTACAAACCCCCGGTAGTATTTCTAATTTGGTAGAACGAATTCGAAGAAAAATAAACGGGACTGTGGTTTCAGAAATTCTCTCACATGTAAGTAAGTATCTATGAAACATGAGACATATAATACAATTGATTTATATGTCTCTGATGAAATTGTATTCGATAACGGTCAACCAACTCGTGGTGGATTGTCAAATTTAAACGGAAGGTTTTAAGTTCATTTTCATCTGAATGAATTCCAAATGAAAACTCTTCTCTTTATTATTCAAATGAATAAACCCTCCATATGATCAGTTATCTTGATCATGTTTATATCGGAAATAAACACATTTATTCTAAAACCAGTTGTTGGCATGATAAGTATTATGTTTTATTCATATATCTTACGATGGTTTGATACTAAATCCCAAACGTGAGGGGTATTGCTTGAGTTTCATATGATGAAGACATGATCTTTAATCAATTAGATTAAGATCTGGAGTTAACATATCAGTTTCTGCTAGTTGTCCTTTTTTAATTAATGTATCATCCTCATTTTGTTTAGTTTCATTTGGTATCAATTCTGATAAGGGACTTTGCGATTTGAACTTTCCCTATAGTTCAGTATTTTTGTGATTTTACTTTTTCTGACATCGAACTTGCACTTATTTTGAACTGAGTTTTACTGTCGGTACCACTGTTTGTTTGTTTATTCTACATTGACTAGAGGTATAGGAGAAGGGTTGTTAAATAAAGGCAACAATATTAAACGGATGTCCAAAACTCATAAATCGATAGAAACATGTTTGACCCTGCCGCAATTTCCGTCTGTCCCAAGTCAGAAGCCTCTAACTTTTGTTAGTCTTGTCTTTTTTATTTTAAGTTAATTTCTATATTAAGAAGTGTTGTGTGTCGTCAATTTTTACTGAACTAGTACACACTTTGTTTAGTAGTCAGCTGAAAACCGTTTCCGGGTTCGGGATTTAATAGCTGTGATAAGATCCATAAATGGCCTTGGGCCTTGAACATAATTTGTGAACATCAATTGAGAGTGCCAACCTTTCTTCATTTAATTATGATATTGTACCGTCACTTACAATCAGAAGCTGTGAAGTAGCAGGAGGGCTCTTATAATGTTTTAAGGTAACACGATACCGAATGACGTTACGCCATGAGTTATCGTTCCTGACGTTATCGAATAACGTTCACACTTATAAGCCAATGCAGCGGGTTTTGTGTGGCATTTTAACGGTAACTTTCCCTAGATGCAGAGTGCCGGGAGTTTTGATGCAATACGTAGCGGTTATTTGACATAGATTGTTTTATCATTTTCCGGCAATCATTCTGCTCATTGTTAATCTTTAAAAAGTATTACTTTACTTTTTAAATATTCTGTTTCTTTGATATTTAAGCATCTGCACGCTTTATCTATATATGTTCGTATGCATAACAGACACAGTTTTATCACTTTATTTTAATTCTTGGTATAGATATATGAAGATGTGGTGTGAGTGCCAATGAGACAACTCTCCATCCAAATAACAATTTATAAAAGTAAGCCTTGGTTTATTTTTGCAATTAGTACTTATTCATGATTCACGCCGTATCCCCATGAAATTTTGTTTTGAAAGTAGAAATCTAATTTATACGGGGAATTTAACAACTATTAATTCGTTTTAAAATGGTCATCAAAAACACCGCTCGGACAAAATTGAAATTTATTTGGATGAGAATACGGATATGATTAGGGGGAAAAGCACAGTACAAGCAGACGTTGAAAATCATACAGAAAATAGTTTGTTTGTATGGAATGTAAAAAGGTGGTTATGTAGCCGAATAACTTTTCCTGTGTTCAATGTGTAAACATTCTCTGAAATTCATTGGTCTGTACAGAGTAAATTCGAAATAGTTTTGGAAATGTTTTAAAATACAGTGCCAGCTTTGTAATTGTATAAACCACGTCTACTCAGGACGGACAGCAACATCGGAATGAAGCATAAGAAAGTTAACGAAGGCTGAGAAATACATGGGCACTTGATTCGGCAAAAATAAAATAACAAAATTCAGGTTCCGTTACAGTCTGAATAAAGCCAGCCCCGAGTATCCACTTGCGTCTACAAACGCAAGTTGATAGTTGGGGCTGGCTGTAGTCAGACCGGTTCCGAGTTCCCTGATTCCGTTATAAATTTTTTCTCGAAATTTAAATGCAAACGGCTGACTTTTTATTATTCAAACGGCAAAAGACTGTAAAAAAGCTAGATCTTGAAATCATTTAGATTTTATATTCGTGTTAATTTACGCTTGCATGGGTATTCGGTGTTTTTTTAGTTTTTAGTTGGAAATAGTGTACATGTACAAGTTGGGAGACATAACGACTGAAAGAAAATTAACAAAGTTACCTTTTAGGGCTCTGAGGACCATATTGCTCGCATACTAGGCGTCGGAAAAGGCCCGGAAAGTTTCTTTCTTAAAATTAGTTTTTAGAACAAGTATACAAGTATATATATACATGTATTGCGTCAGTTTAAATTTTCCCAACCATCATCGCGGATGTATTGCCTATATTGCAAAACCTACCTATTGTATTTATTGTTAACTTGTTCTCGTCCTGATGAACATGCATGAACTATTTTCCACTGGACGTTAACCAACCAATAATCAAAGCAATCAATCCTACAATTTACACCCGTCACTTGGACCTTTGGTTGTTAAAATTTAAATCATTGCCTCTAATTTTTTCAAAAAAATTGACAAAGTTTAAACGCAGACCGCGAGGAAGACCAAAATTGAACAGTTACGCAAAACTAAATATCTACGTTACCGCTTTCTCATTTTGGAAGTGGGGTAACATGAGACTTTATTTGTAAAAGTACAAGTACAAATAATTTTTTTTTTTGTGTACATGTACATGTTATTTGTACAAAAGTTGCGGCTGATAGAATGATAAATGGAGATATGTGATATGTAATTTATAAGATAGCAACAGCTGGGCATTAATTAACTGACATCAACACCTTGAAGACATCAATAAAATCGTGACTAATGCTAATTGGAATATTATCTTTACACTTCTTATTTGTAGTTTTAGTAAACGTTGCAAAATTTTGAGTATGTGTAGTATTATTGTCACAGTAACATTTCAGTCTCTTGGTAAATATTAGTTTAAGTCTTAAAACTTTTGCTCTTCTCTAGAAAATTCAAACCATTATGAAATATAAGGAGATGCGGTAAAATTTCCAATTAATCAACTTTCCACCAAAGACGAAATGACGGAAAATTCAAATGCTATCCTTCTTACATTGCTACTACATTTCAGATCTCCAAATTACCATTCCATTATAGGAACTGCATATTCAAAAATATGCATTGTCACCAAATTACTTATAGAGCACGTATCATCATATTGTTTTACATTTGTCCGTTCGACCGTTAATCCCGCACTTAGTATATATAGGGTTAATTCGGCTAATTATTTAGAAATACAGTAGTTTTGCTTCAGCTTTAAAACTATGTACCTGGTGTTACTACACATATTACAGGTGCACATATCGTCTGGAGTTTCTTTTTTGTTTCATGGCAGGTTGCTGGATTAGGCATTTTGATAAAATACAAAGTTACACACAGTACAGACTCAGGCTTACATGATCATCTGATACAGGTTGAATTTCAAGCTGGAACTTTTAAATTTTGCAGTTGTTTTACTTATATAAAGAATGCATATATGATCTCAAAATTTGTTATGTAAATCATTTTTCACAAATGACAGAATGTTGAAATTTGTGAAATTTTGCATACAGTTTGCTAACCCGCGTAATTCAGTCCCTCCCCGTAATCGATCTCTCCTACTTACTTAATGTAGTAAGCGGAATATAACGACTGAATTATTCGGGTTAAAAGTTTGCAAGGTTTGTCCGACTTGCTTAGCAAACAAGTAACACATTTACACCACGCAGAGTACACTATACTACATGTATTGTATGTACCAAGTCAAGAATATGACAGCTGTTTTATCATTCTTTTAATGTTTTTCAACTTTTGATTTCGTCATTTGATAAGGGATTTTTTCGCTTTGATTTTTTCTTGGAGTTTTGTTATTTTATCTTTTGGAATGTGTATTTTATCATGATCATTGATTTTCCTCATAATTTTCACAAATAACAGAATATTTAATCTTTTTTTGACTGGTGCATCAAATGTGTCTTTTATAAACAACTTTTTTCAAAATTGTATTGTATCGTCCCGAACATCATGAACTATTTGCCACGGAATGTTAAACAATCATCAAACCGAGCAATTAAAAAACTGTTAAATGAATCATTTTTTTTTAAATACTATATGTCTGCATCACGGGATGCAGTGATGATACCACCATTGTCTAATATGATGGAGTTAAAAATCAGTAATTCGGATGAATCTCACGTGAAATATTTCATTTAATTTTCACGTAAACTTAACAAAAATCTGAAGGTATTTTTTATGGTTTTAATCAAATTTTAGAACAAAGATATTATTTAAATAATTTTATTTCAAATATTTACGTGAATTTAATGTGTACAAAATTCCGGTGATTTATGCATGAACTATTATCATAAGATTCACATGGAACCTGTTCACGCAAGTTTCAAGTATATGCTCGTTTGATGTGAAAATCGGACGATATTGATATTAATTCATATGAGTGAAATTCAATGTGCAGGACGAAATAAAATTATATCTGATTCAGTAGAATTTTATATTGCATTACTAGGAACTTTACGACAGTCGACAGGGGAAATGAAAGTAAAATATACTCATTCAGATCCCGACACATATTTTTTTCTCCATTTCTCTGAAGAAGGAATAACGTTTTATTCCGTACACAATAACGTCACACGTTTTTGGTCAAATTCTAGGCCTATCGATCAACTTTGAAGCCATTTATTTCAAAAACAAGGATGGTGACATGAGTTTCTATACGTGTATGGATTCACTATGCAATCCTGGATATTATGTTAGTTTTTTGTTTTTCTCCGTATATATATAAGAAAATAGCCAACCATTCGAAAATCTAAAAAAATAAGCCGAAAAAAAGGCATTTCCCCTATATACCTAAGTAAATTTGTCGCCAAAATTGACTTTTTCCTATTAAATGTACAAAAAAACAAAAATGGTGACCCCCATTTTTTTATTACATATTCCGATGTAACTCGATTCAAAGTACACGTATGCCAAACATTTTGGAAATCGGGAGATATGCCATTCGGTATCGTGTTACCTTAACTGGCTGTTTTGCATTCTCCCTATTTTATTCGAGGTCATATGTTTAAAAGAATCTAGAACAGGGCCAATACAGAAACAGTCAGTTCATAACACTTTTATTAAACGATCTTAATTCTTCGATTAAACAAAAACACCGTGAGGAAGATATTAGGAAAATGTTAAGAAATAATTTAATGGGAATCTACTTTTATTTTCACTAGTGGAACAATATGAGTATCCTACATTAACCGAAAAAGACGAAAATTTTGAACAGTAACAATACCTTTAAAGCCGTGCACTTTACCACTCTTTGTTTACATTTTTGTCGAAAATATGATCATAAATAAAAGAAAAAAAAGAAATGGATATTGAGGGATACTATAAGGATATTCTTGACGTATAACATACCGAAGTGTGTGAGGATTGACAACAAGCCTAACACCAAAAACATTCAATATCTGACTTATGTTACGTAAAAAAAAATGTTATGTTCTGCAAAGATTTACAGGATTTGTATCTTATTGCACCAATCCCATCTAATTGGGTAATCTTTTTTCTCGAGTCAGATGTCAGAACAGGTAACAAAAGAAACTAAACAAAATGACAAGGATACATATTTACTGGTAACATTCCCAAGTTTTGTCTCTATGTTTTGAAACATAGAGATCATAACTTGGAACCAGTACGTAAACACAATTAATTGTCTATGAATATATTATATATCTCCCAAAAAGAGAGCTTTCTTTACAAAGTGCAACCCATACAAAAATTTATTCAAAAAGAAAACTTTCTAAAAACAGTTCTCCACATTAATATTTATGTATAAGAATTATAGCCTGAAAGAAATCACTACATATACTATAAGTATTCTTTTACTGAACATGTATACGCCTTCCCTGTTTCATTTTTTTTTTAAAGAATTGGAACACAAGACTTTAATTATTGCCAGCTTACCCTGTTTGCATGTTTTCTGACATCAAATACATAGAACCTGTTTAAAACTGATAACAATAATGGTTCTGATAACATATTGAAAGCATTTTAGAATACTGTAAATGTAATGTTTAGCAGTCAATCATTTCAACATTCAAAATCATATTAATTATCCAATCATGTTGGGTCTCCAGTCTTCATCTTACTTTATGCATATTAATTTTGTTAATGGAAGATCACAATTTCTGCCTCAAATGGTCAATTTAGAATTTTTGTCACAACAGTATTATCTTTAACCATATTTTTTGACATCTCTTGCTAAAATATGAACTGTTAAAATAAAATCATATTTGCAATACTTATATGTATGCAGATACCAGTCTGATGTTTAAATTCACCTTAAATTTTATAGAAATGACTGCTAACATCTTAATTTTGCATAAATTCCAAGCACAGTTATTGTTTTATATATGTTAAAGACATTTTCTAAATTTAAGCATTTTGTACAATGACTGAATTTTCAGGCAATTTATAAAATGCCTTTCCTTGACAGGCATTATACAAAATGACTAAAAATACCTAGTCATGATATCATTGAGATTCATATGACAAAAGTGAACAAACACACAATATCTTTCAAATAAAATAACTAATTGATCGATAGAATTAATTAATTTTCCAAAAACAAGCTGAAAATAGCAGGAGGACAAATTGTTCTTTCAAAAGAACAAACTTTCGAAACGATTCTTCATAAAGTCCAGAGAAAAAGAGGTTTGTTTATAATTGACTGATTGTTTGCTTTTAGTAGCAAATATTGCATTTTTAAGACGAGACTACTTTGGTTATAATTCATATGGGTTATTTTTGCAGTGGATTAATCTGAATAAAGGACAAGAATTACGACTGCCGCTTGCCCATCTATAGCATTAGTTTCGCGATACAAAGCGGTCTATGGTTGTGATGCCAATGTATGGGAAGATCTGATTTAGACAGTTAAAAGCTACAAACCAAAGATGACTTTTCCATACATTTTTTATACATAAATTAGGCCGTTAGTTTTCTTGTTTGAATCGTTTTACATTTGTCATTTGTGGGCCTTTTATAGCGGACTATGTTATGTACATAGGCTTTTCTCATTGTTGAAAGCCGTACAATGACCTAAAGTTGTTAATGTCTGTGTCATTTGGTCCCGTGTGGAGAGTTGTCTCATTGGTCATCATACCACATCTTCTTTTTTATAATCATGATAATGCACTTTGAATCATTTGAAACGTATGAAAAAGAAGATATGCATGTGTGACGTGTGTGCTCTTTGCGAAAATGTTGCTGAATTTTAATGAAAGTCCTTAATAAGTGATAATCCAGGTTTTTCCAAATTTGTCGAAACAATTGCGTATTTGCAAAAAATCCGGACAAATATTATGATCAGTTTTGTAATCCACACATTTTGAGAAATTATAAATAATTGTCGAATTCTGTGCTTGTGTGATTTGGAATAAATCAGTAAAATGTATTCTTGATTATTTTCACTCTTCTTATTTAATTAGTAATTATCGTAAATAAAACTGCTCTGGTGTTCAAAGCTTTCAATTATTTTTTTTGTTACATATGTAAAGAACTTTGAAATCATAAAACCATAACATTTACCAGTCGAATTATTTGTTTTAAGACACATGAGGCAGGCAATTTTCTTTGATTTTGTTCCCCTGGGGCTTCAAATTTCATAAATTATTCTGCTGTTTCTAGCAAAATGGGATATTGAGGACAAAACACACTATTATAAGTTTTGTTAGAATGTTTTTGTAGTTCTAGATTGTATTTGGTATGCCCAGGTGACAACAATGCATATTTAGGTGTTACTGTTACTTTTGGGTTATCGACATAACAAAAACACCCCACCAATAGTATCTAGGAAGAATCTTTGAGTTTCAATAACTGTGAAGAGTAAATATAAGCACTTCTAAAATTTATCTTACACAAATGCATATATTACGAATTTATTTTTCATTCAGGTCTTTAAGTAAACTATGCATACAATAAACTGTGAATGTATGCTGAGTCATCATAGTTAAAGCCCAGAATTTTCTCAATCTTCATGAAATATTATAAAACTTCATATTTGAGTTAATTTTATTTAAAAATGTGACATAAACCAACAGTGGTTAAAGTCTGAATGTTCTATTTTTACCCACAAGATGGTTTGCATTTCTTTAAATACCGACAATGCAATTTCCCATCTAAGGTCCGACACCACAAGTAGTGCATTTCTTTTAGAACATAAATGAAAATAAAAAAAAATCCCACCTGCGATTTCTCAAAGAAACTTTTACAGTGTGTTGTACTACTTTTGGGACAAATTAAATCAAAATTATAGAAAACTTCATCGGCTCTAACTCAAATTATGGACAATTTTATGTTTAGGGCGTCTTGAAATCTTTTGACAGCTTCCGAAGTGCTAATTTTCAACCTTTTTCAGCTAGACCAAATCACTACTTTCCTTTAAAATTCTGGACCCAAATTTTTTATACAGTGTAATTTCACCCCCTACTTGCAATTTGAGGCATTAAACATGGAGAAATTAATTTGGAAGGGGTATAAAAATTAATGGCAAGTAACCCACTGTCAACACTAGGGACTATATTTGTGAACAACGAAAATCAAGGGACGACAATTGTGGTCTCGGACCTAATATGAACTCTTTTACAGCTAAAACTGTACCACTTTTACTATAAAGTTTTTGAACGGAAAGTTCATATGCACTACTATTTTTGTTATATATGTTATATATATATATATATATATATATATATATATATATATATATACATATATAGATTTATAGGTCAAAATATTTTTTTCAACGTTAATATGGCCCGAACTTCTAAAGCCTTGACTGTAGAATTACCACAGATTTTAATGTATGAACAATATGCATATGTGTATATTGGTAAAACTATCAAGTCTCTATGTGATGAAACATAGATATCATTACCAGGAACCAGTACATAAACAAAATTAATTATCTATGAATATTCTAAATCTCAAGAAAAGAGACATGTTTTAAAAAACAGTTGTATTTACAAAATGCAAAATATACGGGTCAATAAATTATACCTTAAAGCACATAAAAGCGTGGTATCGTCCGAATGTTTTCGTTAAAACAAAGACGCATTATTCTGAAAATATATTTCAGGAGGACTTCTTTTTGTCGAGTACCAAGTATCGGGTAATAAAAAGGGAGTATCGAGTAACAAAAAGAAAGAAAAGAGGGTAATGTACAAAATAGGATTCGAAGCAAGTTAAAAATATTGTTTCTATCCAGCTTAACATGCTTAACGAATTCATGTTCTC
Source organism: Mytilus edulis (assembly GCA_019925275.1). Taxonomy (NCBI): domain Eukaryota; kingdom Metazoa; phylum Mollusca; class Bivalvia; order Mytilida; family Mytilidae; genus Mytilus; species Mytilus edulis. Next base: position 102,835,198 of record CM034361.1, on the reverse strand, counting down.
CAATACTTTGCAGAACCTTTACATTTCAAATTAGAAAGAAAATTTCTTAAATGAAATCATATAACCATTATTTTATTAATATAACGAGAAACAATCAAATACATTTCAATATTTAAGAATATACTTTTGAAGTGTATTAAATCTAGTATTTTGTTGAACTGGACACTCATAATGCGACTACCGTGTAAATGATTAAAGGTCAGGTCTGAAATCAACATGTATTTATGTGGAAATAAACTCATCGTAGATACCAGGATTAATTTTGTATTTACGTCAGACGCGCGTTTCGTCTACAAAAAGACTTCTTAGTGACGCTCGAATCCATAAAAGTTAAAAATGCTATATAAAGTACGAAGTTGAAAAGCATTGATGACCAAAATTTCTAAAAGATTTGACAAATACAGCTAAGGTAATCTATTCCTGAGTTAGAAAAGCATTAGTATTTGAAAAATTCTTAAAGTTTTGTAAACAGTTAATTTATAAATATGACCATATCAAGGATAATTCATGTCAGCACAGAAATGCTGACTACTGGGCTGGTGATATCCTCAGGGAATTTAAACTACACCAGCAGTTGCATTAGCCCAGTGGTTGTAAATATACTCATCATAGATACCAGGATAAAATTGTATATTTACGCCAGACGCGCGTTTCGTTTACAAAAGACTCACCAGCGATGCTCAAATCCAAAAAAGTTAAAAGGCCAAATCAAGTACAAAATAAAGTACGAAATAAAGTTGAAGAGCATTAAGGACCAAAATTCCTAAAACATTTGCCACAGATCTTTGTCCAAGTCTTCTACCTATTATCGGCTAGAAATACAGCTATTTAAATATGTATTACTGCTGCAATATGCCTGGTGTTCGTCGGATATCATCCTCATGTTTAGGGGGAAATCGACAATAGTACAATCGAGAAACTTCGACATACTACTTCTGCATGTTCTGTTTTTAATTTTATAATATTCAAAGTAATTTAATTTTTCCTTTTTCTATTACAGTTGAAGATGCCTATTTATGTAAGTTATTTATAATTTCGGGTTGAAAGTGTCGTGGTATTCGTTTCTCCTTAATTAACGGAGACGATCTGAAAAAGGCTGATGTGTAAAAACATCCATGTATTTGGCAATTTATATTTTAAAGATTGTATCGTAGCGTTTCAAAGTTATGGTAATTGAATTGATAAACGAATCAGGTGTTTTACTTTTCAAACTTAAGTGTTAAAATATAAATAAAAAGATGTGGCATTTTTGCCAATGAGAGAACTATCCAACATAGTGCAAATTATGTGGATGTAAACAATTATACTGCTCACTTTATCAACATATCGACAATTAGCGAATATAATTTGAAATATGTTTTTCTTATTTTCCTTTGTTTATTTTACAAACAGGACCCCAATTGAAATCTATCTTTTAACTATTCTTTTTGTTTCATGTGACATCCATTTCCCCAAAGAAGAAAAAGTTCAAATCTTTTATAAAGCAGAAGAAGAAAATAAGCATCAATCTTTATGTTAATGAATCTTATGTTAGTAAAATGTAAGTTGAAAAAAAACTGATAACGCCATGGTTTAAAAAATAAAAATAATAAACAGACAAACAATAGTACACAAAACACAACCCAGAAAACTGAAGACTTAGCAACAACAAAAAAACACTAAAAACTGGGGGTGATCTTAGGTACTCCAGAAGGGTAAGCAGATCCTGTTACATTTGTGTCACCCGTGGTGTTGCTCATGTTAGTACAAATTCGGTATTCAATCTTATTCAGTAGGTAAAATTCTTGGGAAAAGGGACGGGATTGTATTTTGTTTGTTCTATCCGAATATTTCAGATATGATTGCTTTAAGTGTAGTTCATTATTCGTGTATTTTCGGCGTTTTCTTTTCGCCGTGACGCCTAAGCATTAATATTATGTTTATATGAGAATTCTACTATTTCATAATTGAGATCTTATATCTTTAACTCGTTAATTTCTTCTATTTAAGCTGAAATTTTGCTGCAAAGTGGCCTTGAAAGCAATCAGAAAAAAAATTTCAAAGTATCAAAGTAAATTGAACGTTTTTTTCTTCGATTTTAAAGAGGAGACAGCAACCAAAGAAGAGGAAACCAAACAAAATGAAATTTGTAAATAGCCAATCCATTGGAAACTAGGACAACCCATTTACTGCATATATTTCTAAATGGTAGTTTCGGTTCAGTTTCCTTTTTGTGAATTGGTGGTTTTCTATCACTCTCTTTTTTGCACTGCTTGATGTTTTTACTATAAAGTAACTACAGAAAGTATCTGTGAAAAACAATATTGACTAGAATAAATTGTTCATTGGTAATAAGGTAATTATATTTGTTATTGTTTGTTTTCGCTTTTTCGATAAGTTAATACTTAACATGTATTGCTAAATATTGATGAAAAATTTTACTCCGATCTTTTCTTGACGTCTATACATCAAATCCATTGTACATGTTGGAACTGTACTGATTGATACGTGAAGCTTGGAGAATGTGATTCATCTATAACTTGTTATTTTTTGTTTTATTTTTTTTTATAGTTTTCAATTTTTGTGTGTTTTGTTTTTAATAGTTGCTGTTTCATTATATAACTCTCATTTTGTGAAAATATATCTGTCCTAGGGTACCAAGTGAACCAAATGTTAATGCGTTTACATAAACAAAAATCTAAAGTGTTAATATTGGCATCTCATTTTGATGCTGACAACAAATTTTGCATTATTGTAATCTTATATTTCTTTACTTTTATGTCTAACAATCCATCCTGGGGCATAATTATAATTAAATTATCATGCCGGTTTATTAATGTACTAAAAAGAAGAAAAATTGTCATTTGTTGTTGGTTTTTTTTTTTTGGAATCGACAAAAAGTAACCATAGATTAGACCGTGTATATTTACGCCAAACATTTTTCATTTTAAGCTGAAAAAATAGATTTTGCAAAATACTCTACAAATTTAAAAGTTTATTGGTTTGATAAATGTATCGAAAAACTGTTGAATTCACTTCTGAAAAATCATTTTCGTTATGAGATTAGAAATTTGTAATTTTCATGATATTACAATATTTAATTTCACGAGGATAATATAAAAAGTAATGATAAGTTTGTCTTTAAAAGATTTCATCTTATCAACAGTTTGAATAAATTAAAACATTTGAATTTGATTGCTTTAGAAGAAAACAAAAATTTCAATCTCCTCCCTAAAAACAAAATATTGAAATTGCTTACCTTAAGCATTTTTCAATTTGCCTTAAAAAATTGAAAAATGAAAAATGCTCCAACGTGGAGCATTTTTCAATTTGTCTTTCAAAATTAAAAATGAAAAATGCTCCAACTTGGAGCATTTTTCAATTTGCCATGAAATATTGAAAAATGAAAAATGCCCATATTGGTTGAATTTTCATTTTTTAGAAAATTTTCTCAAAATTGAAAATGTTTTTGTGTGTAGCATTTTTCAATTTTTGTAATCGTTTGACAAAATGAAAAATGCTCTAAAAAGGTTAAAGAAATTGATATAAAAGATATTGAAAAATAGATAATCAAATTATTTTTTCATTCATTGTTAACACTTTAGAAATTTTGTTTTTATGCTTTAAATATAATACACATGTGTGTATGTGTGAACCCGTAAATGCACATTTATAACCTAACCCCGAAAAGATAGGAGAAGTGCAACGCACCAGCAATTTTTTACTGATGTGGCACAGAATATCATGCAATCTTTAATTCCCTTCCTATGTCGTTATTAACATTCAGGTTATCTTAATATTCCATATGTATCTGTTAAATCAAATAGATATTGGTATGTTGAATTCATTGATAAAGATATTTAATTTTACTCTCAAGTTTAGTATTGTTTTAAAAGTTAATAAACATTTAATATAAGATCTGAGCCATTTATGAGTGTTATGATCAAGGTATAACTATGCCTGATTTGAAAACGAAGTTGAGGTTTTTTAAATGAGTATGCAAAGCTGGTAACAATAACAAAGTGATCTAAGCCCCAACGACAGAAGAGAGAGTTATTCACAAATGTAAAGTAAAAAAAAAATGTAAGATGGACTTTTAATAAATTAAAATTTCGTACTTTCATGCACTGGCTACGCGTTTGGTAATATCCTCGGTGACAACCTAGAAAAGATGTAAAGATAAAAACAACACCTAGGAAAGCTGTTCTTTTCCCAATGTCCATGTATAAAGTTGATGAATGTGCCATATTCCTTCTAAATACGGCTTATTTTGGAAGTCATTTTTTAACTAGATAACATTAATTTTTTCACTGATTTTGATTTAATTTATTTACTTAGCTATTCAGATACCAATAGTGCTTTAACATTTGGCATCCATCGTCTCAGCTGTTCAGAATTACTCAGGTTACTTTTTGGTCCCGCGAGCAGGGTGTTGAATTTTTTTTCTGTTTTTAACTGAAATACATTATTTTGGGAAAACTCATCAGGAATGAAGTCGACTAAAGATACGACTGTCGTTAGGAGACAATTTTGAAAACTTAGGTGTATAATTGTTCATGTTGTCTTTTGTTTTTATATTATGGTTTATTTGGTAAATGTATAGTAAAATAGGTTTGATGTTGTCAAGACTGATATTGCTGATTACTTTGTTCATTTTGAGACAGATTTTCTATTATTTAGAATGAATGTGAGTTGGCATTTCAGTTATAAATGAACTTCAAATGTGAAGCTAGTTTACGTTTCTCTAGATATAAGAAGATGTGGCATGAGTGCCAATAAGACAGCTCGTCTTCTAAGTCACAATTTTTAAGATAAAAACCATTATAGGTCAAAATACGGTCCCTACACAGAGTCTTGGTTCACACCAAACAGTAAGCTATAAAGTGTCCCAAAAATGACAAGTGCAAAACTATTCAAACGGGAAAAACAACGGTATAATTTATATACAGAACGAGAAATACTTATGAATCACATGAACAAACGACAACAAGTAACATAAGAAGATAACAAAACCTTTAAACAGACTTATTAAGAAGGGATATAGTTACTATTCTGTTGTCAGGTCATTAAAGTTTGCATATTTTGGCTTTAATATTGATTCACTTATAGGGTCTTTACATGGGAATTAAACAGATTTATTTAAAAAAAAAAACAGTTGTTGGCATGACACGGGTTATGTTCTTCTCTTAAATACTTTATGATTGTATAATACTAAACCCCTAACGGCAGTTGCCTGGAATTCCTACGATGAAGACGTAATCGTTCAATCAGTTGAATTGAGGCTTGGAGCTGGCATGTCAGTAACTGCTAGTAGTCTGTTGTTATTTATGTATTATTGTCATTTTGTTTATTCTCTTTTGTTTTCTGACATCGGACTCAGAATTCTCTTGATCTGAATTTTACTGTGCGTATGGTTATGTGTTTACTTTTTTACTTTGGCCAGATGTATTGGGGGAGTGATCTCAAAAACATGTTTAACCCCACCACATGTTTGCACCTGTCCCAAGTCAGGAGCCGTTGTTGTCTGTTCTATGGGCGGATTGTTGTCTCTTTGACACATTCCCCATTTTCATTCTCAATTTTAGAATAGGGTATTGTCTATATAAAAAAAATAGAAGGTTCAAAATTATTATGTCTGAAGCTGTCAGGGACAAGATAAAAATTATCAATATTTTGAGTCAGAGATGGGATCCGAGATCTTTCAATGATGCCCGCCCCTCCCCCTCCCAAAAAAAGTAAACAACACTAAAATCTTATTCCGACATTACATATGGAATTTTATTTCATTCACGTAAATGATGTTTGAGTGACTCGGTATGCGCCTTTTCCTAATTATATATAAATTCCTCTTTTTTTTGTTCTCCAGATCCCACCTTTGGTGTCCCCTTGATTTCATTACCCAATTTTTATAATCCTATATCCAACATCCCCTTTTTGTAACCTCAACATCACCCCTCTCTATATCCCACTTCGAGGACTACTTGCAAGATTCATTTTTATCAAGATGGATTTTATGCCCAAAATTATCAGCCTGATATGGAACAGTTTCGTGATCCCTGTAAAAAAAAAAAACAACTTGTGACTTTCTGTTTACATAACGAATATAAAATGGGAGCGGATGAGCTACAAAAAATATAATAGTATAAAAAAGCGGCAATATCGATAAATTTTTTATTAAAATTATTTAAAATTTCTCAAATTACAAGAGTGCACACGCTGAAATGTCTCTACTTCTTTACTAATCATTGATATTATGTTGAGGGGGGTCGGAGGGGTCCTGATTCCGAAATCATGGACGTAAAAACATGAAATAGCGAGGTACTGAAAAAGGTTCTGCCCACCCTCTATGTTGATAGTCCTAAATATAAAGATATCCTACAACGATCACATAAACTTAACATGGTCCAAGAAAATTAGGCCAAGATCATTTAAACACAACAAGAAATACATGTACTCCTTACAATAAATCACTAAGTATAATTGACGTTTTTCTTATAGTTTCTAAGAAACAGACTTAACCGAGAAAACTAAACACACGAACCATGAAATTAAGGTCAAGGATCCGAACCTTGGCAGGCAGAGGTGCACAGCTTACAATTCTTCCATACAGCAAATATATTTAACATATAATTGCTTATAGTGACACGTTTAGAATTTCCTAAATATTTGATGTGAATAGAAAATCCTAGTTTGTCGTAATTAGAGTTGTCGATTATATATACATGTGGTTGTTTTGTTGGTGAGTTTCGTTTTTGTTAACTCTATAGTACGTCGGAGATGAATAACAGTATTTGACAATCCAAATGATCTAGGCCCGTTTCAGATGACAGAGGGTCCATTCCGGAAAGTTATAAATCAATACACGAGACTGGATACATGAACTTTCACATACTTTATTTTTCCATCTAATATATATACAATCACAGTTCATAAAGCATATTTACAAAACATTAATCATGGCAACATACATTAACCCGCCGCTGCTCGTAGATCGAGAGCGGGGCAAACCGGTGCGTCACATGGTTCTCTCTATTTCTATCCCCTTTTCGTTTCAAAAGTAACCTTTATAAAATATGATCATAGAAACGTTTTTGACCAATGAAAACAGAAAAGGGTTGATGACCATTGTTATCAAAAAGTATTCTCACGACATAATCTTAATCTTAATCCATAAATATTTCCTAGTAACGCTGAAACGACTAATACATGTCTTTTATAAAATTATTTGAAAAATAGTTCAAAATCTTGTTTCCTAATAAAACGCATTTCTAGCGTAATAAAAATATTTAAACTAGATTACGCACAAGAAATAACTGTTGATGCCAAACACGACACAAAAAGATGAAAATTCTAAAATTCACAATTTCACACATTTTTACATGACAATAGTTAAAGAAAATTAGACCAAAACTAAAAAAACTGAACACTGAGCAATGAACAGTGAAAATGAGGTCAAGGTCAAATAAAACCTGCCAGACTGACATGCACATCATTAAATATTTCCATACACCAAATAAAGATGACATATTGCATATAGTGTTAGAAAAAAAGACCAAATATAAAAAAAAACTTAACTTTGACCACTGAACCATTAAATTTGATCAAGGTCTGATAACCACTATCATGCTTGACACATCTATATCATTTCCGCTATTGTTCAATAAATTATCGTCATTTGATCTCGATGGACCAGCAACGCGTTGTGACTCAGGTTGGATTGGTTGATCAGGCATGTTTACTGGATCAAAATTCGATTCAGAGGCTCCTCTGATTCTACATCTATCCCTACCATCACGCCCCCTATTTCTGGTACATTTTGTTAATATGCCTGTGTTGTTTTCGAGAATTCTACGTATTTTAAATGACAATAAGATGGAATTAAATTGAACAGTATTTATATGGAACATGATGTTAACGATATTGACGAGAGCGTAGTTAGATCACGGTATGAAAGTGGAAAGATCTTAGACTGATCGTTGTTAGAGCGTGAAAACAATGAAAATCAAAACTTTCATCCTGCTCGTACCGTGATCTCACCTTTTAGATCGCGGTGAGCGTTGTGCAATATTGGTCTAGTGTGATTTGGGCATAAAACATGCTCCTTGTTTCTCTACCTTTCCTATTGTTCAAAATGAGAAACTGGTTCTCGTCTTGTATTTTTGCTACCATACGTAACCTGCTTTCATCGTGTCAGAATAGATTTTTTAATAATCGTGAAATATATATTACTTATAGTTCAGTAATTTCATTTATTGTTATTGATCGTAACGCAATCAATAAACATAATAAATACAGAAGAAACGTTGCTATCTTACTTTTTCTTAGTTTCCCCATTAGCATCATCAATTGATACATGTACATTTATAAAAATTCATATATATGGCACATGAAAATATATAACGCTGCCGCACGCTCTCCGTGTATTCATTTACTCTATTCGTGAATGGCGTGCTTTGTAACTGACCTGACGAGTACTAAACTAAGTGTTTGTTTTATTCATAATTTCATAAAAAAAAAGATGTGGTATGATTACCAGAGAAACATTTTTTTTTCCCCACCAGACATTAAATGATGATGAAGTAAGCAAGTATAATTCATGGTACAGTCTTCAACACTTAGGAAAACCAATACCTCACAGCAAGCTACAAAAGATTCCAAAATGAAAAATTTAAAACAATTCAATTCATTCGAGAAAAAATAACTTTACGGCTCATATATAGAACTCTAAGTGATTAAAGATCACGGAACTCGTTTTAGTAGCGCAACCATCCCCTTAACATTGAACAGTGATAAGCAGCATATTATAAAACTTCTTATAAAATCAGTTGAAAAGACTTGACTCATTAAATAAATAAATAAATAAAGGGCTACGCTGTAAGCCCATGATACTCCCTTTGTCCTTATGTTTGAAATGAATTTTCTCAACTAATAAATGTCCTTGGCCGTTTCCGACATTTTTTACAGAAGAAAAATTCCACAACTGTACAATATCAAATCAGAAATTATATAAAAAAAAACCAAAAGGGTACTTAGTTTAATAACTGAAAAACATGAAAGGTAGCTTACATGTAAGTCAACAGATATAAACAATTCACTAAAGATTCATAAAATTTTGTAAAAGTGTTTATGAGTGATTGTCCGAAAACTGGAGAAAAAAAAACTTTTTAAAGCGTAAAATTTCATGAAACGGAAACGTAAAATCTGAATTTTTTAAAAACCGAAAGGGAGCATACGTCAATAGATATAAACAATTCTTCGAAGTTTGATTAAAGTTGATGGAAGCATTTTTGAATTATTGTCCGAAAACGGGAAAATCACCCCTTTAAGGATAAAATTTCATAACATGGAAACTAAAAATTTGAAATTTATAAAAATCGAAAAGGAGCTTACGTCAATAGTCAATAATCAATTCAACAAAGTTTCATAAAAGTTGGTGGAAGCGTTTTTTTTTCATTAATTGTCTGAAGTGTGGACGACGGACGGACGGACAACAGTATACCATAATATGTCCCATTTTAGACGGGCGTATAAAAACCAAGAAACAAGTTATTAAAAAGGCTAAACGCATAGTACAGAAACAAACGCGCTTGAAGTTTGTGATGGTAAGTTCTAAGCGAATAACAACCTATACTGAGTGCCAATGAAAACGCAACACTTGTAAATTTCAAATATTTTAAAATATATAATTATTTTTTTTTAAATGATTACCTATATCGGATAGAAATTGAATCGTCAGACTTCTTTCGAAATCTTTACGCTTGAATGATTTTAGAAAAAAAGTTACGTGCTTGGTTACAAAAAAGGGGGATGAGTCGAGTGCACCGCTATTTAACGCACGAGTGATTTTCTCATTGTGTGTTTTGGAAAGCCTCGCTTAAGAATTGAACTTTCCCATCCTTTTTTGTTAGCCGCTGCAATAAACTAAGCCGTAGATGCCAAGACTTTTAGACAACCAGAGACATGAAGTTTGGGGCATGGTGCAAGGAGGCATTTCAAGTCGTGAAATTGCACGCAGAATGCATTGTTCAGCCTCAACAATTACGAGACTTATCCAAAGATTCAACCAAACTGGGTCTTTGAATGATAGACCACGTCCCGGAAGACAGAGAGCAACTACTGCCCAGCAGGACCGATTCATTCGTCTTCAGCATCTGCGAGATCGGTTCCGTACGGCTGTCCAAACAGCACGGGAGACTGTCGGCGTTCATAGGAGACAAATTGGAGCAAACACGATAAGACGCCGTTTGCGCAGCAGTGGATTGAGGGCACGGAGGCCTTTCCGTGGTAACATGCTGACAGCAGTACGTCGCCATTGGCACTCAGTATATAAACCTTCATGTGTCTGAGTCTACAAAATCAGTCAGTAGAATTGCAATGGATTTTGACAAAAACAAAGTACGATAATTTTATTATCGACACCTGTTAGGATTATAAATCAATTATGTATCAAAGAGATCGACAGTTAATTTTTATCAATCTTTTTCTGTAAGTTTGTATTCTCAGCAGAATCTCTATTAAAACTATGGCTTTATAATTCTCTTCATACATTTTTTCTATTACATCAAAACACGATGATTTGATATAAACTGATATGAACAGAAAAAGATGTCGCTTACACTGCAGCGAAATAACAACCCAACTAAACACATAACCAACAGTCTCTTGGGAAGCACTTAAATATTGTATTTAACAGATGACAGGGGTCTCTATACATATATTATGTCAACTTCGGGGTTCAAGTCTCTGTCATGCCATTTGGGAGTAGAAAAGAACGCTACCAAGATAATGATACATAAGAAAAAAGCGACATGACTCACTAGAAGACGATTTTTACACACACACACGAAACTTGTACAATGACAAAAGATTTATCTATCAAATATTAACTTTTTATTGACCTTTCTTTTGACTAGCAAACAAAAATTAAGGCTATTTAAAAGAGGTGTTGTATGTCCCGAATAAAACGCAAAATCCATGACCGATCATGGTAACAGTCACGAAAGCAGACGGAATGTAGGATGAAAAACTTCAATCAAATAGTTTGGGTGTAAAACTGCTGCGAATTTTGTTTATCCAAAATCGATTTTACATATGTCCATATTTAACAATCAATTTTTCCCAAGTTAGGTTAAGAAAAAGTGGGGGTGTCAGTGAAAAAACTATGTGAATTAAGTTTTTTTTTATGTCGTCCTTTACTTCTTGGCTTTGTGGAAGCGTTGACAATGTGTACTATACGCTGCCATCATTGCAGAAATTAAAACACTATGTTTTTCCGTTGGTGCCCCCCCCCCTTTTTTTGTGGGGAAAATTTGGTTGATTATATAGGTAATCACTGAAGCATGACTGGAGCGCACCCTTTTAAGTTCAGTCAGTGCCCCCCCTTAAATGAAAAGTTCTGGATCCGCCACTGCTGCTGTCGTAAATGATGGTAGCGAGGATTAACTGTTGCTAATGCTTTACCAACTCAAGCCTCAGACTCTGGATTTTTTTTTTAACTTTTTTTTTTATTTCAAAAGAAGATTGCCAATGACTGAGACCATTTTTGTGTCGACCTATTTGTCCAACAATACTCGTTTTTCTTTCACATATTAAAGATGTAAAATCATATTGAATAAAAGGTAATAGAATGTACATAAAACAGAACCTCATGGGAACTGTCTTATGTTTGTTGAAATACTATTCACATAATTATGATACATTCTTTGCTACATTTGTTTTTCCGGTTAAAGCAAATATAAGAAGTCATGTATCATTTACCACAAATACATGCATGCAAGTTAATTTCATATTTTTCTTTATTAGATGATGCTTATTTGATATGTTGCGACAGAGAATTGTGATATTATAAGCTTGGGAAAAACATGTTTGTATTAACAGATTAAAAATATGGGAAATGCTGTACAATGCAGAAAAATACATATTTGAAATCAAATACTTATCAGAATAATATAACATCTACATCCATCCCTCCCCACCCCAACCCATCCGCGAACCCTGTTCCGTGAGCATGTACAAAAACTGACATAGACAATATCTAATATTCTTATATATTCCCTTCTTTTCTAACATGTTAAGTTTGACACATTCAGCCACGATATGGTTAAGATAAATGCTTCTCCATCTACTCTGCATCGCCTATTAATTTCATTTTCAGAACAAAAACGGCTTATTGTTTGCGCTAATGCATGTTTGATTCCTAAAGAAGTCAAGTGTTGAGAAATGTCTTGGTGTGTTCTTCCGTCAAGTAGCATTTGTTGAATCAAACATCGATGGTCTAAAAGTTCTTCCATTCTTAGGGAGGACCATTTGATATTCGGGGGGGGGGGGGAGGATTTGTTTTTGATCGGTTATTTATTTTTGTAAACTAAGAGGACAGATTATTCATTTTCTGCACTATTGAAGCAAGATTTTTCATTTTCATTAAAGCAAGGGACTGATTATTCATTTTCACCACTATATTTTTGATGTTCGAAAACATACAATTTTTAAATGATTTGTTTATCATAAGATGTATAAATAATACATATAGTATAGTCAAGTCATTATGTACCATTTAATTAGATTAACCATACCCTCTGGAGAAATGAATATTTTAAATTCCCAACTGCATATACATGTATTGCATACATACATAGTATTAAAGTTAAGTTAGGCACTTTTTTAAATGTATTGGCAAACATAACGCCGAGCGGAGCGATGCACATTTTTTGAAGGGTTTGGAGCCACTGTAGGCCCAAGAAGCTATAGAACAAATGATGCAATTCATGCTTTCTGGGTGTTTCAAAGACCCTGTCATAATCTGAAAATGAAGTTTTGTTTTAATAATTTTTTGACAATACTTTGGTCTCAAAGCAAAATGCATAAATTCAGTGTAAGACTGAAGTTTCTAGGGACAACATCAAAAGACCAATGTGCATGATAAAGCAAAAATGGAAATTACATAGTTAAGTCTATGGCTGCTGTTTTTTTTTTAAACTCATGATCAACTTTATAACAAAATTGCTAGATAACAAAAGGAATGTAACACTAACAGAATACAGAAGGGCAATCAATGAACACAAGACAAATAAATAAGAAACATTGATCCCGAAAAATCAGTGCTATAAGTCTGAGGGAAAACAGAACTTTCTGCTTGCAAGGCTGTGAACACAATTTGATATGGAGACAAGCGTTTGGTTTTGAAATTTCCTACATGTAGTTACGACCCTGTTAAAATAAAAGTGAGGTAAGGTTTCCTGAGACAATATACCTCAAGTTAAATGAAACCAATTTTCGGACATTTCATTTTCAGCCCTCGGTCAATATCAGCCCTCGAGTCGTCCGGCTCTTGGGCTGATATTGAACCTAGGGCTGATAATACATGCGATATGAAAAATGCCATGTAATAATCTGATATTATTTGTGTTTAATTAAAGATCATGTGATACCGAAAAAAAATCAAAATATTTCGTCGTAGTCCACAGAAAAATAAAGAAAAAAGTTTAATATTGCTACCATTTATTGATGAATATAGCAATTTGAAATTTAAAAGACCTTCAATTTTATGTCTAGCAAAAAGTTAAATCACAAAAACACTCAACTCCGAGGAAAATTCAAAGTCCCTAATCAAATGGAAAAATCAAATGACAAATAGATGAAACAAATGGACAACAACTGTCATATTCCTGACTGCAATTACAAAAAGCACCTTGCGAAATCCATTTATTTGATTTCAGATATATTGAGTAATAAGGAGGAAAGATAAAAAAAAAAATGATATCATCTCAAATTGGTTGATCTATGCGATGTGACTATGTTAAATCCACTTTTATACCACGTCATAGATTGTGGTTTAACATCTATTTCGTCGGGCTAATAAGTACCAACGTAATTAACCTATTTCCGTAAATGACTGTTTTGACAAGTGGGAATATGCAATCTATACAGTGTGTCTCTGTATTTTTACGTTCAACATACACGTATTTAGTTATGATTCTTTAATGAGTTCGGTTTGATTTTGATTTGTATTCAGTATTTTCGGTACATTTTACATATGTCTAATTTGTCAGTATAGTTGAGCTTTCCATTTTCCGTGGGAGAAGTATTGTGAGAGTCCAAATAATTATGACGTCGACACAGCATTCATTCAAAAGCGTCCTTTCAAGACCGCCAGAATTATTATGATTATTATACCCCACGCAACGAAGTTGCGGAGGGTATAATGTTTTAGACCCGTCCGTCCGTCTGTCTGTCTGTCCGTCCGTCTGTCAGTCCGTCAGTCCGTCAGTCCGTCAGTCCGTCAGACCGTCAGTCCTGTTTTTTGTTGTAGCAACTCCTCTCAAACCACACAACAGATTGTCATGAAACCTTTTTAGATGATAAGGACATACTATGTAGACGTGCATATCGAAAGAAAATTACGATTGAACTTTTTTTATAGGAGTTACGCCCCTTTGAACTTATTTGCCTTAATATACTATGGCAACAGTTTACCATCGCAACTCATCTGAAACCACACAACAGAATTTCATGAAACCTTGAAGATAGTCAGAACATACTATATAAAGGTGCACATTGACAGGAAATTATGATTCATTTTTTTCTTCTTATACAATTTTATTTTCTTACCTCCATTGACAATGTGGGAACGTGGGGTATGTGAGCGCGCTCACTAATGTTCTTAAATTTGGACTAGTATTGTGAAAATTATTGTAAATCTTTAGATCTCGTTTCATATTACTGTATGGATTTCAAGATTATGTCACAAAAATACGTTACTGTTTGAGGTGTGGGGTGCTGTTGCTAAAGGAATGTATCAGTAGTTATTATGTAGTGTAAATGTTATAAGGTAATATTATATTATCTATGCGTTTTTTTGTGCTGAGTGTTCTTAATGTATACCTGTAATGTAGGTTTTATCGAAAGAAAAAAAAACATTGCAATACAAGTAGGAGTTTTAACTAGCAATAAATCCAGATTCGACCCAAAAAATTGACTTGTACCAAGTCAGGAAAATGACAATTGTTATCAAATTGGACTGTTTCTATGCATGTCTCATTCTATTTCTAAAAAATGAATAGGAGGTCCTTGCTAAATTGATGAATATTCCCCATCAACTTCACTAATGATACATGATGGTCTAGAAGTATAGATTAAATGTACTGATGTTGATTATTATCTTAATTACGTGTTAAAGTTAAATTTTGCTGCTTGTCTATTTTTGATTATGTACTTATGACTTACATACTTGGATCGGTACTTGTACATACTACCATTGTGAGTTCTTGTATTTCATTTTTGCTTATTAGTAGTATGTACTTTGTCTATATGCCATTTATTGTTACTTTGTTGAAACTATTCTTTGTTTTATAGTGATTAAGATTATATAACAATGTTGACTGCTGAGGTCCGAATCATATGATTCTTTTAGTCTGACGGTTGTTTTTTGTCCTATAATTAATTTGTCCGTTGCTTTCGGTCCGTTTTGCTTTTTTTACTCACCTGTTGCAGAGGCTAAGTCAGCTTTTCTCATCACTACGCATTTGTCGTCGTCCGTCGTCGTTGTTAACTTTTACAAAATATCATCACTTTCGAAACTGTATTGTGCTAGATTAATTCAAACTTAGCCTAAATAATCCTAAGAGTATCTAGTTTAAATGTATCCGATGATCCTGTCCGTCAATTAAGAGGGCCACCATATCTTAAAAAAGAACATGGGTGATAAAATATAGATTTGTGCTATATCTCTGAAACTAGACCAATAAGCACTAATCTGACATGTGATAAAATGTTAATCAGGTAAGATCTATCTGAACTTATATTTTGAGTCACATCAGACAACCCGGTGTTGAGGTTGCTGACCCTGAATTGGTAATTTTTTAAAAGAACATTTTGCAGTTTTGGGGTTTTATTTGATTAGCATCATAAGACGATATCACAGCACTATCATTGGCTATTTGTTACGTCATTTATGGCTTTCAAAAGTGAAAACAATGTGTAACTTTATATCCCAATTATAATTTTAAACCTGATATCCTTTGTTAGCTATTATTCGTGTGTTTCTCTGTCCTACATTTTCTCCTATTTATTTGTATTGTAATCCTGTTATGTAATGTTGTCATTTTAATGTTATATTTAACATTGCCATTAAAGCGGGAGGTTTGTCACCCACCATATTTTTCTTTATATATCCTGTACCGAGTCAGAAAAATGGCCATTGTTATATTATAGTTCGTTTCTGTGTGTGTTAAATTTTTATGTTGACTGTTGTGTCGTGGTTTTCTTCTTATATTTGATGCGTTTCCCTCAGTTTTAGATGTACCCGGATTTTTTTTTCTCTCAATCAATTTATGAATATACTACTGTTGCCTTTATTTATACTTTGGCCACAGTATGGGCTGTAGTATAAATTTTCCTCTGTCTATACAAATTCAGCATTTATGAATGTTGTAATGAACATGGAACTTAAAGATTGGATACATTACATGATGAATACAGAAAAAGTAGGAAAGAAGTTTTAAAGGTTTCTTATAGAGGTATATTCAGTTAATAGATATACGTCATCGGGGACCGCCCATTCATGGCAGAGCGTTATGTTAGACCTGAAGGTCTGTGCTCTTCTGATTGATAGATAATGGTTGTAATAAATATTTGTTGATATATGGGTAAAAACTAAAAGTTAAAAATAATGAATGCTGAATGTACTTAATTTTTATACTATTGGGTTGAAAAGTAAAGGGGTGCAGTAAAGGAATTATAAAGTGCGAATCTGCAGTGTTTGTAAACAAGGCCATGTGAATGCCCAAAATATGCCGCAATGACCCTATGTTTTTTTGTTGTTGCAATAAAGATAGGACTAAATTTGTTCTTTCCTGAATGATATATTAAAGCTTCTAAAGGTAAAAAAATTATTTAAGACATAGATTAGCATTAAGGAAGTACACCACTAATTCATGGTCCCATTGCTTTCTATGTTAAATTCCTCCTTTTCAAACAGGCACACTTCTTTTGTTTTAAGTTCAAATAAAGTGGCAATCATTGCATTTTAAAGCAACACTTTATGGTGTCGTGTACTGAACAAATCAACATACCTTTAATGGTATATAAGAAGGAACTGGTTCCCGGAACTTCGGATGTACCAAACAGGTACTTGAGATCTGACAAATTTGAAGTCAAAAAGTGTTCTACAATGATCACCAGTCATACAGCTTTCATTTGATACCAAAAATACCTAAATATTCTGGTATATGCTTTCTGGTAGGGCTCGAATTAGTGGTGTTACACCTTAAAGTCAATGGAAAAATATTCTACACTTTCACCGACAGTTGTCAAACGCCTTTTTCTCTTTATTGTATGTGATAATAGGAAATATTAAAATCAAGTTTGCTTATACAAAAATATAACAAAAACAAACCAGATGCTCCGCAGGGCGTAGCTTTATACGACCGCAGAGGTAGAACCCTGAACAGTTGGAGCAAGTTTGGACACAACATTTAAGCTTGATACAGCTCTGAATTTGGATTGTGATTAAATAGTTGACACAACATAGGTTTCTGACACAGGATGAATGTGGTATAAGAACTTAAACTTAAAAACTTAAAAACTTTAAATTGGACATTTACCTATTATGGTCCAATATCCAAAATCTAAATACATGGTTAGAATCAGCATAGTATAGAACCCCAAGAATTCAATTTTTGATGAAATCAAATAAATGTTCAATTTTAGACCCTTTAGACCTCAATGTGGACCAATTTGATTACCGGGCCCAAATATTAAAAATCTGAATACATGGTTAGATTCAGCATATTAAAGAACCCAATATATTCAATTTTTGTTGAAATCAAACAAAGTTTAATTTTTGACCCTTTGGACCTTAATGTAGACCCATTTGAAAACGGGACAATACTGTGCAATTGATATTTCTTGCTATTGCGCAAAACTGTGCAATTAAAATTTCTTGCTATTGCGCAATATTGTGCAATTAGATATTTCTTTCTTTTGCGCAATACTGTGCAATTGAAGATTTCTTGCGATTGCACAATACTGTGCAATTGAAGATTTCTTGCTATTGCAGAATACTGTGCAATTGAAAATGTCTTGCTATTGCACAATACTTTATATAATAATTTTGGACCCCGATTTGGACCAACTTGAAAAAAACGTGGCCCATAATCAAAAATCTAAGTATACGATTAGATTCAGCATATCATATAACCCCAATAATTCATTTTTTGTTAAAATCAAGCTAAGTTTAATTTTGGACCCTTTTAACCTTAATGTAGACCGATTAAAAACAGGACCAAAAAATAAGAATCTGAATACACGGTTAGATTTGGTATATCAAAGAACCCCAATAATTCGTTTTTTGATGAAATCAAAGAAATTTATATTTTGGACCCTTTTTGCCCCTAATTCGTGGGGACCAAAACTCCCAAAATCAATCAAAACCTTTCTTTTGTGGTCATAAACCTTGTGTTGAAATTTCATAGATTCCTGTTAACTTATACTAAAGTTATTTTGCAAAAAACAAGAAAAATGCTTATTTGGTACCTGTTTGTGGCCTTTAATTCCTTAACTGTTGGGACTAAAACTCACAAAATCAATCCCAACCTTCCTGTTTGTGGTCATATACCTATGTTAAAATTTCATAGACCAAAATACCCAAAATCAATTCCAACCTTCTTTCTATGTTCATAAACCTTGTGTTCAAATTTCATAGATTTCTATTATACTTTTACTAAAGTTAGAGTGCGAAAACCAAATGTCTTCGGACGACGACGACGACGCCAACGTGATACTAATTTACGACCAAAAATTTTCAATTTTTGCGGTCGTATAAAAACACCTATATTATACATTGTGGCTTAACATATAGATTTTACACTTTGAAAATATAATGTTGGAAGAGTATTTGAATGCAGATATAGTTTTTGATTTTTTCAATTTCACTGGATAGTAAATTTCACACTTTTGGACTACCACAACAAAAACTTGATGATGAAGGTTGAGTAAAGTATGGATGTCAAGTTGGTTCAATATTCAACATTTAGCTTTCAACATTGATAATTTTTTTGTTACATGCATTTTCAATGTGTAATACCACCAAATATAGTACGTCAAATCCGGATCCGAAAATAGGTCGAAAAACATATTCCCGAGAATTTGACAGTTGTAGGTAATTAATCCTACGTTTTATTACAGTAAAACATTTCTTGGTCGTAAACATATTTCTTAGGTATTTCAAAACATTTTTTATTAGGTTTTTTTTTAGGTTACATGGTTACTAAAGCTTTTACACGGGTTAAATAAGGGGTAACGTGATTGGTTAACTACAAGTGATAGTTATTTTCTTATATGCAATGAACTGTTATTTGAAATTATTTCTATAGAACAGGACAGAATAAAATTTAACTCATGCAAACTTAAGGCAACAGTAGTATACCGCTGTTCGAAATTCATAAATCGATAGAGAAAAAACAAATCCGAGTTACAAACTAAAACTGAGGGAAACGCATGGAACATAAGAGAACTACGACACAACAGAAACATAACATTAAAATGCAACACACAAGAAACGAAGTATAATATAACAATGGCCATTTTCCTGATTTGGTAAAGTCTTTTTTTATTTGAAACAAAGATAAATTCTGCAATATTTTTTGAAAAGTGCAAATTTAACAAAAATCTATAAGGAAAATCAATGGTGGTATCACACCTTTTACATTCAATATTAGATTTCAATTTTCCGCATTCAAAATTGTTTTTTTTTACATTCAACATTCGTTTTCAACATTCAACTGTCGTTTTCAACATCAACATTCGTTTTCAACATTCAACATTCGTTTTCAACATTCAACATTCGTTTTCAACATTCAACATTCGTTCTCAAAATTCGACATTCGTTTTCAACTTTCAATTTTCAACTTCCATCATTCGTTTTTAACATTCATCGTTCGTTTTCAACATTCAACATTTGTTTTCCAACAATCAACATTTGTTTAAACATTCGATTTTCATCATTCATAACTCGTTTTCAACATTCATCATTCGTTATCACCTATCAACATTCCTTTTTAACATTCGATTTTCAAGATTCAACATTCGTTTTCAACATTTAACATTCGTTTTTATTCGATTTTCAACATTCAAATTTCGATTTCAACATTCAACATTCATTTTTAATTTTCAAAATTCGTTTTTAATATTCGACACTCGTCTTCAACATTCAACAATCGATTTTCAACATTCAACATTAGTTTTCAACATTCAACATACGTTTTCAATACTCAACATTTACATCAACATTTGATTTTCAACATTAAATGTTCATTTTCAACATTCAACACTCGTTTTCAACATTTGATATTCAACTTTCAACATTCGTTTTCAATATTCATTTTCAACTTATATCATGTGTATCATGTGTATAATACGTAGATGAATCCGAACTCGTTTTGAGTTTATCATCTATGTGTCTCGTCCCGTTTTCATTTCATTTTAAAACCGAAAATAGTAAACATGCTCTATTCTTGGTTTGTTTGTAACCTCCGTACAGGCATTATTATTGTTCCGAAAAGTATTGTATACAGGTCGAACTTAATAGATATGATTTCCAAATATAGTTTTTAACGTTTTATATATAAGTATAATGATTATGCAGTGAGGTAATCGTTGCAAGTAATTTCTGCTTTGATTCATTGTTTTGAAAAATGGAATGCAACTTTTGGTGATCAGGAATGTCCCCTTGAACGGACTGAATGGAAATTGTGAACTAAATTTCCGTATCCCACGAAGGAATCTTTTTATTAATTGATAAGGGCCAAACCAGACAAATCATGCAATAATGGTAACTAACCAGCATGACCATGACTCATATGTCCTTTTAAGTCTGACAAAGATGTAGCTAGAAATATACATCCTTGTAGTCCGGCGGCTACAAGCATATTTCAGATGAATTGTGCACATCCTGCTACAAGCATGAAATTTGGCATAGACCTTCCTCAATTATTATTCTTTTATTTCAGATAGGGAGGCATTTGAAAAAAATGTCTCACTTCCGGTAAAATCCAAAATGGCGGACGTCATACTTGAATCAGCCTAATATCGAAGGCTAGTATTTGAAAAGGTGTTATTATCATGCTACTAGCATAAAAGTTGGTACAAACCTTTGTTATGTACTACTTTTGGATATATTTTATAGATTAGAAATCTTCAAAAACCATACTTCCGGTTATAATCCAAGATGGCGGACATTGTGCTTAAATAAGCTTATTTTTTAGGGAGGGTAATTGAAATGTGTTTTAACGTATTGCTACTATCATTACATTGTGCAGGAACCTTTCTTTGGTGCTTCTGATGGATACAATGTATAAGACATATGTCTTAAAAACCATTACTTCCGGTAATATCCAAAATGGCGGACATAGAAATCAATTAATTATTCAAATATTCAACTTTTTTTAAAATGTAAAGAAAATGATTTTTTTTTGTGCTGGTCATTAAACTTTTGGCTTTAAGTTATCCCCAAAACTACTAATTCTATTATGTTGTAAATGTTTAAATATAAAGTCGACACTTCCGGTAAAAATATGACGTAAATTTCAAAGATGAGTCCTCAATCCATTTCTTCGATGTAGAGTTTTGGATAGATTGATTAAAACAAAATAAAATCACCATAGTAAAAAAAATATATTTAAAATTACTACAATTTTCGGCCAAAAATACCGATCACCACGACATGCACACAAGGCAGTGCACGGGAGACCCGATTTTCTACATTAAAAATTATCCTTTATTATGATCCACAATATACAAGCTTCTGACAAAATGACGAGGCCTCAAAAAGAGTTTTTAAAAAGTTATCCTCTTTGTCCCCGCCTGGAGTGGGTAGCATAAGAGCCAATCCCAAGCTCGTCTCCTTAAACACCTACCTAAGTATATTGCATGATTTACATGCTGGAATAGACTAGACCAAATTGAGGGAATAGCCTCAAAAAGCCTTCCCTTTTGCGCAAATAGTTATTTTCTTGCTTCGTTAACAATGTTATACCCATCTGTTAAGTTTGTGCGATCTTACAGTAAAACCCCGGTGATTTAGTCTTCAAATGCAATCAATGTCTCCCACATAGTCTTTTTTTTCCTTTCAAGCAAAGAGGGAACCATACACAACAGGTAAAGGCATGGATAATAATAAGTGTGTCAGATCAATCATTGCCTAGTGCATTTGAAAGGCCATTGATAGATATTAATCCAAAGTCTTTTGCCCTCCCAAACACAATCAATAGTTCGTCTACCCCTATGTCACGGAATAGCGAAGCAGTAGTGACAGCATCATCATTCACAACTGTTCGAATCATGACTCGTTTAAGTTCGTGTTTCACTGCATCAGACACATGCACCATGATTTTAGTGTCTGCCTCTAAATGTGAACTTGATGCTAAACTTGAAATACATCACGTGGTGGATAAGATAAAATATCCTGACCATTTGTTGCTATAACTACCATACGCATCCCAGACTTCATCCACTCGTATTACAGTTTCAATGTATTTTATTAGGGTAAGGACATAATACCCAATCAGCATACTCGTTAGGCCGCAATTCACAATCGGAGAGCTGATTTCCCACATTTACAAAGACTGTGGTATTGTTTCTCTCATCCATAATTCCAAAAACACATATTTTCTTGCTTTGTTAACCCAATCTGATAAGTTTTTTTCGATCTTACAACAAAACGACGTATCGTTTTCAATGACATTAAATTTATCAAATCCATATGGTGATGTTGGCTGGTCAATCACCATTCTACATGCTAAAGTCACATCTTCAAACGCCATTAATGTCACCAACGCAGTTTCTTTTCCAGTAAATTGTTATCTTTTAATGCCTAGTGCATTTGAAAGGTCATGGATAGATATATATCGTAAGCTTTTTCCCCTTCCAAATGCAAACCAAATTTTGTCTGCCCTTCTGTCACGGAATAGCGAAACAGCAATGACATCAGTATCAACTGTTAGAGTCATGAATCAGTTAAGTCTGTGTTTCACTGCATCAGACACATCGATCTTGATTCTAGTGTCAGTCTCTTCGTGTAAACATGGTGCTAAACTTCAAACATCATCAAGTGGTGGATAACACTGAACATCCTGAGCATTTGTTGCTACACTACCTTGTAATCAAAATTGTATTGAGCAAGCTGCTGTGAATGAAAACTTAAAAGTTCTTTCTTATTGTCGTCATCTCTCAGAAAACTTTGCCAATTTTGAGGATATTTTTAACCCTGGATTCGTCTGTGTATTCCCTTTCCCCTAAATGTTGCTCTTGCTTCTTTTAGCAGCTTTCAAACTACCAGTATTGTCTATGTTCGCATCCGACATTACATCCACTGTTGTTACAGTTTCAAGGTGTTTCCTAACGAGTATGATGATTGGGTATTATGTCTTTACCTTAATTAAATACCTTGAAACTGTAACAAGAGTGGATGAAGTCTTTGATGAGTATGGTAGTTCTAGCAACAAATGCTCATGATGTTCTATCATAGCCACCACGTGATGTATTTCAAGTGTAGCACCATGTTCACATAAAGAGACAGACACTAAAATCATGGTGCATGTGTCTGATGCAGTGAAACACGAACTTAAACGAGTCATGATTAACAGTCACTGATGATGCTGTTAATACTATTTCCCTAGTCCGTGACATAGGGGCAGATGAACTATGGATTGTGTTTGGGAAGGCAAAAATCTTTGGATTCATATCTATCAATGGCCTGTCAAATGCACTAGGCAATGAGTGATCACACACACTTATTTCTGACCCATACCTTTACCGTTTGTGATACGGTTCTCTCTTTGCTTGAAAAGGAAAAAGACTGCGTGGGAGACATTGATGGTATTTGAAGATGTGACTTTCACATAAAGAATGATGATTGATCAGCCTAAATCACCGGGGTTTTACTGTAAGACGCACAAACTTATCAGATGGAGCTAACATGATTAACGAAGCCAGAAAATCATTTTTTGCACAAAACGGAAGGCTAATTATAAGTGAGGCTATTCCCACAACTTGGTCTAGTCTTTTCAAGCATGTAAAACGTGCAATATACTAATTCAGGTGTTTAGTGAGACGAGCTTGGCATTGGCTCTTATGCTACCCAGTCCAGGCACTAATGGATTTCGAAGGGACAAAGAGGGTCCCTTTTAAAAAAACTCTTTCTGAGGCCTCTTCATTTTGTCAGAAGCTTGTACATTGTGGATGTAAGAAAGGATGCCGCGGTCATTTTTAATGTGGAAAATCGGTTTTCCCGTGCACTGCCTTGTGTGCATGTGGTGGTGACTGTGAATAAACATGTATTCTTGGCCAAATAGTAGTAATTTTAAAAATGTTTTAGTACTACAGTGATTTTAATGGATTGAGGACTCGTCTTTGAAATTTAAGTCATATGTTTACGGGAAGTGTCAACTTTATATTTAAACATTTACAACATGATAGAATTAGTGATTTTGGGGATTACTTAATGCCAAAAGTTTAATGGCAAGCACAAAAAAAAAACATTTTTACATTTTAAAAAAAGTTGAAAATTTGAATAATAAATTCATATTTCTTTGTCCGCCATTTTGAATATTACTGGAAGAAAGGGTTTTTAAGACATATATGTCTTATACAGTGTATCCATCAGAAGCACCAAAGAAAGGTTCCTGCACAATGTAATGATAGTAGCAATACGTTAAAACACATTTCAATTACCCTCCCTAAAAAATAAGCTTATTTAAGTACAATGTCCGCCATGATGGATTTTAACCGGAAGTAGGGTTTCTGAAATTATCTAATCTATTAAATTTATCCAAAAGTAGCAAAAAACAAAGGTTTGTACCAAATATTATGATCGTAGCATGATAATAACACATTTTTACACACTAGCCTTCCATATTGGGCTGATTTAAGTATGACGTCCGCCATTTTGGATTTTACCGGAAGTGAGATATTTTTTTCAAATGCCTCCCTATCTGAAATAAAAGAGTTATAGTTGAGGAAGGTCTATGCCAAATTTCATGCTTGTAGCAGGATGTGCACAATTTTTCACAAAGCCGCCGGATTATTGGTCCCTTCCTGTTACACAAAATAAGGTTGAGTTTAATTGATATCGCGCAAAAATTACTACAGTCCTCAAAATCATAGCTTAAACCCTGTACAGTGTATTGATACTAAACAAATGAGTAGATCTTCTTCGTACATCTAAAAAGAATATTCGTACATTATGATAAGTCGTCCTTGTCCGTAGAATACCTGAGAGAAGTAAATGCCTCCCGAAACGAAAGCTGATTTTGTAATCAGATATAGTTAAAGCAGGATATAATATTTCTTAGAAATGATAGGCGGTGTTATCATAGAAGTGGGAAGTAAAAGTACAGGTTCCGTCTGCGGTCGGGGGGGGGGGGAGGGGGGAAATATCAGAACTTCTCTAGCGTTGTTAGGTTCTTTTCCGAGACACTTTATATATTTTTCATCTTAAGTTTAGCTTATGTGAAATCGCGCTTCTGTGACATGTTTATGATATGTGTTTTTAGCCGTGTATCACCTTCACTGGTCATCCAATGGGTGGATCTCTCGTATAGTTGTCACTTGTTTAGACGTTCTTATCAAGATGATTGTTTCTGTGACTGTATCGTACGATCCTTTACGAAAGATGATTTAGATATACTGCAATCAATTCTCTATTCATGCCTAATATATCTTCTACTGTTTTGCAACTCTCGATTCTACTTGCGAGGAAAGGTAACACTTGGCCACCAAAAGCTGAATTTTAAGTTCTGTCTGGGTAGCCGAGTGGCATAGAGCGCTTGATGCAGTAAGGGTGGTGTTGTCACGATATCCCAATAGCATAAATGCAAATCCAAGCGAGGATTAAACAAAAATTTGTTTTTGCAGATTTGAAGATTTGGCATTGGTGTGCTGATATTTGAACAAAGAAATACAACATGCGTTTTTATCCGTGTATAACATCATTTGTGATACAATGGATCGATCTGTCGTAGAGTTGATTCAACTAATACGTAAATATAACACTAGGAAAACAAAAGCTAAATTGGATGTTCAGTCTAGGTGACCGAGTGCAGGCAGTTTTGTCACGATATCCCAATAGCATTAGTTCGAATCCAGGCGAGGAAATAACAAACATTTTGCTTCCGCAAATTTGCAGATTTAATGTTATTGTGCTGATGCTTGGAGTATATAGTACCAGCTTGGCAGAAAGGGTCCACAAAGTTTTGTATTATAATTCAGATGAATAAAGATTTCAGACAGATTGTTATAGGTTGGTAATAGACCTTTCAACATCTCTCGACACCTACAGTTGAGAACGACTACGACAGGTAAAATGTGAAGGGTCGTCTCAAAAATTTTAAAAAATGAAATCATTATTGATTTTATGACTTTCATTGACAATGATACAACTTTCCTACAGAGTCCAAATGACATGGATTTTTTTATAGTTTATTATTTATTTATATAAGGAGAATGATGGACTTTAAGTAATATTTCATCTTTTGAGACGTTGAGCTTCTAGCTGTCCTGGTAGAATTTGGAAAATGAAAAGAACAAAGCATGCTTAATTGTGGTTACAATTTAATCAAACAATTTCTTATGTCTGTTGACAAGGGTGGCACAATGTCTTTAGTTTTGGCCTGGGGTGCGTCCATAATGTACCCAATACTTTGTATATTTTTGATTCACCAATTTGGTGTTCCACTTGAATTCTGTATTCACCAATCACGCTATTAAATTTGCTGCTTTTTTTCTTAAATGTTATGGCTTACGATTAATTTGAGGTGTTGTAAATGGTGTAACTAAAGGATGACGATTTGGATAAACTTTGTCTCTAAAGAGAGCACAGTCTTCCGGGAAATGTAGCCGACCATTTCTTCGTATTGTGATCCAAATCATCACTAATGTATGGTCATTAAAAAAAAAAAAAAAAAAAGGTACAAAACTTTTTTCCGCAAATTGGATATAGAGAAACAAATTCTGACCTGGTGAAAACAAAACAAAACACAGCAATGACAGTGTATAAATAAAATCAACGAAATTTGATCAACTTCTTGTAAGAAACCAAAAGGTCATTTTCAGGAACAGGGGAAGAACACTATGACGAAGGGACAAGGTATGTTGTTTTCGGGACCTCAGCTGTTGGTCTCCAAGCCCCTGCAAAGTACTATGGTCTATGTTTAATAGCGTGATTGGTGAATACAGAATTCAAGTGGAACACCAAATTGGTGAATCAAAAATATACAAAGTTTTGGGTACATTATGGAGGCACCCCAGGCCAAAACTACATTAGAAAATGCCTGTACCAAGTCAGGAATATGACAGTTGTTATCCATTCGTTTGATGTGTTTGGACTTTTGATTTTGCCTTTTGATTTTTGATTTTCCTTTTTGAATTTTCCTCGGAGTTCAGTATTTTTGTGTTTTTACTTTCTGCTTAGCACTGACCATATTGTTTTTGCAATGTCAACGAGCTCTATAGTATTAACTAACAACTTGAAATATGAATTCCATACGCATGTATGTAAAAAAAAATATGTACTGCATAGATGTTGTAACATTTATAAAACGAAAAGTCAATTTTTTTTTCTTCAAAATTCATCATGAAAACATCAACTTTAATATATACTGAGTGCCAATGAAAACGCAACACTTGTAAATTTCAAATATTTTAAAATATATAATTATTTTTTTTTAAATGATTACCTATATCGGATAGAATTGAATCGTCAGACTTCTTTCGAAATCTTTACGCTTGAATGATTTTAGAAAAAAAGTTACGTGCTTGGTTACAAAAAAGGGGGATGAGTCGAGTGCACCGCTATTTAACGCACGAGTGATTTTCTCATTGTGTGTTTTGGAAAGCCTCGCTTAAGAATTGAACTTTCCCATCCTTTTTTGTTAGCCGCTGCAATAAACTAAGCCGTAGATGCCAAGACTTTTAGACAACCAGAGACATGAAGTTTGGGGCATGGTGCAAGGAGGCATTTCAAGTCGTGAAATTGCACGCAGAATGCATTGTTCAGCCTCAACAATTACGAGACTTATCCAAAGATTCAACCAAACTGGGTCTTTGAATGATAGACCACGTCCCGGAAGACAGAGAGCAACTACTGCCCAGCAGGACCGATTCATTCGTCTTCAGCATCTGCGAGATCGGTTCCGTACGGCTGTCCAAACAGCACGGGAGACTGTCTGCGTCCATAGGAGACAAATTGGAGCAAACACGATAAGACGCCGTTTGCGCAGCAGTGGATTGAGGGCACGGAGGCCTTTCCGTGGTAACATGCTGACAGCAGTACGTCACCAAAATCGCTTAAGATGGACACAACAGCGTCAGAGATGGTCACACAGGCAATGGACAACTGTCCTATGGACGGACGAATCAAGATTCCATCTTCGCCGTAGTGATGGACGAACTCGTGTGTGGAGACGAAGAGGAGAACGGTATGCAGATTCGTGTATCCAAGAGACAGATCGTTGGGGTGGTGGTAGTGTCATGGTATGGGGAGGAATATCATTCAACTATAAAACTCCTCTCATCACTATCAATGGCAATTTAAACGCTCAACGCTACATTGATGAAGTTTTACGACCGACCGTTATACCGTTCATGGCTGGACATCAAGATGTTAATCTTTTTCAGCAAGACAACGCTCGTGCACACTCCGCACGACTCACAACTGCGTTTATCAACAACAACCATGTTCAGACATTACCATGGCCAGCTTTTTCGCCGGATTTGAGTCCAATAGAACACCTATGGGATCAAATTGGACAAGCCGTAAGACGACGACAGCCACCACCAGTTACGCTGCGCCAACTCGAAATTGCATTGCGAGAAGAATGGACAAACATTCCACAACACCGTATCCGACGTCTGGTCAGGTCAATGCCACGTCGTTGTAGAGCTTGCGTTGCAGCACGCGGTGGACACATTCGTTATTGAGACTGTGAGTTAGTGAATTTTAGCGTTGTGTTGCATTAATGTATTGCATTCGAATCGTGGTAATTAAACATTTTTGGTTGAGTTTTATCTTTGGAGAAACCCTTTAACTGTCTTTAACAATTACGGTAAACAAAATATTATTTTTTATAAAAAAGTTATTTCTAAAAAACTTAGTGTTGCGTTTTCATTGGCACTCAGTATATATCTTGAAGCGGAGAAGTCCGCCGTTGATAAAAAAAACAAAGTAGATGTGAAATTTTCCTTAGACCTTCAAAAAATCTATATGTGATTATCCATCCAGAAATTGAATATGTACATCAACTAAGGTGAAGACCGGTTGAAAAATACCAATTTGGTCGTGTTCACAAATGTGATACGGACATATGGACAGTTTTTTTTTTTTTTTTTCTTGTATCCATTTTCAACATTCAACATTCGTTTTCAACATTCGATTTTCAACTTTCAACATTCGTTTTCAACATTCAACATTCGTTTTCAACATTCTATTTTCAACTTTCAACATTCGTTTTTAACATTCAACATTCGTTTTTAACATTCGATTTTCAACTTTCAACATTCGTTTTCAACATTCAACATTCGTTTTTCAACATTCAACATTCGTTTTCAACATTCAACAATCGTTTTCAACATTCGATTTTCAACTTTCAACATTCGTTTTCAACATTCAACATTCCTTTTCAATATTCGATTTTCAACTTTCAACATTCGTTTTCAACTTTCAACATTCGTTTTCAACATTCAACATTCGTTTTCAACATTCGATTTTCAACTTTCAACATTCGATTTCAACATTCAACATTCGTTTTCAACATTCAACATTCGTTTCAACATTCAACATTCGTTTTCAACATTCGATTTTCAACTTTCAACATTCGTTTTCAACATTTAACATTCGTTTTTCAACATTCAACATTCGTTTCCAACAATCAACATTGGTTTTCAACATTTAACATTCGTTTTCAACATTCAACATTCGTTTTCAACATTCAACATTCCTTTTCAACATTCAACATTCGTTTTCAACATTCAACATTCGTTTTCAACATTCGATTTTCAACTTTCAACATTCGTTTTTAACATTCAACATTCGTTTTCAACATTCGATTTTCAACTTTCAACATTCGTTTTCAACATTCAACAATCGTTTTCAACATTCGATTTTCAACTTTCAACATTCGTTTTCAACATTCAACATTCGTTTTCAACATTCGATTTCAACATTCAACATTCGTTTTCAACATTCAACATTCGTTTTTCAACATTCAACATTCGTTTTCAACATTCAACATTCGTTTTCAACATTCGATTTTCAACTTTCAACATTCGTTTTCAACATTCAACATTCGTTTTTAACATTCAACATTCGTTTTCAACATTCAACATTCGTTTTCAACATTCAACATTCGTTTTCAACATTCGATTTTCAACTTTCAACATTCGTTTTCAACATTCAACATTCGTTTTCAACATTCGATTTTCAACATTCAACATTCGTTTCCAACATTCAACATTCGTTTCCAACATTCAACATTGGTTTTCAACATTCAACATTCGTTTTCAACATTCAACATTCGTTTTCAACATTCAACATTCCTTTTCAACATTCAACATTCGTTTTCAACATTCAACATTCGTTTTCAACATTCGATTTTTAACTTTCAACATTCGTTTTTAACATTCAACATTCGTTTTCAACATTCGATTTTCAACTTTCAACATTCGTTTTCAACATTCAACATTCGTTTTTCAACATTCAACATTCGTTTTCAACATTCAACAATCGTTTTCAACATTCGATTTTCAACTTTCAACATTCGTTTTCAACATTCAACATTCGTTTTCAACATTCGATTTTCAACTTTCAACATTCGTTTTCAACTTTCAACATTCGTTTTCAACATTCAACATTCGTTTTCAACATTCGATTTTTCAACTTTAACATTCGTTTTCAACATTCAACATTCAACATTCGTTTGCAACATTCGATTTTCTACTTTCAACATTCGTTTTCAACATTTAACATTCGTTTTCAACATTCGATTTTCAACTTTCAACATTCGTTGTCAACATTCTACATTCGTCTTCAACATTCGATTTTCAACTTTCAACAATTGTTTCCAACATTCAACATTCGTTTTCAACATTCAACATTCGTTTTCAACATTCAACATTCGTTTTCAACATTCGTTTTCAACTTTCAACATTCGTTTTCAACATTCAACATTCGTTTTCAACATTCAACATTCGTTTTCAATATTCAACATTCGGTTTCAACATTCGGTTTCAACATTCGTTTTCAACATTCGTTTTCAACATTCGTTTTCAACATTCGATTTTCAACTTTCAACATTCGTTTTTCCACATTTAACATGCGTTTTCCACATTCACCATTCGTTTTCAACATTCAACATTCGATTTTCAACTTTCAACATTCGTTATCAACATTCAACATTCATTTTCAATATTCAACATTCGTTTTCAACATTTCAACATTCGTTTTCATATTCAACTTTCGTTTTCAACATTCAATAGTGTTTTCAACATTCAATTATCGTTTCCAACATTCACATTGGTTTTCAACTTTCAACATTCGTTTTTCAACATTCAACATTTACATTCATTTTCAACTTTCAACATTCGTTTTCAACATTCAACATTCGTTTTCAACATTCAACATTCGTTTTCAACATTCAACATTCGTTTTCAACATTCGATTTTCAACTTTCAACATTCGTTTTTCCACATTTAACATGCGTTTTCCACATTCACCATTCGTTTTCAACATTCAACATTCGATTTTCAACTTTCAACATTCGTTATCAACATTCAACATTCATTTTCAATATTCAACATTCGTTTTCAACATTCAATATTCGTTTTCAATATTCAACTTTCGTTTTCAACATTCAATAGTCGTTTTCAACATTCAATTATCGTTTCCAACATTCAACATTGGTTTTCAACTTTCAACATTCGTTTTTCAACATTCAACATTCAACATTCATTTTCAACTTTCAACATTCGTTTTCAACATTCAACATTCGTTTTCAACATTCAACATTCGTTTTCAACATTCAACATTCGTTTTCAACATTCGATTTTCAACTTTCAACATTCGTTTTTCCACATTTAACATGCGTTTTCCACATTCACCATTCGTTTTCAACATTCAACATTCGATTTTCAACTTTCAACATTCGTTATTAACATTCAACATTCATTTTCAATATTCAACATTCGTTTTCAACATTCAACATTCGTTTTCAATATTCAACATTCGTTTTCAACATTCAATAGTCGTTTTCAACATTCAATTTTCGTTTCCAACATTCAACATTGGTTTTCAACTTTCAACATTCGTTTTTCAACATTCAACATTCAACATTCATTTTCAATATTCAACATTCGTTTTCAACATTCAACATTCGTTTTCAATATTCAACATTCGTTTTCAACATTCAACAGTCGTTTTCAACATTCAATTTTCAACTTTCAACATTCGTTTTCAACATTCAACATTGGTTTTCATCATTCAACATTGGTTTTCAATATTCAACATTCGTTTTCAACATTCGATTTTAAACTTTCAACATTCGATTTTCAATTTTCAACATTCGTTTTCAACATTGAAGTCGTTTTCAACATTCGATTTTCAACTTTCAACATTCGTTTTCAACATTCAACATTCGTTTTCAATATTCAAAAATACCAGTCATTTTCAGAATATTTGAAAGAAATCATAATCCTGTGATCATGCAATAAAATTGAGAAAGGAAAGGGGGAATGTGTCAGAGCAACAACAACCCGACCATAGAGCAGACAACAACCGAAGGCCACCAATGGGTCTTCAATGTAGCGAGAAACTCCCGTACCCGTAGGCGTCCTTCAGCTGGCCCCTTAAAAAATATGTATACTATGCAAACTTTTATGCTGCATGTGTTTAAGCATCCTTGAAACTGTAGTAAAAGATAGCTTGACAAACTATGTATCCTAGCCCGGACTGACGATGGACAGACGGACGGACGCAACAGGGTAAATTAGTATGCCCCACAACATTCATGCAGGAGGGGAATAAAAAGGACAATTTATTCTTGCAGAAGCAAGTTATGATGTTTTAGATCTGAAACGTTTTCTTTTAAAGAAACGTGTAGTAGTCATGTATACTCGTGTATAACAGAGTAAAATGTATAAAAATCGTCGAATTCGACCAAATAGTACAATGTAATAAGGTATTGGTCAAATTTGTCTGGGATCCAATATAATATTAGTCGTTTTGATTGGGAAGCAAATTCGTCCGTTCATCAATTCGATCGCTTCTCGACAAATTCATGACCTCTTCGAGTTACTTGCTTCTCGAAACTTCCTAGAACTTTTTATATGACTGCAAACAATTATAGTCGAATATTGTTATTACGTCGTCGTCGTCGTCCGGACACTTGGTTTCCGGACAATATCTTTTGTTTACATGAATGGGTCTCTTTGAAATTAAAACACAAGGTTTGCAACCACAAAAGGAAGGTTGTGGTCAATTTTTAGGGGTTATAGTTCTAAAAGTTTAGGAATCAGGGCCAGAAAAGGGTTAAAATTAGCATTTTTCTAGTTTCCAGATAATAACTTGTGTGTTAGTGAATAGGTCTTTCTGAAATTGTACCACAAGGTTGCATATCACAAAGGGGAGGCTTGGATTAAGTTTAGGGGCCTAAAGGTTCAGAAATTAAGGGCTTAAAAGGGGCAAGAATCAAACAATTTGCCATTTTTCCAGACAATAATTTGTAAAGTGTATGGATCCCTCTAAAATTAAAATACAAGGTATCCAAAAACAAAGTGAAGGTTGGGAATGAATTTTGGGGGTAATTTCCGTTCAGGAATTAGGGGACAAAAAAGGAGCCAAAACAAGCATTTTTCTAGTTCCTAGACCATTACTTGAAGTCAAGTGTATGGATCTCTCTAAAATTGTACAGCAAGGTACCATGCAACAAAGGGGAAACTGGCATTAAATGTGTGGGTTATTACTAAAATGGGGTTAGAATAAGTGGGGGTAGGAGGGTGTGTATTTTTTTTTATAATTTTTTTTTCTTATTTTTTTCCATTTTTCCATTGATTTATATTTCTAACATGTATATGTATATTGAAGCAAAAAAATACTGATATGACAGGAGATACACACCAAACATGATGTGTAAATTATTATATAAAGTATTGTGTAATAGCGGGAAATCTTTAATTGCATAGTATTGCGCTATCGGACAATATTGCTCATTAGCAAGAAATCTCAACTGCACAGTATTGCGCAATAGCAAGAAATCTTTAATTTCACAGTATTGTGCTATAATATTACATCAAAGCAAGATATCTTCATTTGCACAGTATTGCACAATAGCAGTAAATCTTCAATTGAAAATGAATACAAATATTTCAACCTATTTCTTTTTAAGATCTTTCACAACATTCATTTTGTGAAGGACTCTTATATTATGTCAAAAATTGATCACAATCCAAATGTCTTATCCTAAGTGCACATAACCACTAAAAAAGTACAAATCAAAAAGCGTAAATGTCCATAGACGGACATACTTTATAGTCAGAAATCAATATTTCTTCAACCAATTGATATACTTGAACTAGTTGAAGTATGCTATCAATTAATAAGAACGGACATTAATGATTTCATATTGTTTTTCAAATTCATTTCAATGACGAAGTAAGTAGATTCCAAAAATAAAACTACTGTAAATTCAGTAGTTATTGCGTGCATTTATTATTGCGATTTTGTCATTTTAGACTAAAATGCGATTTCATTTTTTTTGGGATATTGGAAAAAAATGCGAGTTACATTATTGCGATAATAACCCTATCGCATTTTTCGCAAAAATAAAAACATCGCAATAATTACTGAATTTACAGTACCTACAGTAGCGTAACTTTTTGAAAGAAAAAGTATATATGTATCTGTAATGCTTAATGTATCTCTCCTGGATATATGTATGCATGTGTACGCATTTGTTTTTAACCTAGAGTCAGAAACCTGTAATTCAGAGGTTGTCGATTGTTTATGTGTTACATAAAATTGAGAATGGCAATGGGGAATGTGTCAAAAAGATAACAACCCGACCAAAGAGCAGACAACAGCAAAAGTCCACTAATGGGTCTTAACTGCAGCGAGAAACTCTTTCACCCGATAGCATTCTTTAGTGATCTTTAGTTGGCCAAACACAAAAATGTATACTATTTCAGTGATAATGGACGACATACTATACTCCAAAATGTACATAAGAAACTAAAATTAAAAAGCGTACAATGCTAATAAAGGCCAGAGACTCCCGACTTAACCTCTAGCCAATATAGAAAAAACTAACACACAACAATACATATTTGCTTTTCGTTTATCATTTTCTTCATACATTTATAAGGTTAGTTTTTCTCACTTGAACTTTTTTACATTTGTCATTTTGCGATTTCTTTCTTTGTAGCCCCCCCCCCCCCTGAAAATCAAATGGTTGCTGCCTTACGTGTTACTGTATGATATGGTACAAAAATCAACCTATAAAATTGATACGTTTTGGCCCTAGATGACTTTTTAAATGTTTTAACTCATCGGGTACCTATATATATATATTTTTTTAGTAAACATTAGTAAACATTAATGTAAAATCTAAGCAATTTCGGTTATTTAATTCTTTTTTATTCCGATATTACCTCTATTTCTCAGGGCTATTACATGTATTAGTTCAACAGAAAAAAAAAGTACCTTAGAAATTAAACATGCATGCTTCGGCCTTCGAAGGCAGATTACGAGCTTCAATGAACGGGGACCCCATGTTTTTATTTTATTTTTCTATTAAATATAATTATGATAAAGTTCATTAATAGAAAAATGGAAATCCTATTTATTAATAAATGGATTTTGTTCTGTTTAACATGCTTTCCGTAGATACTTTTTGTGTGATGATCTCCCTTTATCAACACAACTCGTGTACGCTCGCTTGAGAACTTTGGATCATTTTTTGTCGTATAATTGTCCACCACACTGTCAGTTATGCTATTTTTGTATTATTATGTATATTTTGATATGTACCGTTAGTTCCATAATGATTTCTATGACGATGTGAAGAAATTTCTAGCAAAACCCATTACACTGAATTATCAGATTTTGATTGTCTTACATTGTATCCTTTTTGGGGCATTTAAGCAAATTAAATACAATTTACAGTAGTCCATTCCCCTTTTTGTGTAAGTATGATGTCTATACCAAATAAATACTAATTCCTTCCGTTCAAATCTCTTTATTCAGGTACGAAAAGATTAACTACAAAATAAAAGATAAAACACACTAAATTCTACTATCAAAACTAACATTTTGT
Source organism: Mytilus edulis (assembly GCA_019925275.1). Lineage (NCBI taxonomy): Eukaryota > Metazoa > Mollusca > Bivalvia > Mytilida > Mytilidae > Mytilus > Mytilus edulis. The sequence continues at coordinate 102,798,866 of CM034361.1, read as the reverse complement.
GAATTATAATACAATACAAAAGTGCATCTATCATAACATTTACGGTAGTAACATACACTTGTTCTCTTTCAAAAAAGTATTATCATGAACATTTACGGTAAATAATTGCCAAATTATCAGGGTCAAGTTTTATCAGTTTTACATTAATTAAACTCAAAATTTCTAACTTTAAACATGAAAGATAATTTATCTGAAATAAATAAAAGAAACATACCATATTGGTTGACTCTGGTATTCCTTATTTTCATCATAATCAAAGATTTTCACCAAGCACGTTTCGTGCAAATTCCCTGAAGGGGTTCATTAAAGTAAAGGGAAAGTAACTTATCTCAAAATAGAATATCACTAATTACCAAAAAATATAACAATAGGCAACAATGTTTTTGTTCTCAAATTTGGCCGCTACATTCCAGCCCCTTAATTGTGGTCTTAAAGAACTCAATTATCAAAATTATAAGGAGGCCAAATAATTTCCCAATTTAAGTGACAATCAATAAACTAAACCTTTATATAGTCCATTTATACAACAAAGTACTTTCAAACACAAGTTACTGTTCTAACATGACTAGTTCAAACTATGACTCTAAATATCAGCTTCCAATACCAAACACAACTTTGCAACGGGTCGTAATAAAGTTGTTGAATATGTTTTCAGCCTCACTATTAGAACATTGTCTGATTTGTCCTTAAGTACTTCAATGATTCTTCCTAAGTTCCAAAGGTTCCTCGGTGTATTATCCTGGATCAATACAATGTCTCCTATTTTCAAATTTCGCTTTTCAGAGTTCCACTTTTGTCTACTTTGTAATAAAGGCAAATACTCATGAGTCCATCTCTTCCAGAAAATGTCTGCTAGATATTGTATTTGTCACCAACGTCTTCTTACGTAATTGTCTGTTTTACAAAAAGTTCCTGGAGGAAAGTATTCTCCAGGTCTTAATAAGAGAAGATGATTCGGAGTAAGCACCTTTAAATCGTCTACGTGATCAGATACTTCAGAAATCGGACGGTTATTCAAGATTGCTTCCACTTCACAAAACAATGTATTTAGATTTTCATCGTTCAAACGAAGACTCTGCTCTTGCATGACAGAATATAACACCTTTCTTACTGATCTTATTAATCTCTCCCACACGCCTCCAAAGTGTGACGCGGCAGGAGGGTTGAATGCCCATTTTATACTTTTCTGAAGCATGAAATTATTTATCTTGTCTATGTTCCATCTTTCTATTTCTTCTCTCATTTCTCTTTCTGCTCCAACTAGATTTGTTCCGTTATCTGATCTTATGAATTCTGGATTTCCTCTGCGAGATATCAAACGTCTGATTGCGTTTATACAAGAATCTGTATCCATAGAATGTGCGATTTCCAAGTGAACGGCACGGATGGAGAGACAAGTAAAGATAACCCCGTATCGTTTCACTAAACTTCTTCCTTGTTTGATCTGAAACGGTCCAAAAAAGTCCATTCCAACCATCGTAAATGGTGGTTTGTCGGATATAAGTCCATCCTTTGGTAAATTGGCCATTTTTTGGTCAACAAATGGTGCACAGTACTTCCTACAGATTACACATTTTGATACTATTCCTTTAATCATAGAGCTAGCACCAATAATCCAAAATTTTTGCCTTAGTTGCGCCAGAATTGAGTTTTTACCCAAATGTCCTACTGAACGGTGAATGTCTTCAATGATCAACTTTGAAATGTTAGAGTCTTTCGGTAATAATATTGGATGTTTCGCATCATACGATAAATCAGCAAGCTCTAATCGTCCTCCTACTCTTAACATTCCATGCTCGTCTATAAATGGATTAAGTTTGAAGAGTTTAGATGACTTCTTTAACACTTTACCTCGGTCGATATTTTGAAGTACATGTATTTCTTCTTCAAAGTGAACACTTTGCTCATATTTAATGATAGCCATTTCTGATCTATTAAGAGTTTCAGTTGTCGGTAACGTGATCTGAACATCTTTCGTTACTCCGTTCAATGATTTTCTAACTGTTCGTTCATTCTGATTATCCACTGAGTTCTCACCTTCTGACTGACGTCTGTTCCTTATCTGTTTTCTTTCCTTAACGAGTTTCCTAAAGTTGTCCAACGCAAGAAATAACCAACTAGTTATTTTCTTCAGTTTCTTCCATTCTGAGAATAGAGAGAACAGTCTATCTAATCCGTGATGTTCGCTTGACAATATTGTAGTGTTAACGACTCGTTTCACTTCTTTATCTTCATCAATAATAGTCTTGTCTATGCGCCCTTCTGGCCATTCTATTTCTGGTTTCCAAAGATACTCTGGTCCATTGAACCAGTCTGGGTTTGATTCAAACTTTGAAACTGACATTCCCCTAGATGCATAATCGGCGGGATTAAGCTTTGTATTTATATACTTCCACTGATCAACAATTGTAGCTTCATGAATGATTTCTAAGCGGTTTGCAACGAAAGTGTGGAAACGTATATTCTGATTGCTGATATAGCGTAATACTGACATACTGTCTGTCCAAAGAATGTTTTGTCTATGCTGTAGTTTAACTCCTCTAATATTACTTTACTTAGTTTTACTGCTCGTGTTGCGGCTGTAAGTTCCATCCTAGGTATAGTTACCTTTTTCAATGGTGCTACCCGAGACTTGCCGAGTACAAAAGAACAATGAATCATACCTTCATCATCAACAAGGCGTAAATAAAATACCATTCCGTAGCCAATTTCACTAGCATCAGAAAAGCAATGAAGCTGAGATGAAACAACCTTTCCAAAGTTTTCAGGTTTATAGCACCTGTCTATTCAGAAAGCTGATCTAACCAATCGTTCCATTACTTTAAATCAGGTCCTGTAAGTTCTTTATCCCAACTAAACCCTTGTCTACACAAACCCTGTAGAATAGATTTCGCATTCAGCACGTACGGCGATATAATTCCTAAAGGATCGTATACTGAACTAGTGATTGAAAGAATACTTCTTCTAGTCGCTATCTTTTCTTTGCACTTAATTCTGAATCCAAGAGTGTCAGTCTCTATAAACCATTGCACGCCTAATGCACGTTCAACCGGGAGGTCATCCTCAAGACTCCACTGCTTGACCTCTTTGGCACGCTCCTCCTCTGGTATCGATCTAATTACGAGTGGGCTGTTACTGATCCATTTTGTCATATGAAATCCACCCTTTTCACACAAAGAAGTTACGTTCTTTATCAACGATATTGCTTCAATGTCAGTCGATAATGACGAAAGACAATCATCAACATACATGCTCTTAGTTATTGTGTGTGCTACTTCTTTGTCGTAATGTTCACCGAAGTCTTCAGCTGTTCTTTTTAGCGCATAGTTACAGCAACTTGGTGATGATGTGGCACCGAACAAATGCACGGTCATTCTATACTGTTCCGGTTCATTCTCCATGTTACCGTTTGGCCACCAAAAGAATCTTAAACAGTCTCTATCAAGTGGTGGCACTTTCACCTGGTGAAACATAGCTTCTATATCTCCTAAAATTGCAACTTTCTCTTCACGGAATCTTATGAGAACACCTAGTAGGTTATTAGTGAGATCTGGTCCCTGTAAGAGTTGTTTATTCAGAGACACACCCATATATGTAGCTGAACAGTCAAACACAATTCTAATTTTGTCTGGTTTCTGACTGTGGTAAACACCATGATGCGGTATATACCATACTCGTCCATCGTTTCTGCTGAACTGTTCCTTTGGGACGTGTTCCATGTAACCTCTTTCTAACAGTTTGTCCATAAAATCAGTATAGTCCTGTTTGAATTTAGGATTCATAATAAACTTGTTCTTAAGACTTCTCAATCGCTGCTGGCCCTGGGAAGCATTATTCGGCAGTTTCACATTGCTGTCACGGAAGGGTAACGGAATGTAGTACTGTCCCTTCTCAAAATGAATATTCTTATTCACATAATCTAAGAAAGAATTGTCGTCTACTGAGTTTTCTCTCCTGTCATCTATAATGCGTTCAGGAAAATCGAAATTCATAGATTTTTCAACTAACTCGTTAAGCCTTGAATGCTCTTCTTCATGAATCGCAGAAATCTCTACTCGATTAACGACTTTATTAGTTCCTGTACATTCTCGTATCATATTCCATATAATCCATCCTAATCTAGTGCGTGTGGCATGTGGGGACCCACTTGGTCCTGTTGCTACCTCAAAGGGTGTGTAGGCATCTGGGACATTATTGCCTATCATAAGTCCAATACTAGCATCAAGGTTAGGCCATTTAATTCCCGACAAGTGACTCCATTTCGAAATTTCTTCTTGTTTCGGAATGTGATCCACTGAAACTGGCATCTCATCCTTTGTATAGACTCTTGGAAGTTCTACAACATCATTCATTTCTAGGTCCAATACTTGTAATCCAGAAACTGCATAAGTTGTCATCTTATACGGTTCACCCATGGTATTCAGTGTAATCTGCATTCTTTTACCATTTCCACCTAGCTTGTGCAACAGATTTTCTGTACAGAATGACACGCTACTTCCTGAATCAAAGAATGCGTATGTCTCTACACAAGGTGCTTTATTCTTCAGTTTTACCCTTACTGGTATTATAGCCATTGCACATGACATATCTCCAGCCCCTACTTGGCTGTTATTATCTGATAAATAGCTTGTGCACGCGCTAGTCTTGTTTTCCACTTCTGTCGAACTTTCACTCTGTTTCATTGGTGTAACATCTCTTGGTACTTTGTCTTTGTCGTGAAGTAAAGTCGGATGTCTTTTGTTACAAATGAGGCATGTGGCTCTCATTTTACAGTTAACTGTCCTGTGTCCTATTTTGAGACAACCAAAACAATGACCTTTGCTCTTTAAATGTTCATAACGGTTTCTAATACTCAAAGATAGTATGCTTTTGCAATCTTCTAATTTATGGCAGTTTCCACAGTAGGTACATTTCAGTTCATTTACATGCTTATCATGTTCGTTTTTAACATCTGTGGCAAAGCTCATCCTTTGAGTTTTCGATTTGTTATCAGTCACATTTTTAGCCTTCTGGTCTCTTGTATTATTCTGTTTTGCAGAAACCGCTATATTACCATAAGTTGGGTCATTGGCCTTTTTAGCTTCCTGTTTAACAAACTGCACAAAATGTGTAAATGTTACAGACTCTTTCTTTTCCTTTGTTCGCATAACTACATTTCTCCATCGATCATGAAAGTAGAATGGTAATTTAATCATTAGTCGTTTAATGTTCTCGGAGTATTCCAGAATACGCATAGCTTTCATGCTTTCAGCTGCATTTTCACATTCAATCAAAAATAAAGAGAAATCATCAAGTGACTTTGAATCTCCAGCTTGTATGGTAGGCCACTCTAGTGCTCTTTTAATGAATGCATTTGCAATAACTTCTGTATCTCCGTATCTTTCTTCTAATTGTTTGATTGCTGCACTATATGCATGTTCGCCTATTAAATGGCTGAATCCACTTACTACTTTGCTTGCTTCGCCATATGTAAATTGTTCCAAATAAGTCATTTTCTCCTCCTCGTTATCTGTATTTGCAACTATTCTTGCTTGAAATTGTCTATAAAACTTTCTGTATTCTAAAGGGTTTCCTCCAAATTTCTTAATATCAGGTGTAGGTTTTCGTAAGTGTTTCACTACTGCAGACATACTATTTTCCGCTATATTGCTATTTTCCACTGTATTAGCCTGAATATTGTTCATATTTTCATCATGTTTAATGCTGGATATCACATTCATATTATGTTCATTTTTAGGTTCTTGCAAATGTGTGTTGTTTGAGGTAGATATAATTTTATTGACCTGTAGGGCTTTAACTGGTCTAGTATCGAGTACTTCTTTTATCTCGTTCTTTGGTACAAACGGTTTTGCCATTACGTTATAATTCACAGCTGTTTTTTGTGCAATGTCAGATTTCTTTGGTTTTGATTGTACTTTCGAAACGTGAGTACTACATGTACTATTTGATTCAGATTCAAGATTTTCATACTTGTCTAATAATTTTGTTTTTGCGTCTGCTATAGCTATATCGGTGTCAAGTTGTAATTCTTCTTCTTCTAATTTTAATTTTAACTTTGCTAACTCAATGTCTTTCTTTCTTTTAAGTGCTGCCAATTTTGTCTCTAATTCAACTCGTTTTTGTTCTTCTTTTAACCTTTGCGATGATAAACTTGATCTTGAAAGTGATGATCGTTTGCTAATTACACTTTTTGACCTCAGTGTTTGTTTATTTTCTTCGCGGATAGCGTTAAAATAATTTTCTATTGATCTCTTGATCTCGCGTAAAGATTCATCTCTTTCTTGGAAAACCATCATATATGATTCTTTGTCTTCCTCATGACCTATCTTAGGCATAATGTTTTGGTGTTGTTCTAAGAACATCTCATATTTGTCCATCCATATTGAATACTTCCCTTTGATTGTATCATATGGTGCTTTATCTGCTATTAGATCAATAATGTTTTCAGAAAGACGATTTAAGCCAGCGTAACTATGGGCAAGCTTATCAAATTCGTATTGTTGTCCTTTTTCTGATAATGTTCTTGCTCTGGCACCATCTACATGTTCTGATTCCAAACTACATGTAGTCGTACTGGTCGTTTCTTCCGTTTCATTTGTGTCTTTTATATTTGCACTTTCTTCAATTACATTTGTGTTTATTATATTTGCACTTTCTTCAATTACATTTGTGTCTATTACATTTGCACTTTCCTCATCTTTAGTAGCTTTGGTGTCGCTTTCTGTTAAATCCATGTCAATATGTTAATGATATGATGTCTATACCAAATAAATACTAATTCCTTCCGTTCAAATCTCTTTATTCAGGTACGAAAAGATTAACTACAAAATAAAAGATAAAACACACTAAATTCTACTATCAAAACTAACATTTTGTGAATTATAATACAATACAAAAGTGCATCTATCATAACATTTACGGTAGTAACATACACTTGTTCTCTTTCAAAAAAGTAATATCATGAACATTTACGGTAAATAATTGCCAAATTATCAGGGTCAAGTTTTATCAGTTTTACATTAATTAAACTCAAAATTTCTAACTTTAAACATGAAAGATAATTTATCTGTAATAAATAAAAGAAACATACCATATTGGTTGACTCTGGTATTCCTTATTTTCATCATAATCAAAGATTTTCACCAAGCACGTTTAGTGCAAATTCCCTGAAGGGGTTCATTAAAGTAAAGGGAAAGTAACTTATCTCAAAATAGAATATCACTAATTACCAAAAAATATAACAATAGGCAACAATGTTTTTGTTCTCAAATTTGGCCGCTACAGTAAGTATTTGGCTCGTATCGTCCTTTAAAATTTGTATTTATTGCTTAAAAAAGTATCCCCTTTTTCGATTAAATTTTTGTATGGCACGCCATTTGTGTCGTAAATCTTTCTAAACAAATTCTTAACATATTTTTGAATACATATTATGTTTGTAAAATTACTTAAGTTTTTTTTTTTTTTTTGTCTTTTGTAGTTTTGACTTTTTGACTTCCAATAAAGATGTGTTTGGAGAACTTTGTGCTTTTCCATTGCATGTTGGATTCAAGCGGTTAAACTATTGAGTGTCACCCCGTGATCGGACAGAACAGATTTATACCCTCTTTAAGTTGGGAAATTACCAATCTAATATAGTGCAATGGAACGTGCATGATCATGATGTCCAGTTCGAATTGTAATTTAGCCGATTTGGTTCTATTCTCAATCTTAATTTGTATAATTAATTCAAATTTACGAAGGACGGACAAATAGATTAATATTGTTATCAAGCACTTAGTCGTTGTGGTACTATAAGATTGTCGGATCTAATGGATTAAATGATCTATCATAGCCCTATTCACAAAAAGAAAAGTGGTTTATTATATTAGTTATTGACCCAGCAAATGTCTTTTCGGTAAGATTTCCCTCAAAATCATATTACGTTTCATGATACCTGACCACCGTTAGTATGCATAAAAAAGAAGATGTGGTAAGACTGTCAATGAGACAACTCTCCACAAGAGACCAAATGACACAGAAATTAACAACTATAGGTCACCGTACTACCTTCAACGATGAGCAAAGTCCACACATCAAAGTCAACTATAAAAGGTCCCGAAATGAAAAATGTAAAAAAAAAATCAAACGAGAAAACTTACGGCCTAATTTATGTATACTAAAAATGAACGAAAAAAATGGTAATAAATCAACAAACGACAACACCTGAATTACAGACCGCTGACTTGGGACAGACACATACATACAGAATGTGGTGGGGTTAAACATTTAAGCGGGACCCCAACCATCACCCTAATCTGCAACATTTGTAAAAGTTGAAAATCGAACGTTGAACACGAATGTTTAATGTTGAAAACGAATGTTGAAAACGAATGTTGAAAACGAATGTTGAATGTTGAAAACGAATGTTGAATGTTGAAAACGAATGTTAAATGTTGAAAAACGAATGTTGAAAGTTGAAAATCGAATGTTGAAAACGAATGTTGAATGTTGAAAACGAATGTTGAATGTTGAAAACGAATGTTGAAAGTAGAAGACGAATGTCGAAAGTTGAAAATCGAATGTTGGAAAGCGAATGTTGAATGTTGAAAACGAATGTTGAAAGTTGAAAATCGAATGTTGAAAACGACTGTTGAATGTTGAAAACGAATGTTGTATGTTGAAAAACGAATGTTGAATGTTGAAAACGAATGTTGAAAGTTGAAAATCGAATGTTGAAAGTTGAAAATCGAATGTTGAAAGCGAATGTTGAATGTTGAAAACGAATGTTGAAAGTTGAAAATCGAATGTTGAAAACGATTGTTGAATGTTGAAAACGAATGTTGTATGTTGAAAAACGAATGTTGAATGTTGATAACGAATGTTGAAAGTTGAAAATCGAATGTTGAAAGCGAATATTGAATGTTGAAAACGAATGTTGAAAGTTGAAAATCGAATGTTGAAAACGATTGTTGAATGTTGAAAACGAATGTTGAATGTTGAAAAACGAATGTTGAATGTTGAAAACGAATGTTGAAAGTTGAAAATCGAATGTTGAAAACGAATGTTGAATGTTGAAAACGAATGTTGAATGTTGAAAACGAATGTTGAAAGTTAAAGACGAATGTTGAAAGTTGAAAATCGAGGAAAGCGAATGTTGAATGTTGAAAACGAATGTTGAAAGTTGAAAATCGAATGTTGAAAACGATTGTTGAATGTTGAAAAACGAATGTTGAATGTTGAAAAACGAATGTTGAATGTTGAAAACGAATGTTGAAAGTTGAAAATCGAATGTTGAAAACGATTGTTCAATGTTGAAAACGACTGTTGAATGTTGAAAACGAATGTTGAATGTTGAAAACGAATGTTGAAAGTTGAAAATCGAATGTTGAATGTTGAAAACGAATGTTGAAAGTTGAAAATCGAATGTTGAAAACGAATGTTGAATGTTAAAAACGAATGTTGAAAGTTGAAGACGAATGTTGAAAGTTGAAAATCGAATGTTGAAAGCGAATGTTGAATGTTGAAAACGAATGTTGAAAGTTGAAAATCGAATGTTGAAAACGATTGTTGAATGTTGAAAACGAATGTTGAATGTTGAAAAACGAACGATTGTTGAATGTTGAATGTTGAAAAACGAATGTTGAATGTTGAAGACAAATGTTGAAAGTTGAAAATCGAATGTTGAAAGCGAATGTTGAATGTTGAAAACGAATGTTGAAAGTTGAAAATCGAACGATTGTTGAATGTTGAATGTTGAAAAACGAATGTTGAATGTTGAAAACGAATGTTGTATGTTGAAAAACGAATATTGAATGTTGAAAACGAATGTTCAAAGTTGAAAATCGAATGTTGAAAGTTGAAAATCGAATGTTGAAAGCGAATGTTGAATGTTGAAAACGAATGTTGAAAATTGAAAATCGAATGTTGAAAACGATTGTTGAATGTTAAAAACGAGTGTTATATGTTGAAAAACGAATGTTGAATGTTGAAAACGAATGTTGAAAGTTGAAAATCGAATGTTGAAAGCAAATGTTGAATGTTGAATGTTGAAAACGAATGTTGAAAGTTGAAAACGAATGTTGAAAGTTGAAAATCGAATGTTGAAAACGAATGTTGAATGTTAAAAACGAATGTTGAAAGTTGAAAATCGAATGTTGAAAACGAATGTTGAATGTTGTAAACGAATGTTGAAAGTTGAAAATCGAATGTTGAAAGTTGAAAATCGAATGTTGAAAACGAATGTTGAATGTTGAAAACGAATGTTGAATGTTGAAAATCGAATGTTGAAAACGAATGTTGAATGTTAAAAACGAATGTTGAATGTTGAAAACCAATGTTGAATGTTGAAAACGAATGTTGAAAGTTGAAAATTGAAAACGAATTTTGAAAGTTGAAAATCGAATGTTGAAAACGAATGTTGAATGTTGAAAACGAATGTTGAATGTTGAAAATCGAATGTTGAAAACGAATGTTGAATGTTAAAAACGAATGTTGAATGTTGAAAACCAATGTTGAATGTTGAAAACGAATGTTGAAAGTTGAAAATTGAAAACGAATTTTGAATGTTGAAATCGAATGTTGAAAACCAATGTTGAATGTTGAAAATGAATGTTGAAAGTTGAAAATTGAAAACGAATTTTGAATGTTGAAAGTTGAAAATCGAATGTTGAAAACGAATGTTGAATGTTGAAAACGAATGTTGAATGTTGAAAATCGAATGTTGAAAACGAATGTTGAATGTTAAAAACGAATGTTGAATGTTGAAAACCAATGTTGAATGTTGAAAACGAATGTTGAAAGTTGAAAATTGAAAACGAATTTTGAAAGTTGAAAATCGAATGTTGAAAACGAATGTTGAATGTTGAAAACGAATGTTGAATGTTGAAAATCGAATGTTGAAAACGAATGTTGAATGTTAAAAACGAATGTTGAATGTTGAAAACGAATGTTGAAAGTTGAAAATTGAAAACGAATTTTGAATGTTGAAATCGAATGTTGAAAACCAATGTTGAATGTTGAAAATGAATGTTGAAAGTTGAAAATTGAAAACGAATTTTGAATGTTGAAAGTTGAAAATCGAATGTTGAAAACGAATGTTGAAAACGAATGTTGAATGTTGAAATTGAATGTTGAAAGTTGAAAATCGAATGTTGAAAACGAATGTTGAAAACGAATGTTGAAAACGAATGTTGAAAACGAATGTTTAAAGTTGAAAATCGAATGTTGAAAACGAATGTTGAATGTTGAAAACGAATGTTGAAAATTGAAAATCGAATGTTTTAAAACGAATGTTGAATGTTGAAAACGTATGTAGAAAGTTGAAAATCGAATGTTGAAAACGAATGTTGAATGTTGAAAACGAATGTTGAAAGTTGAAAACGAATGTTGAAAGTTGAAAATCCAATGTTGAAAACGAATGTTGAATGTTGAAAATGGATACAAGAAAAAGATTAAAAAACTTTGAATGTTGAATGTTGAATGTTGAATATTGAACCAACTTGACATCCGTGTCATTAGTCGGTGTCGAGAGATGTTGAAAAGGTCTAATAGCACAATTTAAATAACTCTGTTACATTTACAACACGCAATGCGAAACATACAATCTGATGTGAATAGATTTAAATAACAGTTATAGCAACTACATGCAAAATTCATTCTTTAGTAGTAAATTAAGGCGACAGATCTATTTAGATACTTTAATATTTTGAGTTGTAGAAAGAAGATTGTAACATCAAATAAGAACTATGTATTTCACCTCTAGCTCTTTGAAAAAATAGTTCATCTCCAAAGTTCCTTAGTTTCTCAAAATCTACAAAATAATTGGATACGCCAGACGCGCGTTTCGTGTACATAAGACTCATCAGTGACGCTCAGATAAAAATAGTTAGAAATCCAAACAACTAGTTGAAGAGCATTGAAGACCCAGAAAGTTGTGCCTAATACGGCTAAGGTTATCTATGCCTGGAAATAGATAATCCTTAGTGTTTCGATTAATTCATACTTTTGCTAACTGTAAATTTAGAAACAAAAATAACAATATAATTGATATTTATGTGAACACCGAAATGCTGACTACTGTGCCGGTGAAAGCCTTTGGACGAAACGTCCACCAGCAGTGGCATCGACCCAGTGGTGCAAATAGTTATTTTTAATATTTGTTAACTTTTAATGTTGTCCAGTTACTTATAAACACACATGGTTCTACATCCTGTCGATACTGGTATTAAGCATAGCACATGGCCATACTGTCCTTGGACATCAGTCTTTACACTAAATACGTCAACAGTATACAAATTGACACTTAGGATAATGCTGTATCTGTAAGTTGAAATTGTGCCTTGGACTAGCTTTTCTTAATTGCAGATATTCTTATTTTTAAATTTTTTTATTATTATTATTAATTTGCTTTACCTTTGTACCGATCTTGTGAGCTTCTGTTCGTTTGTAGTGTAGTTTTTGTTACTGTCACAGATTAAGGCGAGGATTAGTGCCTGTACAAACTATATATCGTTCATATTTATAGTGAACCTCGGGCTGTTATTTTTTGTTCACCTTTTTTAATTATTTCATACATTTTTCAATGCATTTGTATATATACTCTTGGCCTTTTTTTTTTTTTTTAGCTTTCTGTGGGTAATAGGTTTATATTATCGATGTAAGTCGAACGATAACATGTAATTGTGAACATCCCTTTTTTGTCTTTATCAGTTGTCTCGTTGGCAATCTAACCCCGTCAATTTGTTTTGTTTATGTAGAAATATGTCTTAAACGGCACACGCTATGCATCTTGTTGATTTTATATGGATTGCTTATAAGATGATAAAATAATTCACACAAAACCAGTCCGTACTAAATATTCTATTCACATTTTAAAACAATGTTTAAACTTTATATTTAATTCTGTAAAGAATATTAAATGCATCGGTGTCAAAATACCTCTATCAAAAATTAACTAAGTGTGTACTATAATTATCTACACATGTAGTTCTATTATTAAACTATTTGAATAGATGGTATTCCATACAAAATCTTTCTTATAGAGACTCCGTATTTGCCATATTGCTTCAACATAATGTATATTGAAGGTATATATAAGTAATGGGTGATCGACCATGATTAAAATTGGGATTGTATTTAGTTTACATATAAACACTTTCATCACTGTCTTGTTCAAGTATGTCTTCTGGATCCTGACTTTTCCAATCATCCTCAGACTCGGACTCTGATGAATCACTCAGCAGGTCTTTACTCTTGCTAGTACTTTCTTCTTTATCACTCTCGCTATCATCGTCTTTCTGATGTTTGGATTTCATGTGTCTCAGCAAGTTCTTCGACTTGTCTGTTTAATAAAACAGCCACCTTCAGAACAAAACAATCTTTCACTTGCACAAGAAGTCAGATGTTTATCCCTTTCTTCTTTATATTCAAATGAAGTTGGACAAATCCACATTTCCACTGTTCTTTTTTTCTAATTGTAATTTTTGTTTTTGCCATCTTGATTCTTCAACTATAAAACAACAATCATCAAATCTATAAAAAAAAACAATAAACTAAAACTTAATCGTATATAATCAGCCATCCAGACGGGTCTTTTCCTTTCACGGCGACCACTTTCTTCTTCTATATATACCTATTCTGTCATCCTGATCTATGACGTTATCAAATATATCAGTTTCATATGGTTCTGTTACTCGGGGATTATCAATGTATTCATACATTTCCCCTCTCAACACCTGCTTGTGCTTGAGGGTTATCCTATCCACATGAATGATCTGTGGGGTCCCTCAGATACCACAGTCAACCTTATATGTAAGGTCACCACTTTTCTCTAAAATTGTGAAAAGCCCTCTTCAAAAGCAAGTCAGTTTTGGGGATTTTCCCTTTTTCCTTACAGGGAAGTAGACATATACTTGATCTCCAGATCTAAAACTTTCATATGATAATTTGAGATCATGATACCTCATTTGTCTCCTCATTTCACCTGCCATTCTTTGCCTAACAAAGGAATGTGCATCCTCTAACCTTTCTTTTAGTTCCCAAGCCCATTTATGTTGTGGTATACCTTTAATAGATGGCGGGATTTCATACAAGATATCTAGCGGGGCTGTACTTTCCCTACCAAACATAAGACGGTTTGGAGTCTGTCCAGTTATGTCATGTTCGGAAGCCCCATACGCCATCATTACAAAGGGGATATACTTATCACAATCTCTTTGATGTTTCTGGACATATGCACAAAGCATTGTCACTGCTGTCTTTTTGAATCTTTCTACCATACCATCCGATTGAGGATGATATGGTGTAGTCCTAGTTTTCTTGATATCAAGTACTTTACAGACCTCTTGAAACAACCTACTTTCATATTGTCGTCCCTGGTCAGAGTGAATCCATGACGGCACACCTTATCGAGCTTTTACCTCCTCTACAATTATTTTGACAACAGTACTTGCTTCCATATTGGGAATAGGGAATTATTCTGTCCATTTAGTATAGTAGTCTGAAACAACTAAGATATACCGATTGCCATTTTCAGTTTCCGGAAGTTCCCAAAGAATATCAGTAGCTAACCTTTCCATAGGACTACTTGTCTTTACTATGGCCATAGGAGCACGTTTCTTTTTCGTTGGTGTTTTCCTCGTAGTACACTTATCGCAACCAGCGACATATGCTCTAACGTCAGCTTGCAAACCTGGCCAATAGTAAGACTGACGTATTTTCTCTAAAGTCTTACGCATACCTAAGTGACCTGCATACTTTGCATCATGACAGAAGTGTAAAACTTGTTTTCGTTCAGACAGTGGAATTACACCTTGCAATTTTACAACTTTCCGTTCATTGTCATAAAAATGTCTGAATACCAAATCATCTTGAAGTTCTAAACTATTAAACTGACTCCATAATGACCTTATAAAGAAACCTTTACCGGATACCTCATCGTATAGTGGCCTTTGACCATCTGTCAGCCACTGCTTTACTAATTTAAGGTCTGGGTCGTTTGATTGTTTATCTGTCAACGTCCAATCTGTATCATGGTCGCGCATCTGACGAGTTACTATTTTAACCTGATTTTCTTCAGTCTTGTGACAATCACTGCTCGTTTTTGACTGCCAGTCAAACGTATACCGACATTGTTTACAGGGAATACGACTAAGTGCGTCAGCATTCCTGTGTTGGGTACCTGGTCGGTGTTGAATGTGTATATCATAAGCATTCAGTGTCTCAATCCATCTAGCCACTTGGCCTTCTGGGTTTTTCAAATTCAACAACCACTGAAGTGAGCTATGATCCGTTCTGGTCGTGAATTTTCTCCCATATAAATATGGTTTAAAATACTTCACAAACATGACAAAGTATGCCACTGCTAGCAACTCTTTGCGAGTCACGCAATATCTACGATCGGATTTAGACATTGAGCGACTAGCATATGCTATAACCTTTTCCTTACCGTCTTCATGACGTTGTGATAAGACACCCCCTAATGCGACATTACTAGCATCTGTATCTAAGATGCACTCTTTGTTAAAATCGGGATGTGTTAATATTGGGGCGTTTGTCAACTTTATTTTAATTAGATGAAATGCATGCTGACAATCAGATATCCATTCAAACCCTTTGCCTTTTTCAATCAAAACATGCAGACATTTAGCAATTGATGAACTTTCTATAATAGCTGCACAGACCAAAAAATGAACGAACTTCAGTAGGGTTTGTTGGAACAGGCCAATTTTGTACAACTTTTATTTTCTCAGGCTCAGTGGCTATCCCATCTTCTGAAATTATATGCCCTTAATAACGTTCCATGGTAACACACAAGTTACACTTTTTAGCCTTTAGCTTTAAGCCTGCTGATTTTAATCTGTCAAAAAATGTCCTTAAATTAACCTTTTACTTACCGTCTTCATGACGTCTTCTAATGTCTTGCCAAAAACAATAATGTCATCTGATATACTAGACATACCTCCCATCGGAGCCCTGCTAGAACAGTTTCCATTAAACGCTCAAACGTTTGTGCAGCACAGCATAACCCAAACGGCATTACCTTGAACTGAAACAACCCTTTTCTAGTCGCAAATGCCGTCTTATGTTTATCTTTCTCAGTCAGTTCAACTTGTCAGTATCCAGAACAACAGTCAAGAGTACTAGACCAGCCGTTGCCTGCAAGATGGTCAAGTGATTCATCTATTCTAGGCAGTGGATATGCGTCTTTATTGATAGTCACGCTATTCAGTTTCATGTGATCCACACATAAACGGTACGTGTCATCCTTTTCCAATACCAAAAACTATACCTGCAGCCCATGAGCTGTGTGAAGGCTCTATAACCCTATTTTCTAACATTTTATCTATATTGTCATTAACAACCTTCGATAAATGAAAAGGTGTGCGGCGAGGAGGTTCTTTGAAATGCCTATCATTACCAGTTTCTATTTCATGTTTGACTAAACTAGTCTTACCTAGGTCTGATATTCTTGCACTTAACTATTGACCTTCTGTTTTTCTGACCTAGATAATTTGTCAGATGTTTTGTTCAAAAGATTATGCAAATCTGACCTCAACCCCTTTTTATTTTGTCCGTCATTCTGAAAGGGCAAAGATTTTGCTACGTGGCTGATTTCACACATCTGTGCAATAGTTGTGCCCGGAAATATAGTCTTAGCCTCGTCCTCTACTTTCATGAGTCTGACTGTTATACTGTCATTTGATTTGACCAAGGAACGTGCCGTCAAAATGTAATCTTTCTCTTTTGTTGGCAATGTCTGACCTTCTGACAAGCAAATTTTCCAAGAAACTACTATCTCTGATCGAGCTGGTATCGTAACAGCTTCTGTAGAAACCATCCTGAAACATCCTAATGTACCTTGAAAAATTAAGGGAACACTAAGTTTATCGATGTGAAATATGTTTTCAGACACATCAAGCAGACACTTGTTTTTCTTTATGAATTCTAAACCCAGAATGCCATCTACTTGTATCTCAGTTACTACGGCCTCTGAAGTAAATCTTTCTGTACCAAAATCTAGTTTAAAATTGCCTTTACCTTTAAGGTTCAAATAGTTTGGACATGCGGACTTAATTTGTGACTTAGAAGCACTCAGATGTGGCCTATACAAGTCAAGAATAAGATCGTACACTTTGGTAGAAGCAAGAGTTAATGTAGCTCCAGTATCCACTACAAACTTGACTAGTATATCATGAATAATTAAGTAACTCGACATACATTCCTGCATCCTTTGATGCTGAAATGACAGCGCCTTTATCTTTATTTGCCGCCTTTTCTCCGGACTTCAATGTCCTAATCGATCCGTCCGTATCATGTCCTTTCGTATATCCTTCTCGAGTATTTGTTTCTTAACATTATTGGGTCAATTTCTTGCAAAGTGGCCTATTTCCCACAAACTAAAACAAGAGCCACCTCTTTTTCTGTTACTTTGAGTATAATTTGTCTCCCAACATCCTTAAGCGTCATCATGTCTTCGTTAAAGATTGTAAATAATTCTCAATCGTCTGCATCCATGTCGCCAAATTCTCCATTGATACAACGGTATCCAGACTGTTAGATGCTTCTGTCCGTTCGTCACTCGTAGTCTGTCGTAAGTGTTCCATGCTTTTCATTGTTCTACTCTCAGCTTTGCTGTAAGCTTCAAGCTCAGCTGCCAACCGTATTGTATCATTGAGACCTTTAGGCCGAGACTGTTTAATTCTGAGTATCATTTCAGAGTCTACTAATGCGTCCAAAAATTGTTCCTTGGCAAGCGTGTCTCTAATGGGGCAGTAGGGTATGCCAGATTATACAGTCGTCTAACTGACTGACGTTTCACTTGCTTTCTGGCGTCGTTCTTTGAATTGAACGTGATAAAGTTCCGTTTGACTGGATGGAGCAAAGCGTTGCTCCAGTGCAAATACTAGGTCTAAAAATATTTGTCTCTTTTCCTTTGGTAAATCACCAAGGACTGATTGGGCCTGTCCAATCAGTGACACGGCCAAGTACAAACCTTTTTGATGTTCAGACCACATATTAAAAAGGGCACACATCTCAAAGTGTGATAAATAATCCATCCAAGGAGTAAGGCCATCATATTTTGAAGGTTTGATTTTAACATCGTTTGATCCAGAGCTTACAGTATGAGCAGTGCTTTGATTTTTTGTTGATTCCTGCTTAGGACTAATATTTCGAATTTTGTCTTGCCCTATGGATTTTCTATTATTTACCTGAGGATTTGTTATGATAGCCAACTGGCTAACAGGACGGTTTTGCCTACGGTAACTTTTCTCATCATTTGTTTACTCCTATATCTACAAAGTGCTTTGAACATCTTCAAGGTATATATAGCGTCATAAATATGAGTTACTGTAACAAAAACATGCATTAGAATATAAGATATACGTGTGCATCACATCAACTTGGTAGAAAAAAGTGAAATCGATGGACAATTTTGCTCTCGTAGTACAAAGCAAATAATCTTTTATTGCAAATATTTGCATCAGTTTACAGTTAAATATATACTGTTTCAATATTCTTTTCGTATTTAAGTAGAATATTCGTATTTCCCATAAAAAATATGTTTTCCTTGAGGATCCCAAAATAAATTACTGTACGACCAGTCTAGAACTGACTGTATTCTAGAAGCGATTTCAGATTTTTTGACTGTATGACCAGTCGTGATTTTGAAGAAAAAACAACAGCAATTTGAAGGTATATACGTGTATATGTGATATTATGAACTATCCAGGGAACTATAACGTGTAATTACTTTCATCAGACAATACAAATATATTTCTGACGAATTTCTTAGATGGCAAAATAATTGTATTTTTGTTCCATCAGTCTTATTTAAAATCAAATGCCTAAAATGTAATACATGATTCGCTTGTGGACTTTGTAATAGTGTATCGTTACAGTTATCTGTTTAGCTATTACATTTTTAAAGATTATTTACACAGCTTGTCGGTTTTAAAATAACAAAAAATGGATATAGACAGCTTTGCGTAGGGGGTTAATTCATGTGATATAATTTTGGTAAGCTTACAGAAATAGAAGGTCCATAATGCATTAATCGAGTACAAATGGAGCAATTTCAGAAAACTTTAATGATTGGTTTAGGAGTGTTGGAAATACCTGATGGGTGCCCCCATATAGTGCAATGTTCAAGTCCGTATCTTATATAAAGTAACCCCATAAAAGATTTTTACTAAAATTAGAAATAGACGGTGCACAATACAGTCATTATCATTTATGATAAGGAATCCGAATAAGATTAATTAATAGTTATATCAGTGACGGATTCAAAAAAGGGGATCCGGCAGTTTGAAACCCTTTTTTTAACTATCAATGCATTTGTATGGGAACATATATTTGAAATCCCTTTTTCTCCTGGATTGGACCCCCTCTCCATTTAAAAATGGCCGGAACCCCCAATGTATATAACGTGGTTTATGAGGAGATGCGCTTACAAAAACCGGCGAAACATATTGTACCGGTCCAACGGACGAACGGAAAGACGGACTTCTTCATCACTTTAACCCCCCCCCCCCTCCCCCCCCGCTTGACAAAGTGGTGTACAATTGAGTGCCAAAGAGACAGCTCTACATCTTAAACAAAGTGAAGGAACTGTGATCAATTATAGGCTACAGTACAGCCTCGAATGTGTGTAAATACATGCATTTTTTTATAACAACTTAATCTGTGTGTTTGTACAATTTTAAGTATAACGGAGGACATTTCTGAAACTTATATACTAGTATACATCAAACCTTCCTCTTATTTTAGAAACATTTAAATATCCTTAATACTTAATGTAGTAAGTCGAGTACACCCTATTAAGCTAAAATATGTTTCAGGATGTGAATGTATTGAAAGATATTTGTCTTATTTAGAAAAATGTCACCTTCTAATGTATCGTAAATAACTTTGAAATCACCACTAGAATACAGTGACATAAAGACTGATCATACAGTTTTAAAATATACAAGCGAGACTGATCGTACAGTGAGAAATTCAAAAAAGTGTAATTTTCTTATTTCTGGCTTCAAAGATCTGGTTGAAACTTTTACCACCACTTGAAATATACTTCATTTAGTTAATTGAGTCTGGATTTTACGTTAATTTGAACACTAAGAGGGTAAAAAGATTGTTTTTAGGTTCGCCGACTGATTTTTCTTAGTGATGCACTTGAAAATCTCTTGATTAAGGCAAAGATACGAATAATGAATGTGCGGAATTTAATTCTAAACCATTTGATAATATGGATGTCGGCTGAATTAATCATTAAGCAATGTACAGATGATCAACTTACCGTTTAATTCAGTATACCCATCAAATTTAAAATGTGATCCAAAAAGTTCTCGCTTCGAAAATCGTGACTTCCGGATAGCGTACAGAATAGTATCTACACTGTGAAAATGTTCTATGATAGATATCATTTTGTCAGACACTTTTCTTTTTTTGATTTGGTTCTTATAACATGCCAAAAATCTGTATATTTAATAGAGTTTAACATTAAATTAAGCGTTTTACTCTTAACAGACGTATAACCAACCCGATTAACAGACCAATCGCCCATATAGCCTCATACTCAATATAGATTAACCGACCAATCTCTCGGTTAGCCGAGTGTCGGCCGTGGATATGAATAGTGATAACAAAGATATAAATAAATTATTTTCCTTTTTCCACAAACTCAATTTTGTTTTTAAGTTATTTTTAATTATATCCGATACTGTTATAGTTATAGTAGTCTAAGCTAAATAAGTGCAGTCTCAGATTACACGATAAATCAGTAGTGACCAATCTCTGTGTTATAAGCCGACCGTGCAAGGGCGTGCAAGGGCTGTATAGCCAGTCAATGTCGTTAAAAAAACTTTCATTTGTTGTTGAGCACTGTGTTATAGTAGTCTCAGGTCTGACCTAAGGGGGCTCTCTCCGTGATTCCCTATACAATCAACCAATTTTTTCCCACAAAAAAGGGGGCATGGGCATGTGCGTGTCTTCTTAACACTTTTAAAGTGAAGACAAAATTAAGACAATATATTTATGCATTAATTTCTATTTTATCAAAATGTGTAAGACAGGATATATATTTCTTTTATTATTTAAGACAACTTGTTATAGAAAGTATTACTGATAAAAAAAAAAAGAATCTTCTAATATAATGAATTTGGTACATAACTATAGAGATCTGGAGTGTCAGACTAAGACTGTCAATAAGACACATATCCACAAATGACAGATACATATATATATATATATCTTTTTCTGGTTCACCAACACTTTCTGTTTTGAGTATTTTTGTAATGTGCACTTTTAATACACCTTTTATACTGACGTTTGCCATTTTGGGGGTAGGGGGAAGAAACGTTTCAGGAAAGGAAATTGTTTCAGGCTTAAAGGAGCAGTAACTACAGTTGATAGGGTAATAGAAATTTGACGAAGGCCTTCAACTATAATTTAAAACAATTTTGCTTAGACATAGCTTCGGCAATTTTACAAGCCGCTGGTTTAAACTATAGAGTGAGCAATCTTGAAGACAGCATTTAGAATTATGTTTACAACTCTTTGCTTTATCGAGGCACTCTGACAGTCAACAGTGTTTTGTCAAATTTATAGTTATATACATCAGTGTATGTAAAGTGCGGATCCTAAAATATCATTTTTACTGTATATGCCAGAAATTTTTGATGTAGAATGGTAAATAAACAGACGACTTTTTTTTTATTTTTGAAGAAAATGAAGAAAATTAGATAAAAAGTATATGTTAAGAAACACATAATACTAATAAAACAAAGTAAGAGATGCGAACGGGGTGTTTTTCGCGTCTAAATCCAAATAGCTGTGAAATATATACCAAAATAGGTGAATATTTAGGACATTTCACGAACAGATCGTGCAGGTGTTTTATAACTAACAGGTAAGATGTTGTTGCAGAAAAAATATTCATTTCAACACATTTATTAAAGTTGTATATGTAACGTAGAATAGGTTTTGTCATTCAGTTTCTTCATATTGAACTGAATTCCACTATGATGCTTTCTTTATGCGAGTCATGTTTACTGTCGAATAATGATACTATTCTTTCATTTTCACTGTAGAGCGATTCATTAGTATTGTATATGCGGCGCATTTTCACTGTATGATATATTTTTTTTTTATCTATTACAGCGTATTTGTTTAAGCATGTAAAGCAAGACTTTAATTAGCGTGCTTGTTTTTTTTTTTTTTTTTTGTACAATCATTATGATAACACCCAATTCAATTCAAATATAATAATTATATAAATCAAAAAATTTTACAAATAAGATAATACCAAAAGTAGAAAAAGAAAATGGAGATGTAATTTCAAAACAAAAAGATATTTTAAAAGAAGTAAAATCTTTTTATGAAAATTTGTACAAGAATAAAGACAAGTCAAAGGGAGATAAATTCAGTAAACTTATTGAAGGATTGAAAGATATAAAATTAAAAAAACTAACTGATGATGAGAAAAAAAATCTTGAAGGTGAAATAACAATTGAAGAAGCTGGTTTGATATTGAAAAATATGAAAAATAATAAAACACCAGGATCTGATGGTTTCTCCACAGAGTTCTTTAAATTTTTTTGGAAAGATTTGAAAATTTTTGTTGTAAACTCCTTGAACTACAGTACTGAGATTGGTGAACTATCTGTTACGCAAAAACAAGGAATCATTACATGCCTGCCGAAGGGAAATAAGCCTAGACATTTCTTAAAAAATTGGCGACCTATATCTTTATTAAATACAGTATATAAAATTGGCTCTGGAGTTATAGCAAAACGCTTTAAAACAGTTTTAGATAAACTGATAGATTTCGATCAAACTGGATTTATTAGTGGGAGATATATTGGAGAAAACATTCGTTTAATTTATGATATTATGCAATTTACTGAGGAAAAAGATATTCCAGGACTTTTGCTGCTCATAGATTTCGAAAAGGCATTTGATTCGATTTCTTGGGAATTTTTAACCAGTGTCTTGAAGTTGTTCAATTTTGGAGAATCAATAATTAATTGGGTTAAAGTTTTTTATAACAATATCAAATCAGCTGTAAACCAGGGAGGACATCTATCAGAATTTTTTTCTATAGAACGAGGCTGTAGACAAGGTGATCCCTTGTCGCCTTATATTTTTATTCTCTGTGCTGAGATATTAGCATTAAAAATACGAAATAATGATAAGATAAATGGTATTACAATTACGCAAGTTGAGCACAAACTTTCACAATTTGCTGATGACACATCTCTTATTTTAGATGGTAAAGAAGAATCTCTGAATGAAGCATTAAATGAATTAGATTGGTTTGGAAATATATCTGGTTTAAATATAAATTTTTCTAAAACACAAGTTATTTGGATAGGAAATAAAAAGTATAGTAATGAGGTATTATGCCAAAATAGAAACCTTACATGGGGAGAAACATGTTTTAAGGTATTAGGTATAAGCTTTGATGTTAATCTTGATAGAATTGTAAAAATTAATTATGATGAAAAAATTGTACAAATTAAATGTGTAATAAGACAATGGTCAAAACGAAATCTTACTGTTATTGGTAGAATTACTGTAGTAAAGACATTGATATTGCCTATTTTAAATCATTTGTTTATATCCTTACCAAATCCAAGTGATGATATTTTAAAAAATGTTATTCAACTTATGTACAATTTTATATGGAGTTCACCAATTGATAGAATTAAGAGAGATGTTTTACAAAATGATATTGAAGATGGTGGACTCAAAATGATAAATCTTAGTGCATTTATTTTAGCACTGAAGTGTACATGGATAAGGAGATTATTTAAAAAAGACAACAAATGGCAGAATGTTTTTTTGTCAAATGTTCATGTAGAACTTGAAAAATTTTATGGTTGTGGAAGTGTTTATATACAAAAATTACAGCAACATATCAAAAATAAATTTTGGCAAGATGTTCTGAAAGCATGGCAACTTCTTAGAGAAAAAGATGAATATGACAGTTGGGAATGCTTTCTTGCTAGTCCAATCTGGCTTAACAATAATATAAAGGTAGCAAATAAACCTATTTTTTATAAAGATTGGTTTGAAAATGGTATAAGATTTATAAATGATATTGTAAATGAAGATGGGACCTTTTTCTCTCATCAAAAGATAGAAGAAATGTATCAGATAAATATGAATTTCATGAGATATAATAGTATTATATCTGCTATACATCAAGCATCAAAATCATTTGTGGGGAAAAATCACAAATTAGAACTACCTTTAATTCCATCTGCTATTAAAAGACTTGTTAAAAGTTCAAAAGGATCTAAAGATATGTATATTGTTTTGAATAAAAATGGAAGTGTTCCCACTAGTCAGTTAAGATGGACTGAAATTTTTGGCTTAGATCAAAATCATTGGAAAAAAATTTATAAACTGCCATTTGTTGTCACAAATAATACTAAGTTACAGTGGCTACAGTTTAGATTCAATCATCGAATCTTGGCTACAAACAAATTTCTTCATAAAATTAAGATTAATGATAATCCAAATTGTACATTTTGTAATAGAGAAATTGAAACATTAGAACATTTATTTTGGGAATGTGAACATACACAATTATTATTAGAACAGATTGAAAATTGGTTTCTAACCAATGGAATTAGTGTACTTTTTACAAAAGAAGTTTTTTTGTTTGGTAACACTGCAAAAATATCAAAAGGCAATGCAGAAAATACTCTTTTTCTTACCATAAAGCAATATATTTATAATTCCAGATGTTTTTAAAAAAAAACTGACAATAAACTCAGTAAAAGAAAAGATAAAATATGTGTATGCAATGGACAAAAATATTGCTATGAAAAACAAATGTGAACATCAGTTTCTCAGAGAATGGAATGCTTTTGATATATTACTTAGCATGCTTAGTTAAGTACAAAAATGTATATACATGTTATAAATGAAAATGCTGTATTTACTATACTAAAATAGAATTCAATTTCTAGATGAATTATATTGAAAACTCACCACACTATTCTCTCTCACTCTCTTTCTCTTTCTATCTCTCTCTCTCCGGTGTTCAAACTGCTTTACTCTTTATCTTATATTTGTATATTTAAAAAAAAAAAAAATTGCTTCCTAATAGAAAGATGTATTGATTAGATAATATCTATAGATTTATATATTATATATTGCTATTATATTTGTGTATATTATGTTGTAAATTGGAAGTTATAAATAATAAAAATAAAAAATAAAAATAATTATATAAATACAGGTTAAACTATGCCGATACATATTGTTTAAAGATGTCAATCTTATTTACAAAGTTTGTATAAACAATTATACAAACTAAGCAATCAAGTCAACCAAAGTTTTGCTTTACATGCCGTAGGAAATTAGCTGTAAAGCCTTAATTTAGCCGACTTGCTCAAACAATAGATAAAGTACGAGACGGATTTGATAAAATTTAACTTACGGAGGAAAGTTTGGTTTTAAAACACTCTAAATAAATTCAATAGAAATAACATTTATTTCAAATGTATTCCATTTTTAAAATTTCTTATGAATCGTATAGGGATCTTTATCCTTGTTTTTTTTTATCCATTTCCATATCCTTGTTTTTTTTTATCCATTTCCATGACACTTCACCACTAATTACGTACATCTTGATAAAGATTGAATCGTTGGTTTTCCCGTTTAAAAGGTTTTACACTGGGGCCCTTTATAACTTGCTGTTTGGTGTGAGCCAAGACTCATGTTGAAGACCGTATTTTGACGTATAAAGGTATACTTTTATAAATTGTGACTCGTTTTGAGAGTTCCCAGGTAGCACAAAATCATTGTATTGATATTTGTAAAATATATTGCAAAATATCACCAAAATATCATTCAAAAACATGCTTTTGACGTGATATGTCTGGCTGTACTCATGTGAATAGCATATTTTCTGGTAATATGTGTTCAGTCCGCCGCCGCCTCAAACAAGAGCTACAGAGTCATGTATATAACCAAAATGTGCGGAATTACATGGGATTCAATAATTTCATTGGTTTTCTACTGTGACTATTATATTTATTTTGCTATTTGATTTATAAAAACATGGGATTTTCAATATCCCATGGGACAGGGCAAAATCCCATGGGATTGACCATTATCCCATGGGATTTTGGTTAAATCCCATGGGATTTTTTTTGGTCCCATGGGATAATTGTAGTCCCATGGGATATTTGTTGTCCCATGGGACAGAAAAAATCCCATGGGACTATAATTATCCCATGGGATTTTTATTATCCCATGGGACAAAATAAAATCCTATGGGATTCGAATTATAAATATATAGATATAAATATACAGTTATGTGTATGTTACAATGAATGCTGTTTGGTAGTAAAAAGTTTTAAATGTATACAAGTTTTTTATATTTTTTATATATATTTATATATAAATTTAATTTTTTATTTCATTTGTCACAAACATGTTTTTTATTTGTTTATATGACAATAAAGGTTATTTTGGAATGTATAATAATATTTATGGTCAAAGAGTAAAGTCCTTAACTGAAACAAAGTGATGACATGTCTAAATAAAAGAAAAAATATTGTTTTGAAATCTTTGTTTTGTTTATTTTATTATGAAAATAGAACTGAAAAATATATTTCATATTCTGACTGAATAGTTTACTCTTTTCATGAGGTCAGGTTTTCTTTGTTATAGTTTCATTGCAATTCATGAATATGCAAACAATTTGAATTATATACCTTTGTGGTGTACATATATATAATATTATGCTTATATTTGCAAATAATATAAACACTTTTTCTGTTAAAGTTTTAGTTTTCTTTTTTTTCACTGCTTGCTATATACATGTACAATTATTCAGTCCACTATATAAGAGTCAAGTCAATAAATTATTTCATCCACTAGAATATTCCTGCAATCTTAGACAAAACATTTTTTCAATCTGTTCTTCAAAGATCTTCCTCTGTACATCTTTATTGGATGGAGCTATTCAAATGAGAAGACAAATCAATTTTATTTGGACAACAACATACTAATAATTTTTTTATCGTTCCTCCTTTCAATTGATAATTACATTGTTGCATTTACATGATCAAGTTCCAGTGCATCTATGAACCTGATGATATGACGCCTTTTTGTTTATAGTCGTTATGTTGAAATTTCCTTTTTCTAATAACTGTAGGAAAAAACACATTCCATTTCAAATTAATAAAAAAAGTCGCACTATGGAGAAAAATATCAACTTTAAGTTTTCTGTTCATTATTGATCTGTTGAATGATGACCTTGAAAACTGAGATGTCTGACCTACAAATACACAAAACTCAAAAATTATCAATGAAAAGAAATACAGCAATAAAATGGCTATTTTATTATGTTTATGAACATTTTGATAAACTTTCATTTGAATATTCATTGTTAGTACTCTTATTTCAGTGCTTTGTGTCTATGATTTAAATATTACCGGTTGATGTTTGGTTCCTTGTTGTAGTCTTTTGAGTTAAGCCCATTGCAACAAATGTTTACAATTTGTTCAAATGTTGTGCTGTTATTTAAACCATTGTCAGGAAAAGGGTTTGTTCATTGTCAAAGGCTGTACAGTGAACCATTTTTGTTAAATTAAAGGGGCTCACAGGTCTAAATCAAATTTTTTTCTTAATATAGGATTTCACTATATTTTTCTATTTATGATAGAAATGTGTACAGGTAAACTGGCGCAAATGAGTTCCGAATATTGGCGCAATTGATACATTTGGAAAAAAACTTTTGGCGCAAATGATACCCCTGAAAAACAGTAATTGGCGCAAAAGGACTGCTGCCAAATATTGCAAAGAAATATCTCCTCGACTTACAATTGTTCTCATTTATAAAACTGTCTATTTAAGGGCATATCCAACAGTTTATTTCTAACGGTGAGAATTTTTTCCCTTTAAGATATTTTATTCTTCAATTGACAGAGAATCAAATTTTGTTGTCGATTTCGTTTTTGCGAAAAAAAAAATGCTGCTGAAAATTGAACATTTTTGCAATTGTGGGATAAAAAACGTTTTTTATTTAAAAAAATTAATTATGATTTTTTAATCAACATAAACTTATATAATTGGGCTCAAATTGAAGCTAAATAATTTAAGATGGTAAGAAAAATCTAACTTTACCGTTTAAAGCATTAATTCTCACTCAAATAAAGCCAAAAACGTCATGGTGAACCCAAACAACGACAAGAAATGAACATTTGAAATGCACATTTTTGATTTTTTTAAATATTTCTAACGGTGTCGATTTGGCCAAAGTAAGATGTGTTATTCTTTGAAAAAATGGAACGTCATAACGTTTTGAAAAATATTTGTCACCATACTCGTTTTTGAGGAAAATTGAGAAATATAATATTGTTTACTCAATCCCTCCCGTAAGCCTCACAAATTGCGCCAAAAATTAAGACGTTTTCCGAAAATAACGTTATATTTCCCCGCTAATTTTTCAAAGGCAGTGCGACGGTGTGGCAGACAAATGTATTTACACTGTGACTTTGTTGGGTAGTTGTCTCGATAGCACTCATATTGCATCTTCTTATTTATAATGAACCAGTATCTGGACGAGATAACAATTCACTTAGTTTTACTTTGTTGGGTAGTTGTCTCGATAGCACTCATATTGCATCTTCTTATTTATAATGAACCAGTATCTGGACGAGATAACAATTCACTTAGTTTTACTTTGTTGGGTAGTTGTCTCGATAGCACTCATATTGCATCTTCTTATTTATAATGAACCAGTATCTGGACGAGATAACAATTCACTTAGTTTTACTATTGTGTTCGTCAAAATTGTGAAACCCGGGTGTGAAACATACAAACTGTGGAATTACAGACTATTTAAATAGTTCCTCTGGTATCTCTTTAAAAACAAAAGTATTACACGTTAGAAATCCGTTTCTGTGTCTCGGTCTATAGTACCAAAGCAGGGTTAATTTTCATATTTTATTTCCATTTGATTTTTTTGTTCTGAATATTCATTTAGTATGCCACTTGACGTCCGTCATCCATAATCATTATTTATTTTACCGTTACTTTACAATGAAGCGTTTTGCTTATATCGACATTAACAAAGAGCACGTGAAATGTTGAAACCAAACACTTGTCTAAAAACTCACTGACTCCGTATTATTTATTCATTTTGCAGTTTCGGGCTTTTTATTCTTTATAGGCTTCTAGCTATAACAAAAATCTGTATGTTGACTCTTAGTGTTTTGAATTATATGGGTCGTTGGGTTGGGCAGAATCAATTTGCGCCAATTGCAGTTTTGAAAAGGTATTAATTGCGCCACTGTCTTTTATTTTGATGGTATTAATTGCGCCAATAAATGAAATGAAATTGCGCCAGATGTACCTGTAAATATTTTTTACCTATATCATATATGTACATGTTTTACCAATATCATACATGTATTATAATTATATGGTTTTAACTGTATATATACGGGTGAACGTTTTAATTCAGCATACATTTCGTTATTAAAATGACTCTAACTCCGCCAGTCGATAAACTGCCGGACCCAAGCCCAAAAATAGGAGGATGGAAGTCAATCATTTAGTTGTTATATATAAATAAAAATAGATAAAATTGGCGCAATAAGATGATTATTTCATTGGCGCAAATGATACCTATAGTTTTGAAAATTATGTGGCGCAAAAGAAGTATTGGCGCAATTAAGTTGTGGCGCAAATGAGTTACTTTTTGGCGCAAAAAGATATCGCCCGTTGGGTTGCTGTCGTATTAATGTATACCTTTAAATCTTTTTCAAAACAAAAGGATTGATGTGGGTATGGAAATATTCACATCTCTGGACTTCTCCCGTCCGACAGTATATCTTTGCTAAAATTGGGTGCGACCGTTTAGCTAGTATAAATTTGCAGCCTCGTTTAGTCGAAATAAAAATGTCGTATATCCGATGCATAGTGCAGTGAGAGTTTCGCGCTATCTATACGTTAAACAAACATCTAAATAAATGGTTGAAAGGATATACGAACTTCGAATAAAATATCTAAACAACAACAAAGGTTACATGAATCTTCAAATAAGTCACATGGCTGATTTTCACAGATGAAAAAAACTTTATTTAACAAAAGAGATCAGTAAAACAATAAATTGAGAATAAACGAAATGGGCCGAAAAGCGAGCATGACTGTCGTTGCTTTACGCTTCAATATATGAGTTATTGCATATACACAATGGAGATTATTTTCTGTTCTACTGCCCTCCACCTAGTTTGGCTGCATACAATGTAACTACTGATGTTGAGTTCTATTTTATTATTGATTATTCAAACAAATGAATTGAAAGAAAAAAATGCGGAAAGAAAGTCTAAAATTTTCGTTTAAAAATAAAATATAAATAAAAACAAAATACCAAAACTGAAAAACTGTTTGAGACAATTATCAGTTGAGAACTAATGATTATGCATCACTATATGAAACTGATAAATTGATTGCTCCCGTGCTCCAGTGGCAAATATATCATGCATATTTACGACGAGGCGAAAGTGGATCTGAAGTAAATCATTTATACATTATTATGATAAAGAGTTTGCTAGCGGTAAAACGAATGCCGTACTAGAATAAAGTTGAATAAGATCAAAATCTTGAGTTAAGCTGTTAGTTCCCTCCCCCTCCCCAATTTTGAATTATGGTATTTTGATGGCTGTTTTTTTTTAGTCTTATCTTATGGATCCGCTGATTTTCTGAGGGCGTGTCTAATTAGTCAAGACCTACATGAAGACCTACACTGCTTTTTTTTTTGCTAAATTATATTTTGTTCCTCAAACACCTCATAGCCAGAAATTAGTAGTGGTTTTGCTTATTAATATTCATAATATGTAAATGAGAATTGTACCACGTGATAGTACTTTGAACTGGACTGGCTTGATAGGCTTGATATCATTAAAATCTTTAAAACACGGATATTATAAGTTGCCCGTCACAGAGTCCTTATTTACAATCACTTTGATATTTCCGTAAAGTTGTCAGGCGGTCAAAATCAAAACAATGAACGCGAATTTAGTGAATTTTTCGTGCTTTCGTGAGTTTATTCTTCTTGAAATAGTGACATTTTAATTTTACGTGGGAACCTAGAGTTCAACGACTACACATACAAGGTTTGGACACGCTTATTCTTTGGAAATTCAAGTTTCATATTTCACCCCGGCAACCTGTTTTTGTAAGGCAGCAACCATTTGATTTTCTGGGGGGGGGGGGGGGGGGGGGCTATGGTTTTTTTTTGGAAAAAAAAGTTTGTCCCCAGTTTTTGGAGAAAAAAATAATTTGTTTTTGATTCTGAGAAAAAAAAAATGGTTTGTTTCACCCTCAGCTGCCACTATATGTAATGGTAAAATTGAAAGAAAAAAATTGTTTTCGACTTGTCGCGAAAAAAATAGAAAATCAAATGGTTGCTGCCTAATGACCTTGTAAGCCAATTTTCAACACGAAGTTTGCAAATTTGACGTTTCAGCCATTTTAGCCTGTATTTTACACTGCAATGTTAAAAGCCTCTCGCTTCGATTTTTAAAATAGCTCAGGAACCTGTATTTTTGCAACAACAGTCATTATGTTTCGTTTAAATGGTGTATATTGTTGTGTATATTCATTTTCTGCCCCGGCAACCTGTCTATCACTTAAATTAAAATTAAAACAGACATTTTTTCAAAATTCCCTATCATTTTAATGTAATTTCCGTGACCCGTATCCGATTTCTTTAGTATAATATTCAAATAAGCGGTAAGCGGAAGAACATGTAAAACTATCTTAAAAAAACGATGCAAAATCATTAACTTTCATGGAGCGTGGTAGAGGGTTATTTTCGTGGTACGTGATTGGTTTATTTCACGTTCAACGTGTTTTTACTTTTTTATTTTACGTTCAGTCGTGCAAAACAGCGAGGTGTTCAACATGCTCTGCTTATGTAAATTTTATACGTGCTTCGATCGTGATTCAAATGCTTATTTTGCGTGCTCAGTATTTAAAAAAAAAAAAACACTAGACAGGGATCGTGACGTCAACATGGACAAGAACGAAATTGATATAATTTTGTTTCCGTGATGAAATGATAAGGCGTTAAGACCAATGATGTTGTTCCTTTATTTGCATTTTTAAAGTTAAGAATATCTTTATATATCTTTATATACTTTTTTTAAATCTGTAAATTATTTATATCATAAATGTGTACACACTAAATAGGGAATATTAAGTAAAACAGAGAGTTCATATATACAAGAGGACAGTGACTCAGTCACAAAAGGTTCACCTTAAAGTCTTTATTTTTCGTGCAACGTTCATGACAGAAATTATTTCACGTTCAACGTGAAATGGTGTCTTAAATAGGAAAATGTTCCGCATTACAGTAGCATATATCATTGTGCCCTCATTAAGCAAATACATATTCCTTTTTAAGAAATATATGATATTTCACATATATATGACACACAGTAGTGGTGCCTTAATTATGTTGTAAAGACTTGCAAATGTCCCATGCACGTGATCCGATGGCTTTGAATATACTATGGCGTTAATAATATTTTTATTATCTGCTTAATAGAGTACTTTGATGTAGGCAAATTGTAAAACACATGTAGCTAACACGTTCTTAGAAACGAGACATTACCTTTACGGGTGTGAGGGGGTGGTGATAGTGGGGGTGGGGTGGGTGCTGGTCTTCGTTTCCCCTGTTATTTGTTTATAATGAAGCTACATGTTCTATTAGGGCGTTCTACGGGATCTTCTGGGCGGTCTACATGATCCCCTGTTGTCTGAACCTTATATTTAGTTATAGAACGTTCTTTAGGATCTCCTGTATTGTTTGTTTATATGTAGATAGCAAAGGACGTTCTACAGGATCCCCTGTTTCTGAACATTATATATAAACTATAGGATACTCTATTGTTTGTTTTTGAAGTATCTAATAGAGGAATTTTACGGGATCCCTTGGTCGGTCTGTGTGATCCCTGCTTTCTCAACATTATGTATCTACTACAAGACGTTCTAAAGTATCCCC
This sequence comes from Mytilus edulis, assembly GCA_019925275.1. Lineage (NCBI taxonomy): Eukaryota > Metazoa > Mollusca > Bivalvia > Mytilida > Mytilidae > Mytilus > Mytilus edulis. Next base: position 102,765,856 of record CM034361.1, on the reverse strand, counting down.
CGTTGTTGTTTTTCAAGTATATACTATAGGGCGTTCTACACGATCCCTGGGTCTACGGGATCCCTGTGTTTCTCAACATAATATATCTACTATAAGACGTTCTATAGGATCCCCTATTGTTTGTTAATCAAGTATATACTAAGGGCGTTCTACATGATCCCCTGGGGCCGAGTTCTTACAGGATCCCTTTGTTGTTAATCAGTTATATAAGGCGTTCTACTCTAAAGGTCTGTTCTATAAGACCCCTGTTGATTGTTTTTCATGTTTATACTATAGGGCGTTCTACAGGATCCCCTGGGCAGTCTACAGGATCCCCTGTTGTCTTTACATTATATATCTACTATAGGACGTTCTATAGGATCCCTATATTGTTTGTTTATTATTTATATACTAAAGGGCGTTCTACTGGATCCCCTTGGCGGTCTACAGGATCCCTGTTTTCTCAACAGAATAAATCTACTATAAGACGTTCTATAGGATCCCTATTGTTTGTTAATCATGTTTATACTAAAGGGCGTTCTAAAGGATCCCTTGGGCGGTCTAAAGGATACCCTGTTGTCTTTACATTATATATGTACTAGATGGCGTTCTATTGATTGTTTTTCATGTTTATACTATAGGGCTTTCTATATGATCCCTGTTGTCTTTACATTATATATGTACTAAATGGCGTTCTGTTGATTGTTTTTCATGTTTATACTATAGGGCTTTCTATATGATCCCTTGGGCGGTCTGCGGGAAACTTTGGGTGGTCTGCAGGAATCTCTGTTTTTCAACATGATATATGTACTATACGTTCTATAAGACCCGCTATTGATTGTTTTTTCTTGTTTTTTATATAGGACGTTCTAAAGGATCACCTGTTTTCTCAACATTATTTATCTACTATAGGGCGTTCTATAGGATCCCATGTTGTTTGTTAATCATTTATATACTAAAGGGCGTTTAATAGGATCCCCTAGGCAGTCTACAGGATCCCCTTTTGTCTGAACATTATATATTTACTAAATAACATTCTACAGGATCCCCTGTTGTTTGTTTATCATGTATATACTAAAGGGCGTTCTACAGGATACCATGGGCGGTCTATTGGATCCCCTGTTGTCTTTACATTATATATCTACTATATATAGGACGTTCTATAGGATCCCTATATTGTTTGTTTATTATTTATATACTAGAGGGCGTTCTACTGGATCCCCTGGGCGGTCTACAGGATCCCCTGTTTTCTCAACATAATATATCTACTATAAGACGTTTTATAGGATCCCCTATTGTTTGTTAATCAAGTATATACTAAAGGGCGTTCTACAGGATCCCCTGGGCGGTCTCTAGGACCCCCTGTTGTCTTTACATTATATATGTACTAAATGGCGTTGTACATATAAGACCCCCTGTTGATTGTTTTTCATGTTTATACTAAAGGGCTTTCTATATGATCCCTTGGGCGGTCTGCGGGAAACTTTGGGTGGTCTGCAGGAATCTCTGTTTTTTAACATGATATATGTACTATACGTTCTATAAGACCCCCTGTTGATTGTTTTTTCATGTTTATACTATAGGGCGTTCTAAAGGATCACCTGTTTTCTCAACATTATTTATCTGCTATGAGACGTTCTATAGGATCCCATGTTGTTTGTTAATCATTTATATACTAAAGGGCGTTCAATAGGATCCCCTAGGCAGTCTACAGGATCCCCTTTTGTCTGAACATTATATATTTACTAAAGAACATTCTACAGGATCCCCTGTTGTTTGTTTATCATGTATATACTAAAGGGCGTTCTACAGGATACCATGGGCGGTCTATTGGATCCCCTGTTGTCTTTACATTATATATCTACTATAGGACGTTCTATAGGATCCCTATATTGTTTGTTTATTATTTATATACTAGAGGGCATTCTACTGGATCCCCTGGGCGGTCTACAGGATCCCCTGTTTTCTCAACATAATGTATCAACTATAAGACGTTTTATAGGATCCCCTATTGTTTGTTAATCAAGTATATACTAAAGGGCGTTTTACAGGATCCCCTGGGCGGTCTTCAGGATCCCCTGTTGTCTTTACATTATATATGTACTAAATGGCGTTGTACATATAAGACCCCCTGTTGATTGTTTTTCATGTTTATACTATAGGGCTTTCTATATGATCCCTTGGGCGGTCTGCGGGAAACTTTGGGTGGTCTGCAGGAATCTCTGTTTTTTAACATGATATATGTACTATACGTTCTATAAGACCCCGTGTTGATTGTTTTTTCATGTTTATACTATAGGGCGTTTTAAAGGATCACCTGTTTTCTCAACATTATTTATCTGCTATGAGACGTTCTATAGGATCCCATGTTGTTTGTTAATCATTTATATACTAAAGGGCGTTCAATAGGATCCCCTTATCGGTCTACAGGATCCCCTTTTGTCTTTACATTATATATCTACTATAGAACGTTCTATAGGATCCCTGCTATTGTTTGTTTATTATTCATATACTAAAAGGGCGTTCTACCGGATCCCCTGGGCGGTCTGCAGGATGCCCTGTTGATTGTTTTTTTTATGTTTATACTATCGGGCGTTCTACAGGATCCCCTGGGCGGTCTATAGAATCCCCTTATGTAAAAAAAATATGCATCCGAGATAGGAAATTCTATAGGTTCCCCTGTTCTTTGTTTATTATGCATATACTATAGGGCGTTTATGATCCCTTGGGCCGTCTGCAGGATCCCCTGTTTTCTCAACATTATATATCTATCATAGGACGTTCTATAGTATCCCCTGTTGATTGTTTTTCCTGTTTATACTATAGGGCTTTCTATATGATCCCTAAGTCGGTCTGCGGGAAACTATGGGTGGTCTGCAGGAATCCCTGTTTTCAACATAATATATTTACTATAGGACGTTCTATAAGACCCATTGTCGATTGTTTTTCATGTTTATACTATAGGGCGTTCTAAAGGATCACCTGTTTTCTCAACAGTATTCATCTACTATAAGACGTTCTATAGGATCCCATGTTGTTTGTTTATCATTTATATACTAAAGGGTGTTTAATAGGATCCCCTAGGCAGTCTACAGGATCCCCTTTTGTCTGAACATTATATATTTACTGTATATAGAACGTTCTACATAATCCCCTTTTGTTTGTTTATCATGTATATACTAAAGGGCGTTCAATAGGATCCCCTGGGCGGTCTACAGGATTCTCTTTTGTCTCTACATTATATATCTACTATAGGACGTTCTATAGGATCCCCTATATTGTTTGTTTATTATTTATATACTAAAGGGCGTTCTACCGGATCCCCTGGGACGTTCTACAGGATGCCCTGTTGATTGGTTTTTTTTTTATGTTTATACTATCGGGCGTTCTACAGGATTCACTGGGCGGTCTACAGAATCCTCTTTTGTTAAAAAAAATATGCATCTGAGATAGGTTCCACTGTTCTTTGTTTTTCATATTTATACTATAGGGCGGTCTACAGAATCCCCTTTTGTTAAAAAAAATATGCATCTGAGATAGGAAATTCTATAGGTTCCCCTGTTCTTTGTTTATTATGTATATATAATAGGGCGTTTATGATCTCTTGGACGGTCTGCAGGATGCCCTGTTTTCTCAACATTATATATCAATCATAGGACGTTCTATAGGATCCCCTGTTGATTGTTTTTCATGTTTATACTATAGGCCCATCTACATGATCTCCTGTTGTCTGAGCATTATATATTCTTCAGGATCCCCTGTTTGATTTGTATGCATCTAGGATAGAACCTTCTATAGGTTCCCCTGTTTTTTAAACATGTATCTACTTTACGTATATACTAGAGGGCGTTTTATAGGATCCCCTGTTGTGTAATAGTCGTGTATCTGCATGCTGAAGGACGTTCTATATGATCTCCGGGGCGGTCTTTAGAATAACCTGCTGTTTGTTCATTATGTTTCTAGTATACGACGTTCTTTAAGATCCTCTGGGCCGTCTATATGTTCCCATGTTGGTTGGTATTGTTTAATAATCGTGAAACTGCTATAGGGCGCTCTTTAAGATCCCCAATCGGTCCATAGAATCTCTAGGTCGGTCTATAGGAGCCCTGTCGTTTGTTCATAATGTATCTATTGGAGGGCGTTCTACAGGATCCCCTTGGCGGTCTATAGGATTCCCTGTGGTTTAATAATTGTGTATCTGCTAAAGGGTGTTCTATAGGATCCCGTTGTTAAGTAATCATGTATCTACTAGGGAGCGTTCTATGGGATCCCCTGTTGGGTCTATAGGATCACCTGTTGTGCAATATTCGTGTATCTGCTATAGGGCGTTTTATAGGATCCCCAGGGCGGTCTATAGGATCCCCTGTTCGTTGTTCATGTATCTATAACAGGGTGTTCTATACGATACCCTGGACGGTTTATAGGATCCCCGGGTCGGTCTTAGGATCCCTTCTTGTTTAATAGTCGTGCATCAGCTATAGGACGTTCTTTGTTATCCCTTTCAAAGGGGGCATATTATATTTTTAATGTTCGTTTCTTTTTTTTTCATTTCGTTTATAATATATCTTCTTACGTGTATAATATCTCTTATTGAATTAATAAGATATCTTATAAAGTATAAACGCTATCTTTTAAAGTTGATAAGATATCTTATAAAGAATAAATTATATAAAATATCTTATATATTATATATTATATGAGATATCTTGTATATTATATATGAGAGAGAGATTTTATATATCATTTGAAATATCTGATATATTATATGAGCTATCTTGAAGTTAGAATAAATAGTAAAACGGCTTGCCATATATACTCATTGAATCTATTATCATTAATAGACAGTACATCATCAATATATCGGAAAGGGATATTAAAAGACGGGTCAATTTCTTTTCTCCTGTCTGTACAAATCCATAAGAATACGAAAACAAATAGAATTGCCATTGCGAGCAAAGGCGGATGTCATACTGTTGTCAAGTTGCCAGACGACCTTGCCATTGCTAGGTTACCGTCAGCAATTTTGAAAAAAAAATTATACTAAAAAACACAACTACCTACTGCTAGGTACATGTAGTTCTGAGGATCATACAAATTGTTGACACCTACTTTGTATATTGAATATCATGGTACTATGCTCAGGAATACTAGACTGATATACAAAAAACATAAAAAAAATACTGTTGACCAGTATTTATAGTAATCGAGACCATCTTGGACCATCCCCTTATTAAAAAGCACAACTTTATATAATGGTTTACATTATGCCATAATTCCATAAAGATGAATGTGTCTATCCTTTTCCAAGAATTTGTCGGGACAATAAAGTTATGGGGAAAAAGAAAAGAAAAAAGAAAAAAAAAACCAATAACAATATGCCCCCCTCGACCTTTGAAAGGGATAACATAGAACGCCCTATAGCAGATGCAAGGTTATTAAACAATATGGGATCCTATAGACAGACACAGGGATCCTATAGAACGCACTATAGAATATGCGCGATTATTAAACAAAAGGGGATCATATAGACCGCCAATGTATAAACAATGGGGGATCCTATAGACAGACCCGGGGATCGTATAGAACGCACTATAGAATATGCGCGATTATTAAACAAAAGGGGATCTTATAGACCACCCAGGGGATCGTATAGAACAACCTGTTATAGATACATGATGAACAACAAACAGGGTATCCTATAGACAGCCCAGGGGATCGTATAGAACAACCTGTTATAGATACATTATGAACAAACTGTTAACAACAGGGGATCCTATAGACCGCCCCGGGGATCCTTTAGAACGCCCTATAGCAGATACACAATTATTAAACAACAAGGGATCATAAAGAACGCCTATGGGAGCATATATATATAACGCCCTCTAATAGATACATGATGAAAAAACTACAGGGCTCCTATAGACCGACCCTGGGATTTTATGGAACACCCTCTAGAAGAAACATGTTGAACAAACAACAGAGGATCCTATGGACCGACCCGGGGATCCCAAAGAATTCCCTATCGCAAATATGCGATTATTAAACAATACGGGGTCCTATAGACCGCCCAGGAGATCCTATAGAACAACCTGTAATAGATTCATGATTAACAATCAAAAGAAGATCCTATAGACCACCCCGGGGAACCTATAGAACGCCCTATAGCAGATACACGATTATAACACAACAGGTGATCCTATAGACCCAACAGGGGATCCCATAGAACGCTCTCTAGTAGATAAATATAGTGAATACATGATAACCAAACAATGGGAGCCTATAGACCGCCCGGGGATCCTATAGAACGCCCTATACAGATACAAAACTATTAAACCACAGGGGATCATATCGACCGCACATGGGCGCATATATATAACTCCCTCTAATATATACATCAAAAACAAACAACAGTCTAACCTATAGAACGTCCCATAGTAGATATATAATATTCAAACAACAGGGGATCCTGTAGACCGCCCAGGGGATCCTGTAGAACGCCCCTTAGTATATACACGATAAACATACAATAGGGGATCATATAGAACGTTCTATAGCAAGTATATAATGTTCAAACAACAGGGGATCCTGTAGAACGCCCTTTAGTATATACATAATAAACAAACAATATATGCACGATAAACATACAAAAGGGGATCATATAAAACGTTCTATAGTAGATATATAATGTTCAGACAAAAGAGGATACTGTAGAACGCCCTATAAAATAAACACGAACAACACCAACAGGGGACGCTATAGAACGTCCTATTTTAGATGTATAACGTTGAGAAAACAGGAGATCCTGAAGACCGCCCAAGGGATCATAAAAGCCTTATAGTATATACATGAAAAACAAACTACAGGGGGACCTATAGAATTTCCTTTCTCAGATGCATAATTTTTAACAAAAGAGGATCCTGTAGACCGCCCTGGGGATCCTGTAGAACGACCTATAGTATAAACATTCAAAACAATCAATAGGGGGTCTTATAGAACGTCCTTTAGTATATATATAATGTCCAGACAACAGGGGATCGTGTAGACCGCCCAGTGAATGAACAACAAACAACAGGGGATCCTATAGAACGTCTTATAGTGGATATATAATGTTGAGAAAACAGGGGATCCTGTAGATCGCCCAGGGGATACTGTAGAACGCCCTATAGTATAAACATGAACAACAAACAACAGGGGACCCTATAGAACGTCCTATAGTAGATATATTATGTTGAGAAAACAGGGGATCCTGTAGACCGCCTAGGGGATCCTGTAGAAAGCCCTATAGTATACACTTGAAAAACAAACAACAGGGGATCCTGTAGAACGTCTTATAGTAAATGAATAATGTTGAGAAAACTGGGGATCCTGCAGACCGCCCAGGGGATACTGTAGAAAGCCATATAGTATAAACATGAACAATAAACAACAGGGGACCCTATAGAACGTCCTATAGTAGATATATTATGTTGAGAAAACAGGGGATCCTGTAGAACGCCCTATAGTATACACTTAAAAAGCAAACAACAGGGTATCCTGTAGAACGTCTTATAGTAAATAAATAATGTTGAGAAAACTGGGGATCTTGCAGACCGTCCAAGGGATCCTGCAGAACGCCCTATAGTATAAACATGAACAACAAACAACAGGGGGCCCTATAGAACGTCATATAGTAGATTTATAATGTTGAGAAAACAGGGGATCCTGTAGACCGCCTAGGGGATCCTGTAGAACGCCCTATAGTATAAAATGAACAACAAACAACAGGGGGCCCTATAGAACGTTCTATAGTTGATATATAATGTTGAGAAAAAACGGGATCCGACAGACCGACCAAGGGATCCTATAGAAAATCTTATAGTATAAACATGAAAAACAATCAACAGGGGGTCTTATAGAACGTCATATAGAAGATATATAATGTTAAGACAACAGGGGATTCTGCAGAATTTCCTATCTCAGATGCATAATTTTTTAACAAAAGAGGATCCTGTAGACCGCCCAGGGGATACTGTAGAACGCCCTATAGTATAAACATGAACAACAAACAACAGGGGACCCTATAGAACGTCATATAGTAGATATATAATGTTGAGAAAACAAGGGATCTTGTAGACCGCCTAGGGGATCCTGTAGAACGCCCTATAGTATACACTTGAAAAACAAACAACAGGGGACCCTATAGAACGTCTTATAGTAATAAATAATGTCGAGAAAAGAGAAGATCCTTTAGACCAACCAAGGGATCCTATAGAAAGCCTTATAGTATATACATGATAAACATACAACAGGGGAACCTATCGAAAGTATTATCTTAAATGCATAATTTTAATAAACAGGGTATCCTGTTGATCGATCGCTCAGGTATTCTGTAGAACGCCCTATAGTATATACTTGAAAAATAAACAACAGGGGAACCTTTAGAAGGTCCTATCTTCATAATTTTCATAAACAACAGGGCACCCTGTAGCCCGTTCAGGGGATCATGTAAAACGCCCTATAGTATAGACTTGAAAAATAAACAACAGGGGATCCTATAGAACGTCTTATAGTAGATAAATAATGTTGAGAAAACAGGAGATCCTGCAGACTGCCAAGGGGATACTGTAGAACGCACTATAGTATAAACATGAACAACAAACAACAGGGGATCATATAGAACGTCATATAGTAGATATATAATGTTGAGAAAACAGGGGATCCTGCAGACCAACCAAATGATCCTATAGAAAGCCTTATAGTATATACATGATAAATAAACAACAGGGGAACCTTTAGAAGGTCCTATCTTAAATGCATAATTTTCATAAACAACAGGAGACCCTGTAGACCGACCAGGGGATCATATAGAACGCCCTATAGTATAGACTTGAAAAATAAACAACAGGGGATCCTATAGAACGTCTTATAGTAGATACATAATGTTGAGAAAACAGGGGATCCTGCAGACCGCCCAGGGGATACTGTAGAACGCCCTATAGTATAAACATGAACAACAAACCACAGGGGGCCCTATAGAACGTCTTATAGTAGATATATAAGGTTGAGAAAACAGGGGATCCTGTAGACCGCATAGGGGATCCTGTAAAAAGCCCTATAGTATACACTTGAAAAACAAACAACAGGGGATCCTATAGAACGTCTTATAGTAGATAAATAATTTTGAGAAAACAGGGGATCCTGCAGACCGCCATGGGGATACTGTAGAACGCCCTATAGTATAAACCTGAACAACAAACAACAGGGAATCATATAGAACGTCATATAGTAGATATATAATGTTGAGAAAACAAGGGATCCTGTAGACCGCCTATGGGATCCTGTAGAACGCATATAGTATACACTTGAAAAACAAACAACAGGGGATCCGGTAGAACGTTCTCTTAGCCTAGTAGATACATCAAAAACAAACAATAGGGTATCCTATAGAACGTTCTATAGTTTATATATAATGTTGAGAAAATAGGGGATCCCACAGACCGACCAAGGGATCCAGTAGAGAGTCCTCTAGTATACACATGATAAACAAACAACAGGGGATTCTATAGAACGTTCTCTTAGATTGGTAGATACATCAAAAACAAACAATAGGGTATCTATAGAACGTTCAATAGTTTATATATAATGTTGAGAAAACAGGGGATCCCACAGACCGACCAAGGGATCCAGTAGAGAGTCCTCTAGTATACATATGATAAACAAACAACAGGGGTTACTGTAGAACGCCCTATAGTATAAAAATGAACAACAAACATCAGGGGGCCCTATAGAACGTCCTATAGTCGATATATAATGTTGAGAAAACAGGGGATCCTGTAGACTGCCTAGGGGATCCTGTAGAAAGCCCTATAGTATACACTTGAAAAACAAACAACAGGGGATCCTATAGAACGTCTTATAGTAGATAAATAATGTTGAGAAAACAAGGGATCCTGTAGACCGCCTATGGGATCCTGTAGAACGCCCTATAGTATACACTTGAAAAACAAACAACAGGTGATCCGGTAGAACGTTCTCTTAGCCTTGAAGATACATCAAAAACAAACAATAGGGTATCCTATAGAACGTTATATAGTTTATATATAATGTTGAGAAAATAGGGGATCCCACAGACCGACCAAGGGATCCAGTAGAGAGTCCTCTAGTATACAAATGATAAACAAACAACAGGGGATTCTATAGAACGTTCTCTTAGATTGGTAGATACATCAAAAACAAACAATAGGGTATCCTATAGAACGTTCTATAGTTTATATATAATGTTGAGAAAACAGGGGATCCCACAGACCGACCAAGGGATCCAGTAGAGAGTCCTCTAGTATACACATGATAAACAAACAACAGGGGATTCTATAGAACGTTCTCTTAGATTGGTAGATACATCAAAAACAAACAATAGGGTATCCTATAGAACGTTCTATAGTTTATATATAATGTTCAGACAACAGGGGATCTGGAGAACACGCCCTTTAGTATATACATTATAAACAAACAATATGGGATCCTATATATATTTTTTCCCAAAATTACAGGGCCCATAAAGGGCATAAAATCAGATACAATTGATTTACATAATTGGTAACAACAACAATTATAGAGGCATATACATATATATTTGGAATATAAGCATTGGTCAGAATCAAGCCAAAAACCACATATATATTGTGAATAAAAGAATAATAAAATTACATTATAATTATATGTATTTATTCTCAAATTGTTTACTTGACTTAGTGTCAGTGTTCATACCTGATCTCCTTAATTCAAAACAGTCACCAATATAACAGCCCAGTTTTTCCATAGAGTAAAGACTGGGTCAAGAGCCATAAAAATTTAGAAGATTTATTTAAATTTATAAAATAATAACAATTGTTAGAAATGTCTTGGAAAAAATCTTCCCTTTGAATATCATAAAGAGGGCATTCTAATAAAACTTCAACTTTACCGAATGAGCAATTAGAACAAAGACGCTCAGATCTTTCTATATGTTTTTTTGAATATCTGTTTGTCTCAATTTTTAAATGAGCGCTTATTCTTAATTTACAAATTGACTGTCTTTTTTTGAAGTCCTGTACGTAATTATAAATATTTTTCTTTTTTAAAACATTTTTTTCCCTTTTTCGGAGTTAATGGTTTGATGCTTCAGTTTATTCCAAAATATGAAAAGTTATGCTTTTTATGACTGTTGTTATTCATACTACTTTTTACTTCAAAAATGAAATTGGTTTAGTGTGTCCTTATTACATAAAAAACAACTTTTTAAAGAAAAAAATTGTAACATCGATAAATTGTACCAATATAGTTTCTAAATAAGAGTCATAATGATAAGAATTGCCGTAGCTCCACCAGTAGAGCACTGAACTACTAATAAATGACGGTTTTGAAGAAAGGGTTCGAACCTCGCTCAGAACTTTTGCATTTGTTTGTGTTGTTATATTAAATTTTAAAGTTTCTATCATATTTTTTCGGTTGTTTGCTTGATTCATAGAGTCATTTTGGTTCATTTTGACTATTCAGTTATCGCCCTGAAGATCATTAAAAACATTTTATTAAAATTAAGTATGTCAATAAAGGCTTTGATTTTGTAAATATTGCCGGTATATTTAACGAACATTCTGTAACTCCATCTTGCCCGTTAATATAGGGAACTAGCTATTGTAAAGTTTCTCCGTAAGCTCACTTAGTACTGTCTATATAACGAAGTCCATTTAATGTTCACATGTTTAATCGTATATATATAATCTTTATATAACAGTACATGTATAATAAATATTCTTAATCATAATTTCCAATTAACGTTCGTACATACAACTTGGTACTTCAAGCTACTACTCTCATATCTCTGACCAATACATAAAGTTTCTCACAAGATCGAGCTATAAACATGTTCTTAATTTATGTAAGGCATTGATTAATGGTCTTAGATTATTTGGATAAACTATTGCAGTTCAACTGTGCAACTAATGTATCGTATAAAGTGTCACATTAAACAAGATGAAAGATCATTTAACTGATTAAGAACTGACCATCAAATCTTAGATGGAATTGATTACGCCACATCACTCCCCGCTAAACAAAATTCGTTTTCACTCGAATTAAAAAAAATCTACCCAAAAATATTATATAAGTAAAAAATAAGGGGAGGCAATGTGAACATTAAAAAATAAACTTTTTCTTTGATTAAAACTATTTAAAAAAATCTAAACTAATAATAATGAAAAAAATAATGATAATTGCTATACCATGTAATTTATCAATTTACGTCGTGAATAGTTGTGGAAAACTTGCAAAAAGATTACTCTAAAAATCTAAATTTAACAATTATCCTTTCAACTTCAAACTCTTGATACTTATAACTACAAAAGAGGCACTAAACAAAAATCATAAAAATATATAACACAAGTTTGACAATTATAAATCTATGGTAAGGTCTTTCCGGAATTTTGACCGTTAATCCAAGCGTAAACAAAATGATAAAATAATTAAAAGCATCAATTAAAATCAACTAATCATTATCTCTGGCAATCCAATTCAGAAAATCAGCATCTCATTAGCTGCAATTTTCACTACTATGTGACCGTATCACCATAGAATCCTGAATGACCAACCTGTCAATCTATGTCATGGGCACTCCCATATACATTAAAATAGTATAAGCAACCCTTGTTACTTAACTATACACACAACACGCCCACTCTCGTAATAACAAGAGATTAAAAACTAGCTTAATCAAACATGTGTAATACAAAATAAAATGCAAAAAAAAATACAATAAAATACTAAACCTAGGCATACTACATTCTGAATGGATAAAAACATTTATGAAAACTTAAAGTTATTTACAAACATGAAAATATTGTCCACATGACTTCTTCGGTTTGAACGTGTGGAGCCACTTCTTCGAATCTTTCATCAGGAACTTGTCATTTATAACGGTTCTTTGCCGGTTTTGGATCGACGGATACGCCAGTCCACTCTGTTATTTACATTGTACATATATACATTGTTACCAACACAAAAGTTTCGATATACACGTTACTGCTAGTCTGTTGTAACATCTCAGAGTCATCTCAGGTTTCTATTCATCAAAAATTCTCACAGGAGTTCTTCTAATGTTCTTCAAAGTTCGAGGATAATGCGTTTCCATAAAACCAAGGAAACAAAATGACTGACACAAAAGTTTACAAATATTTACAGCAAGTCACTTACATTAATATGTATACAAAGTCATCCTAACTCAATTCTCCGTGGCATACATTTCTCACTTCAGTTATCCTATAGTTTCTCTTGAACGGAAGCCCAAACTGCTTCTGTTTTCGGCACACGCCAAAACACATGATAACTTTGTAATTCGTCCAGATTTCAGACACATCATAACTCCGGTTACTGACATATTGACCACGGGTACCTCCACCAGATATAACGGGGCTTTCTTGTGTGTGTTTTTAGTAACTATGTCATTATTTCGGATCTACGTATCCGGGATCGTAACTCCATCTTGCCCGTTAATATAGGGAACTAGCTATTGTAAAGTTTCTCCGTAAGCTCACTTAGTACTGTCTATATAACGAAGTCCATTTAATGTTCACATGTTTAATCGTATCTATATAATCTTTATATAACAGTACATGTATAATAAATATTCTTAATCATAATTTCCAATTAACGTTCGTACATACAACTTGGTACTTCAAGCTACTACTCTCATATCTCTGACCAATACATAAAGTTTCTCACAAGATCGAGCTATAAACATGTTCTTAATTTATGTAAGGCATTGATTAATGGTCTTAGATTATTTGGATAAACTATTGCAGTTCAACTGTGCAACTAATGTATCGTATAAAGTGTCACATTAAACAAGATGAAAGATCATTTAACTGATTAAGAACAGACCATCAAATCTTAGATGGAATTGATTACGCCACATAAAGAACAAATTCCTGGATATTTTGACAATACTGAGCTACCTCTTATTTGTTATATTTACAAGAAATCTACCCGGAAATTTGTGTTTAATTATAGTCAATTGTGTAAAGATGTTAATATCAGTGAAAATACACCTACTTCATGTAATTGCAGTAATTCCGAATATATTTATGGACCCATTTCCCATGTTATAACAGGAGATCTTAACATCGTTCAAGACCGAGAGTTTAAATCATTCCTCAGTAAAGGACCTAAATATCGTCCCCCGTCAATTATTAATTGGAATGAGTGTCGTAATATCATCCACGACTCACTCCATACTTACTGTATGAAATGGATAAAACGGGAAAAAGCTGACAAAAATCTTTGGACTCTTTTTTTAATTCAGTAATGAAGATAGTTGATATACGTATTCAACATTTTAAAGAACATTTTACTATAAACAATAACCATAATAAACCTATTTCTCGTATCAAACATAAACTAAAAGAACTAGCCAAGGAATTTGTTTTTGTCCCGGCAGATAAAGCTGCTAATAATATTATTATTGTTTGACGTAAATTTTACATTGAGGTTCTGAAAAAAGAAATCACCAATTCACCAACATTCCAACTGACTCCATTTTCAGAAAACGAAATCTGTAACAAACATAAACTTTTAGCCACCGCTTTACAAGCAGAGCCAAATACAATGAAAGTCCCAACTATGTATTGGCTTCCGAAGCTACACAAAACCCCTTACAAATATAGATTTATTTCGTCTTCAAGCCAATGTGCAACTACTAAATTGTCTATTCTTCTTACCAGCACACTTGGTACAATTAAAAACCTGATAATAAATTGTTCAAATAAGGCCTTCGAAAATAGTGGAATAAATTACTTTTGGAGTGTCAAGAACTCGTTGGAAGTACTTGATAAATTGCATGCTTATATTGGTGATTTTGAATCTGTTCAAAGTTTTGATTTTTCTACCCTGTATACCACATTGCCTCACATTCTCATTAAGAAAAAATTCACACACCTAATTAAATGGGCATTCAAAAAATCAGAATGTGAATATATATGTTCAAACTCTTTTAGGTCATTTTTTAGTAGCAATAAACAAAAAAACTATGTTAATTGGACATGCTTTGATACTATATATGCCCTTGAATTTTTACTAGATAACATTTTTGTTCGCTTTGGGGATTCCGTATATCGTCAGATTATCGGAATTCCAATGGGGACTAACTGTGCACCACTTATTGCGGACCTGTTTTTGTATTGTTATGAGTTACAATTTATGACAAAAATAAGCAAAGACCCATCGAAACAACATCTGATAAACAAATTTAATAATACTTTTAGATATTTGGATGATATTTTGGCTCTCAATAATGACGACTTCAGTATGTATATTAATGAAATTTATCCTGTTGAACTTACTTTAAATAAAGCTAATACTAACAATGACCACTGCCCTTTTCTCGATCTTGATATCTATATCACTAATGGAAAGCTGAATACTAAAATTTATGATAAAAGGGATGATTTTTCATTTCCTATCGTTAATTATCCGTTTTTAGATGGTGACGTTCCCTTGTCACCATCTTACGGTGTTTATATATCTCAACTTGTACGATTCGCTCGTGTATGCAACAATGTTTTAGATTTAACGAGAGAAATTTATGTATTACTGAAAAATTATTACACCAGGGTTTTCGATATCACAAACTAGTCAAAACATTTACTAAATTTTATCATCGGTATAAAGACATCATTCGTAAATATAGCTCAACATGCAGACTTCTAATACGTTCAGGTATTTCACATCCAATTTTTTATGGAAATATTCTTTATAAAGCACAAAGGTGTCAGTATTCACCTCAGAAACTTACAAAACCTTTGAATAGACTTATTAAGAAGGGATATAATTACGATACTGTTGTCAAGTCATTAAAGATTGCATATTTTGGCGTTAATATTGAGTCACTGATAAGGTCTTTGCATCGGAACTAAACACATTTATTCTAAAAACAGTTGTTGGCATGACACGGGTTATGTTCTTCTCATATATGTTATGATGGTATGATACTAAACCCCTAACGGGAAGGATTGTGCCTGATGTTCATATGATGAAATCATAATCTTTCAGTCAGTTTAATTGAAGTCTGGAGCTGGCATGTCAGTTAACTGCTAGTAGTCTGTTGTTATTTATGTATTATTGTCATTTTGTTTATTTTCTTTGGTTACATCTTCTGACATCAGACTCGGATTTCTCTTTAACTGAATTTTAATGTGCGTATTGTTATGCGTTTACTTTACTACATTGGTTAGAGGTATAGGGGGAGGGTTGAGATCTCACAAACATGTTTAACCCCGCCGCATTTTTGCGCCTGTCCCAAGTCAGGAGCCTCTGGCCTTTGTTAGTCTTGTATTATTTTAATTTTAGTTTCTTGTGTACAATTTGGAAATTAGTATGGCGTTCATTATCACTGGACTAGTATATATTTGTTTAGGGGCCAGCTGAAGGACGCCTCCGGGTGCGGGAATTTCTCGCTACATTGAAGACCTGTTGGTGACCCTCTGCTGTTGTTTTTTATTTGGTCGGGTTGTTGTCTCTTTGACACATTCCCCATTTCCATTCTCAATTTTAGTAAATAATTTTACGTGTATCAAAAAAAAACAATGTATCGCTTATTGACGTGTGCAATCCTATGACTGTCCATACTCTTGAATTACTTTCTATTCATGTGTTTACGTTATTACATATATCCAAGGGACAACGGCCGTCAAACTGATGTAGGTGCCTGTACATAACCAATAACACGAGAATTAATTCTATAGAAATTAAGCCTACATGTTGCGGGTGTAATATACACATAACTTAAAATAAGGCCATTGTATACAATTTTCATAACAACAAAACACATTTCGTCGAAACCTTTTTTGAACATGGTATTATATGTAAGAAATGCAGTCAACAACAATTTTGTCGCCAAATCACAAACTGTAAAGATACTAGTACTGAAATTTTTACCACCGTCTATACACGGGTACATAACTCATCAGAAAAATAAAACAACATAACAGAACAAATCAATTACACTACAAATCGTGATTGTAGGTAAAACATCAAGAAGCTGTTGCATCTGTATCACAACGAAGGGCCGATTTGTTAAAATTACAGAAAAGGCAATACAACATGAAGTAGTAACACAGGGTGATCTATGAACAACTGATGTAAGATGTTCTGCGGTTAAAATATATACATGCACATGTATTTTCTTGTCTAATCTTATAGACGATAAAACCTTAAAAGACCAGGACAAATACTGTGTAACAGATATACATATTCAGAATGAGAAAATCACGATTTGAATTAGTTCGATATCATTTGGCTCCTTGAGAAGTTACATGGTATGGCACCTTGCATAAAGGATGTTAATAATAAAATAAAATCAATATTAAAAAATCAATAGTCATGGCCTTGTTTTTGTAGGAATATCTGTTCAAGGTATGAAAATAAATGATGTGACGTATTTTATGTACTATAAATAGCATCTATCGGGCTATTTAAAACATTATTTACCTATCTTATCGAATGAAACAAATTGCCGACAAATTGTCCCTACCTCTTTGGTAATTCAATCTCTTTCTGAATATAATCTATAGTATAGAATACCATGTATTTACATTAGAACTATGTTACTGTATATTTACAACATATAAATGCATCAAATAATAATCCTTCTTTCAAACGTTCCAGTCTATGACAATATTTTAACATTGATAAAATTATAGTAAAATACATAGGAAATCTACCAATCTCTGACATTACAGCTATATTACTTGACTTTCTGTTTACACCAAGAATATATTTCATTAATTTGGTATGAGCTTTTTCAGAAGAATCCTGACCAAAAACTTGTTCCTATAGAGAACGTTCTATACTATAGTAGATATATAATATTCAGACAACAAGGGATCCTGTAGAACGTCCTTTAGTGTATACATGATAAACAAACAATATAAGGGATCCTATAGAACGTTCTGTAGTAGATATATAGGACCAGATATATAAGGTTCAGACAACAGGGGATCATGTAGAACGACCAGGGGATCCTGTAGAACGCCCTAACCATGCTAACAGTAGCTTTATTGTAAACAAGTAACAATGGTTCATAATAGAACGTCCAGCTATAGTAGAATGGTCAGACAACAGGGGGTCAGATTACAGATTCGTTTCTTTAAACGCTAAGTTAAAGCCTTAGTACGTGTAACATGTTTAACATGTGTAAGCTACATCTTTTTTCAATTTGCCTACATAAAAATACTCTTTTAAACGGATAATAAAAATATTATTAACTCCATAGTATATTCAAAGCCATGGGACCACGTGCATGTGACATTTGCAGGTCTTAACAACATAATTAAGGCACTAAATACTACTGTTGATCATATCTATATGAAATGTATCATGTGTATTTTAAAAAGGAATCTGTATATATATTTGCACAATGTATATATGCATGATATCGTCGCTGGGCTTCTAAAATGTCGTATATGACTTTTTTTGGCTAAAAATACTTTTTGACACCAATGGCCTAGGGCGGGAGGAAATCTTTGGTATTACAAAATAGCATACAGTTAGACCAATCAAAATGTGTGAAATAAGACATATTACAAAATTGCCAATGTCAGTTCTTTGTAAAGTTTGCTTCCAAAATGTTGTATGAAAACTTGAAATTCGTTGTAGAATGGCTTTGGGGAAAAAATAATTGTACATTTCTTTATTTCTGTGAAAATAATTTAAGTTCTTGGAAAATCCAGAAATGTCAAAGTTTTTATTTCACTGCTATTTACAAAAACGTTCAAGTTCACATACGACATTTTGGAAGCATGCATTTTGCCAAAATTTTCAAAGCCTGTTTGTGAGATATTTTTTTCTTGAAAAAATTGTTATTTACAACATTTTAGAAGCCCAGCGACGATATGCTACTGTAATGCGGTACATTTTCCTTTTTTTTCATGTGATAAAAAAATCAATAAAGCAAATTCACCGTGTTTCATGAAAGTTAATGATTTTGAATCGGTTTTTTTTAATAGTTGTAATGTTGAGAATATTCTATTTTTAGCATTAGTATTTTCCGAATCGTTTAAAAATAGCCTATAAATAGAATATGCATAATTCATGAATCGTGACGTAGGGCGGTCTACGGGATCCCTTCTTCCGCTTACCCAAATAAGCAAAGTGGCGTTGATTTCTGGATATCACTACAAACCATTAAAGTCTGAAATGGCCTATATCTGTACTCGACTGTACTGATTTTTACTCGACCAGTCTGAATTAGTCTGACTTTTACTTGACATTACTCGACCCCAGTTTGAACCATACTTGACTGTACTGAATCGTACTTGACCCTTATCTTGGCCGTTGAAAATAGTCTGAACTATTACTCGACCAGTCTGAAACAGTCTTAACCCATTCTCGACATGTACTCGACCTATTTTTCCAGTCTAAACCATACTTAACCAAAGGTCTGAACAATACTCGACCTGTCTGAACCATACTAGACCAAAAAACCTCTACTTTTTTAACTGTTAAAATAAATTTCTTTTTAACTGACATATATAACAACAGCCAACAAAATTCATAAAAAAAATTTAACCTTATAAAAGAAATATATCTCTGATTATATTTAGGATTAAAAGAATATATTATATATAACTTATATCAAAAAGGGATAAAATTAAATAAATAAATAAATTGTTTTTCTGATTAGTGGTGAAATATAAAGTATAACCTCTGCTTGGGGGCAAACTCATAAATAAGATCACACCTGGTCAGAGGTATTAAATTCTAAATAACATTGATTCAAAATTGCAACATCCTGTTTAAATTAAATAACAAGGCCTTTCGATTACACATGTATGTACTAGATAAGTAATACACGAACTTCAATTTAAGAAAATAGGACTTTCTTTTTACCTGTAAAACACACGTGTACTGAGGTAATTAGAACATATTAAAGTGCTTTATGTATGCCATGTTAATTTGACAAAAAAATACTTAAATTAATTGAAATTTTTTTTTACTGTTACTTTGGAATACATTTCCTTTTTTAAAAAGGTTATCAATGATTGCTATGGAAATTATATTATCATGATTATATTAAATTCTTGGTTTAATAAAATTAAACAAAACAAATTAAGCTCTCATTTTTTTTTTAATTTATTAAGTTGTTTTATATACAATTTTATATATATCTTAATAAAAAAACATTCACTGCATTATTACCTGAACTCAACTGACACCATAAATCTATGATACTAGGCTGAAGTTAATGGTGAAAATAGTCCAGTTACCATAAAATACTTCCGAAATATTCATTACATTTTGAATAATATTGAAAATATTAGTCACAATTCATTATTTTAAATTATTTGATCAGCTTGTTTATTTATATTTTAAAAGTTGATATATATTATTATGTAAGTGTTGATTAATATTGAGTTGAAGTTATATTATGATTGGTTATTGTGAAATTTTAATTTAAATACTGTATTGAATACATTTTTAATTTGAAGTTGTTGTTCAAATTTCATTTTTATTAAAAAAAAAATCCTAAATTGATAAAATTCAGTTGATAGATACAAAGAATAGGTCTAGGTTGGTTAAGACTTGGTCGAGTATGGTTCAGACTGGGTCGAGTACGGTTCAGACTAGGTCGAGTGCGGTTCAGACTATGTCCAGTACGGTTCAGACTCGTATAAAATGGTTAAGTACTGTCAAGTACACATTCAGACTGTTAAGTATGGTTCAGACTACAGTCGAGTATTATCAAGTAAATCTCAGACGAATTCAGACTCGTCGAGTAAAAATCAGTACAGTCGAGTACAGATATAGGCCATTTCAGACTTTTAATGGTTTGTAGTGTATGTTAAACACCAAAATCGTCAGATATTTTTAACTTGTATGTCAGTGTTGTCAGTGTATATATTACAATGTTTTCCTATTTCATTTTTTTTTCAAATTATTACAATGTCATCTTTTGTTTTACATTTTTTACGAGTTAAAGGTCGTATTCATTTAAAAAGCTACTGTACATTAATAGCACTTCAACGCAAAGCTTGATAAATGTTAGTTTACGCCGTATTTTATTTTTCTCAAGAAACCTTTTTTTTCATCTTTCTCAAGTAAAACCAAACTTTGAGTTTTCTATTCTGAATAACAAAATCTCGGAAAAGTTTGGTAAAGAATTAATTACAATTTGCATTCAATGCAATAATAAATCATTACGCATTTTTTCTCGTTGTTCCTTACTGAATGTATTGACGATAATGATCTGAACATGGAAGTAAAATGTCAATATAACACTTCCATGATCTGTACATAGTATGCGGTAGATGCATTGTCCACTTGTAATATTGTAAAGTAAGATGTTTGATAACCTCCCGCGGAGTACATGTATGATAGGAGATAAACAACTTGTAAATAGTCGATCGATACAATATTGATACTTTCTGCTAGAATATTTTCTCTAAGAACCGCATCTCATATTTGTGCAATGATTAATGTGAGTTTGGTTTATTTCGTTCTCTACTATGCATACTTAAGACTGTTTGGTGTCGAGACATAGCGAGTTTATTTCATAAAGAGTTGTTTATTACGCCAATATTTTTATAAAGAAAATTTCAGTTAACAATTCTCGTATTGGTGCTTTTGGCAAAGACCTCCCCCCACCCCTCTTTTTCTCGATGGAAACAATTTGTATTTTAATTTTATTCCATATGTCAACTAATTAACGCCTTATTTGCCATGCATGGCGTTGTCAGTATTTTTAAGTTTGTTTTTTTTCCGACTTGTTAGTTATGAGTGTCCCCCTGGTGTCTGCAGCCTCTGTTTTGAAAGATTGACCCGACCCGACGGACTACGCCATCAAAAATAAGAATATAAAATATGATTGATCATTTTATATCAATCAACGAAGAATCTTGGCTATTCTTATGACCAACACTAGGCTCTTTGTATGTCATTCTCTATAGGAGTAATTTAGTACTGAGTTCAAAACGTATTGTTCCAACTTCTCTTGTATCCCACAACCTTTTTATTAAGTAGGTTTTGCGCACTAGTATTTACAACTTGAGTTCATAGGCTTACAAGTTATTAAAGTTTGAAATTTGTATTAAGTATTGTACTTTTATGGTTATAGGACCTGAATAACTCCAGTTTGCGTTCATGTCAGAAAAAACGCAGTTGCGGATCCAGAATTTTTCATAAGACCTAAGAGGGGCCCGCTCCAGTCACGCTTCAGTGATTCCCTATATAAGCAACCAATTTTTTTCCCTAAAAGGGGGGCCGGGCCCCCTGCCCCCCCCCCCTGAATCCGCCTCTGCATGGCGTCTGTACGGGCTATCACAAGACAACCATTTCTGGTCGTAAGCATTACTTTCTTTACGTGTATAGACATTTTATTGATAACTATTCATAATATTACAATGGGATTGAATTGTAATATAGCCTAACGTCCTATGGTTCCTTTGGTAACATATAGTATTGGATTGGGTCAACATAATTGTTGTAGAGAAAAACACACTTATTTCTTTAAATGCAACTTAAATGTATGTTTATGTACGAATAATATGACCGAATTCTGTGATTATATATATTCGTTCCAAGCCAGGACCATGTAGACTGAGTATAGCCATATCTAGGCGTTATTTGGTTTTTTCTGTCATTTGGTTGCTGTCTCATTGCCGTTAACATCATCTTTTATTATAACTCTCAATTAAAACACATTTATGTTATGCTTGTGAAGTGATGACTTTCAAATTGATGAAAACGATTGGTAAACGATTGGCGATTTATCGAATGAGCAAAAGAATGGAGAGCTATATTTATTTAACTGGCAAACTTTTATATCAAAGATTCAAATTACGAAAAGAAAAAAAGGACAAAAACCGACCTACAATTATTACAAACGAAATGTTAAGTGGTATTAACACACACCCAGATTTTTTAAACAAATCCCAATCATTCCTCGAAAAAAAGTGATAATAAAAAATCTAATTAAAAAAATAATAATATAAAACTTAAAACAAAAGACACGTTGTTAATTGTAACAATCAGCTAACGTATCAAAACTGAAATAAAATAGAGAATGGAAACAGGGAATGTGTCAAAGGGACAGCAGCATGTTATAGATGCGTTCATAACTTGGCTGCCGAATGGGTTTTACGAAAAATTTTAGAAACTATATCCAAAATGTTAACAGTCGGTTCTTGATATATTATCAATTTCCATGATATAATCAGAACATTTATTGTGTATGTTTATAACATGAATTTTAAGATAAGAGACAAAAAGTACAAGGTGCTAATTGCCAGACCTCGATATTTAACCACACACGCTGGGATGGATTGATAACAATGTATGCTAGAGTTATCAGTCTTTGAAATAAATTTATTGACAAGATTGGATTACCTCCCTTAAACCGGACTAATTCTTTGCAATGTGTTGTCTACAGATGTCACACGTGCGATTAATTAATATGTATAGACTAGTGGAAGGAAGATATTACAAAAGAAAGAAAGTGACAATTAAGGATTTTTCAACATTAAACGTTGTTTCAATATATATCAATATTTATCTTACTTCTTCATTGTTCTTCTTGCACAAAAAATTTTATTGATGCAGAATTAACTAGATTTTATTTACTGGTACTAGATAAATTTTAAAAAGCAAGGTTAATCTGTCATGCAGTCTGTTGTGAGCTTAGATCTTTTAGCAGTATTTTGGCTATATACAAAAACACAATTTAATTTTTTTTCTTAAATTTGTAGTCATCAATTTGCAATGACCAGCTAGGGCTCAACTTTTAAAGACCTGGCCCTCAACTTTTAATGACCTGGTCCTCAACTATATGCCACCTAGCACTCAACTTTTAATGACCTGGTCCTCTACTGTTGGCCAGGTAGCCCTCAACTCCAATTGCTCAACTTTTGGACACCTAGCCCTCAAGTATGATATTTTGCTCAACCTTGTTCAACTAATTTGCATAAAGTTGAGCAATTGATAGTTGAGGGCTACCTTATTTGCATGGCAAAAATTAAGGTAGCCCTCAACTATTTGCTCAATTGATAGCCAGCTAGCCCTCAACTGTTTGTTCTACTGGCGGCCAGTTGAATAATGCAGTTGGCCATCCCATAATTTTTTATATATGGGTACAAATCCGGTAAAAAGTGTACTTCGATAGGTCACAATCGTGAAAATTATAACTAGTAGAGGCTCTAAAGAGCCGGTGTCACTCACCTTTGTCGATGTGCATATTAAACTAAGGACACAGATGGATTCATGACAAAATTGTGTTTTGGTGATCATGATGTGTTTTTAGATCTAACTTTACTGAACATTCTTGCAGTTACAATTATCTCTATCTCTATTGAATTGGCCCAGTAGTTAAAAATTGACTATATTGTCCAATAACTCCTTAAAGGGTTAAATGACCCTTTTGGTCATGTTGACTTATTTTTAGGTAATACTTTGATGTACATTATTGCTGTTTACAATTTATCTCTATCTATAATAATATTCAAGATAATAACTAAAAGCTTCAACATTTTCTAAAAATTACCAATCCAGGGCTAGCAACCCAACAACGGATTGCCTAAGTGGTCTGAAAAATTCAGGGCTGATAGATCTGTACCTATTGAACCTGTCAGGTTTGCCCTAAATGCTTTGGTTTCAGAGATATGAGCCAACCAGATGCTCCGCATGGCACAGCTTTATACGACCGCAGAGGTCAAACCCTGAACGGTTGGGGCAAGTATTGACAATAGGAATTTTCGCCGTGACGTCACCAAGTCACGTGATTTTCCGACTGGTTGGCAATCTAACGGATGTTTACATATGCGACAAAGTGTCACATGTCATTTCACGATTACATTGATTAATGATGGTTGTTTCGTGTTGTGTAGTTAATTGTACAACTAGATTTGATATAAAAGACAATTAAGGATTTTTCAACATGAAACGTTGTTTCAATATATATCAATATTTATCTTACTTCTTCTTGCATAAAAAGTTTTATTGATGCAGAATTAACTAGATTTTATTTACTGGTACTAGATAAATTTTAAAAAGCAAGGTTAATCTGTCATGCAGTCTGTTGTGAGCTTAGATCTTTTAGCAGTATTTTGGCTATATACAAAAACACAATTTAATTTTTTTTTCTTAAATTTGTAGTCATCAATTTGCAATGACCAGCTAGGGCTCAACTTTTAAAGACCTGGCCGTCAACTTTTAATGACCTGGTCCTCAACTATAAGCCACCTATAGCACTCAACTTTTAATGACCTGGTCCTCTACTGTTGGCCAGGTAGCCCTCAACTCCAATTGCTCAACTTTTGGACACCTAGCCCTCAAGTATGATATTTTGCTCAACCTTGTTCAACTAATTTGCATAAAGTTGAGCAATTGATAGTTGAGGGCTAAACTAAGGACACAGATGGATTCATGACAAAATTGTGTTTTGGTGATGATGATGTGTTTTTAGATCTAACTTTACTGAACATTCTTGCAGTTACAATTATCTCTATCTCTATTGAATTGGCCCAGTAGTTAAAAATTGACTATATTGTCCAATAACTCCTTAAAGGGTTAAATGACCCTTTTGGTCATGATGACTTATTTTTAGGTAATACTTTGATGTACATTATTGCTGTTTACAGTTTATCTCTATCTATAATAATATTCAAGATAATAACTAAAAGCTTCAACATTTTCTAAAAATTACCAATCCAGGGGTAGCAACCCAACAACGGATTGCCTAAGTGGTCTGAAAAATTCAGGGCTGATAGATCTGTACCTATTGAACCTGTCATATTTGCCCTAAATGCTTTGGTTTCAGAGATATGAGCCAACCAGATGCTCCGCATGGCACAGCTTTATACGACCGCATAGGTCAAACCCTGAACGGTTGGGGCAAGTATTGACAATAAGAATTTTCGCCGTGACGTCACCAAGTCACGTGATTTTCCGACTGGTTGGCAATATAACGGATGTTTACATATGCGACAAAGTGTCACATGTCATTTCACGATTACATTGATTAATGATGGTTGTTTCGTGTTGTGTAGTTAATTGTACAACTAGATTTGATATAAAAGACAATTAAGGATTTTTCAACATGAAACGTTGTTTCAATATATATCAATATTTATCTTACTTCTTCTTGCATAAAAAGTTTTATTGATGCAGAATTAACTAGATTTTATTTACTGGTACTAGATAAATTTTAAAAAGCAAGGTTAATCTGTCATGCAGTCTGTTGTGAGCTTAGATCTTTAGCAGTATTTTGGCTATATACAAAAACACAATTTAATTTTTTTTTCTTAAATTTGTAGTCATCAATTTGCAATGACCAGCTAGGGCTCAACTTTTAAAGACCTGGCCGTCAACTTTTAATGACCTGGTCCTCAACTATAAGCCACCTATAGCACTCAACTTTTAATGACCTGGTCCTCTACTGTTGGCCAGGTAGCCCTCAACTCCAATTGCTCAACTTTTGGACACCTAGCCTCAAGTATGATATTTTGCTCAACCTTGTTCAACTAATTTGCATAAAGTTGAGCAATTGATAGTTGAGGCTACCTTATTTGCATGCAAAAATTAAGGTAGCCCTCAACTATTTGCTCAATTGATAGCCAGCTAGCCCTCAACTGTTTGTTCTACTGGCGGCCAGTTGAATAATGCAGTTGGCCATCCCATAATTTTTTATATATGGGTACAAATCCGGTAAAAAGTGTACTTCGATAGGTCACAATCGTGAAAATTATAACTAGAGGCTCTAAAGAGCCGGTTTCACTCACCTTTGTCGATGTGCATATTAAACTAAGGACACAGATGGATTCATGACAAAATTGTGTTTTGGTGATGATGATGTGTTTTTAGATCTAACTTTACTGAACATTCTTGCAGTTACAATTATCTCTATCTCTATTGAATTGGCCCAGTAGTTAAAAATTGACTATATTGTCCAATAACTCCTTAAAGGGTTAAATGACCCTTTTGGTCATGATGACTTATTTTTAGGTAATACTTTGATGTACATTATTGCTGTTTACAGTTTATCTCTATCTATAATAATATTCAAGATAATAACTAAAAGCTTCAACATTTTCTAAAAATTACCAATCCAGGGGTAGCAACCCAACAACGGATTGCCTAAGTGGTCTGAAAAATTCAGGGCTGATAGATCTGTACCTATTGAACCTGTCAGATTTGCCCTAAATGCATTGGTTTCAGAGATATGAGCCAACCAGATGCTCCGCATGGCACAGCTTTATACGACCGCAGAGGTCAAACCCTGAACGGTTGGGGCAAGTATTGACAATAAGAATTTTCGCCGTGACGTCACCAAGTCACGTGATTTTCCGACTGGTTGGCAATATAACGGATGTTTACATATGCGACAAAGTGTCACATGTCATTTCACGATTACATTGATTAATGATGGTTGTTTCGTGTTGTGTAGTTAATTGTACAACTAGATTTGATATAAAAGACAATTAAGGATTTTTCAACATGAAACGTTGTTTCAATATATATCAATATTTATCTTACTTCTTCTTGCATAAAAAGTTTTATTGATGCAGAATTAACTAGATTTTATTTACTGGTACTAGATAAATTTTAAAAAGCAAGGTTAATCTGTCATGCAGTCTGTTGTGAGCTTAGATCTTTTAGCAGTATTTTGGCTATATACAAAAACACAATTTAATTTTTTTTTCTTAAATTTGTAGTCATCAATTTGCAATGACCAGCTAGGGCTCAACTTTTAAAGACCTGGCCGTCAACTTTTAATGACCTGGTCCTCAACTATAAGCCACCTATAGCACTCAACTTTTAATGACCTGGTCCTCTACTGTTGGCCAGGTAGCCCTCAACTCCAATTGCTCAACTTTTGGACACCTAGCCCTCAAGTATGATATTTTGCTCAACCTTGTTCAACTAATTTGCATAAAGTTGAGCAATTGATAGTTGAGGGCTACCTTATTTGCATGGCAAAAATTAAGGTAGCCCTCAACTATTTGCTCAATTGATAGCCAGCTAGCCCTCAACTGTTTGTTCTACTGGCGGCCAGTTGAATAATGCAGTTGGCCATCCTATAATTTTTTATATATGGGTACAAATCCGGTAAAAAGTGTACTTCGATAGGTCACAATCGTGAAAATTATAACTAGAGGCTCTAAAGAGCCGGTTTCACTCACCTTTGTCGATGTGCATATTAAACTAAGGACACAGATGGATTCATGACAAAATTGTGTTTTGGTGATCATGATGTGTTTTTAGATCTAACTTTACTGAACATTCTTGCAGTTACAATTATCTCTATCTCTATTGAATTGGCCCAGTAGTTAAAAATTGACTATATTGTCCAATAACTCCTTAAAGGGTTAAATGACCCTTTTGGTCATGATGACTTATTTTTAGGTAATACTTTGATGTACATTATTGCTGTTTACAGTTTATCTCTATCTATAATAATATTCAAGATAATAACTAAAAGCTTCAACATTTTCTAAAAATTACCAATCCAGGGGTAGCAACCCAACAACGGATTGCCTAAGTGGTCTGAAAAATTCAGGGCTGATAGATCTGTACCTATTGAACCTGTCAGATTTGCCCTAAATGCATTGGTTTCAGAGATATGAGCCAACCAGATGCTCCGCATGGCACAGCTTTATACGACCGCAGAGGTCAAACCCTGAACGGTTGGGGCAAGTATTGACAATAGGAATTTTCGCCGTGACGTCACCAAGTCACGTGATTTTCCGACTGGTTGGCAATATAACGGATGTTTACATATGCGACAAAGTTTCACATGTCATTTCACGATTACATTGATTAATGATGGTTGTTTCGTGTTGTGTAGTTAATTGTACAACTAGATTTGATATAAAAGACAATTAAGGATTTTTCAACATGAAACATTGTTTCAATATATATCAATATTTATCTTACTTCTTCTTGCATAAAAAGTTTTATTGATGCAGAATTAACTAGATTTTATTTACTGGTACTAGATAAATTTTAAAAAGCAAGGTTAATCTGTCATGCAGTCTGTTGTGAGCTTAGATCTTTTAGCAGTATTTTGGCTATATACAAAAACACAATTTAATTTTTTTTCTTAAATTTGTAGTCATCAATTTGCAATGACCAGCTAGGGCTCAACTTTTAAAGACCTGGCCGTCAACTTTTAATGACCTGGTCCTCAACTATAAGCCACCTATAGCACTCAACTTTTAATGACCTGGTCCTCTACTGTTGGCCAGGTAGCCCTCAACTCCAATTGCTCAACTTTTGGACACCTAGCCCTCAAGTATGATATTTTGCTCAACCTTGTTCAACTAATTTGCATAAAGTTGAGCAATTGATAGTTGAGGGCTACCTTATTTGCATGGTAAAAATTAAGGTAGCCCTCAACTATTTGCTCAATTGATAGCCAGCTAGCCCTCAACTGTTTGTTCTACTGGCGGCCAGTTGAATAATGCAGTTGGCCATCCTATAATTTTTTATATATGGGTACAAATCCGGTAAAAAGTGTACTTCGATAGGTCACAATCGTGAAAATTATAACTACAGGCTCTAAAGAGCCGGTTTCACTCACCTTTGTCGATGTGCATATTAAACTAAGGACACAGATGGATTCATGACAAAATTGTGTTTTGGTGATCATGATGTGTTTTTAGATCTAACTTTACTGAACATTCTTGCAGTTACAATTATCTCTATCTCTATTGAATTGGCCCAGTAGTTAAAAATTGACTATATTGTCCAATAACTCCTTAAAGGGTTAAATGACCCTTTTGGTCATGATGACTTATTTTTAGGTAATACTTTGATGTACATTATTGCTGTTTACAGTTTATCTCTATCTATAATAATATTCAAGATAATAACTAAAAGCTTCAACATTTTCTAAAAATTACCAATCCAGGGGTAGCAACCCAACAACGGATTGCCTAAGTGGTCTGAAAAATTCAGGGCTGATAGATCTGTACCTATTGAACCTGTCAGATTTGCCCTAAATGCATTGGTTTCAGAGATATGAGCCAACCAGATGCTCCGCATGGCACAGCTTTATACGACCGCAGAGGTCAAACCCTGAACGGTTGGGGCAAGTATTGACAATAAGAATTTTCGCCGTGACGTCACCAAGTCACGTGATTTTCCGACTGGTTGGCAATATAACGGATGTTTACATATGCGACAAAGTGTCACATGCCATTTCACGATTACATTGATTAATGATGGTTGTTTCGTGTTGTGTAGTTAATTGTACAACTAGATTTGATAAAGACAACCCTAACAGTTTTTTCCGTGTACCCAAAAAGCCTGACACTCGTAGAAAGCTTTGGATTTCTGCTATAAAGCGTAGAGATCAAGACGGAAAAGCATGGGAGCCGTCTGACCATGATCGGGTGTGCCATCTTCATTTCATATCAGGTAGGTTTTTTTTCCATTTATAAAGTGTGTCAACGTTTTTGGAAAGTGAGGCTATAAGTGCCTTTCTATTTTCATTTATATACAGCTCTGAATTTGGATTTTGATTAAATAGTTGACACAGCATAGGTTACTGATACAGAATGAATGTGGTCTAATGAACTTAAAATTATTTTTTTGCTTTTGAGCATTTCACTTTGCTGTTGAATATTAATCCTCTTCAAAAAAAATTATTTGAAGAAATTTTCTTTTTAATTTCTGAACTGAAATCTGAAATGAGAAAAAATTAATACTTATCTGCCCCTGTCATATCGGCACCCACGAAATTTACTAGCTAAAGAAAAAAGTAATATGTCCACTAGGAAAAAGTTATTTGTCGGGAAAAAACAATGTAAACAGTTGACAACCTAAAAATTACGTCTGCTTTAATTCAGAATAATGTGTAAATATCTTTAATTATATGATTATATGATTACATAATCAACGTCAGATGTGAGAACATTGATTGTTTACATCGGGACTTGTCAGGTCTACTACATGATAATATGACAACTTTAGAAGCTATTGCCGATCTTAAGTCTGTTGTCATGGGTATTGATTCAAAGGTAACACTCTTTACATCAAGGCTAGACTCTGTCGAACAAAACTTAACACATCTAATTACTGAGGTCAAGTCAGATGCAAGTAAGGTCAGATCTTAGTACTACACAAACTGAGGTGGAAAAGCTTCGAACAGATCATAACGAGCTAGAGAGAGGTATAGGGCACATAGAGTCACAACTCAATACTCTAGAAATGAAAAAAAATGGAATGTCTGAAAAAAAACCTTGATGACAAACTTTTCGCATTGAAAGAAAATCAACTTTTTCTTGAGAAACATGAGCGTAAATACAATATTCTCATTTACGGTATAAAACAAAAACAAGATGAAAACATATGGCAAGTTGTAGACAATTTCTTTGTGAAAGATTTGGGAATAGAAAAGTTCAAAGCAGAGAGTTTCCCCCTTGCAAATGCCCACAGGATCCCATCAAGAGCCCCAGTTGTTGGCCAAAAAAGACCAGATGCTATTATTGTGAGATTTATGCATTACGAAGACAAACAAGTGATAATGCAAAATGCATACAAAGTTGCAAATAAAAAAATCAGAATAACTGATGATTTACCTGTCATAATGAAAGAGGCACGAAATGATCTGGCAAAAGCTGCATTTAAAATAAGAAATGACGAGAAATTACAAACCAGAATAAAAGTAAGAGGCATAGTCCTGGTCCTAGAAACACGACTCAACTCAAAGGATGTGTGGAACACGCGCAAAACAATTAATTGTGTGAGATGATACGAGTACATGTATGACTGTGACTAGTTATAGAAACTGTAAATACGATCAGGCTACACGATAGTATATTGTGCTTTTCTTTGTTGTTTCTATGACTGAAATACTTATCATACAACTTATACATATTAAATTTGAAAAATGGTGAACCAACACCTGAAGTGGTTATCGTGCGGTTGGGTAATAGCGGGTGGATACCACGCGGTATTCACAGTTGTCTTTCACATAGGGACTCGGTTAGCAGATTAAAATTTTGTAAATCAATGTTTTAAATTTATTTTTTATTATTTCCTGTCTATTTGCATTACTATATTAACGTATTTAACGTTGCCATCACTATTTCTTTGTTTTCTGGCAATGTGCAGTTTACTATCCATATCCATATACTGAAAAAACCTAAAGGGATCTAAGTCGCCATCTTGAATTGCCTTCCCTACTTTAGATAAAAAATAATTAAAAATATTAATAAATTACTATATACCTTACAACAGCCCTCATTTTCTTCCGAAATTATTCTTCTATCACATGCATATATGATTTGTGGATTAACAGAACCCTTACGCAGTTTCAGTTGCATTCGTGTCAGAATATTCAAATTTCCCGGCGAAAGCAACGTATCATTCGGAAACTTCCAGGTTGATGTGTTTACTACAACGATAAATCCTTATAAACAGACGAGTGCTGTCCCCTAACTTCATACCTACGCCACACCAAGATATCCTTCATATAAATTAAATATCAAACAAAAATGTCTTTGAACAGTTAGTGCATGTATTGTTTCAATATCAGATTATCCTCCTATCCTTCCGCCCATTGAAAATATCAAATGATTGTCCCAAACAGAGAAGTATGTATGTATATGGAAAAGGGGCCTACTGATAGAACTTCATACATGCATGTATGATAAGTTAATATACCTTTTCAAAGTATTACTCCAAGTTGACCTACCAACCGGCCCTCCCCCTTTTTTTATATCCTGGTGCTGTTAGGTAGCACTCCACAGTTTGGTGTGTAGTTTCGCATTTTGGCCCCTGTGGATTTTTCAAATATGAGAGCTAGTGTGCAATAAAATTCATTTTTGGATAGCTGAGTATTAAAATAGCCTTTGTATTGGGTTTATATGAACATCAAGAGTATGTAATGTATGTAATATAGGCTGTTTTCTGTATGACAGTCCGTATTTGCATGTCCCTACCATACATTGGTCCGGCAATTATTGTAATGTTTTTCAACTTTTTATCGCACGAACTTTGTGATTGGATTTTACGAAAAAATGAGGCGAAAGACACCTGTTTTTTATTTGATCATTAGGAAGATTTATGAAAACAGTTTCTAAAAAGGTATTACTCAAAGGCATTGAAATTCTAGTTTGATCCAAATTTTGGGGGGATATGTGACATGTCCACCCCCCTTTTTGCAATATTTTATGGTAAATAAATGCAGAATGTTGCCATGGATACACATAAAAGGAATTTATTTTCACTCTTTTAACTTTTGAAAATCAAATCTATGGAATATACTGATTACATACATATGCACATGTACAACACAAACAGTTAGGTTAATGTATTAGAAATCCAGGAATAGGAGATGATAAAAACATTTTGTGGCTCATTTTTAATTTTATTTTCTAACTGTGGAGTGCTACCTTATGGCACATCAGAAAGCACAGAAATGCACTTTTTAAGATAAAATTGAC
The DNA here is from genome assembly GCA_019925275.1 of Mytilus edulis. Taxonomy (NCBI): domain Eukaryota; kingdom Metazoa; phylum Mollusca; class Bivalvia; order Mytilida; family Mytilidae; genus Mytilus; species Mytilus edulis. The sequence goes on along the minus strand of CM034361.1, from coordinate 102,732,428 downwards.
CACAAATCTTTAGTCTTTTATGTTCTTGTTTTAGTTCTGAAGGTAAAAAATCTGCTGGAAATGCAATTTATGTTTATTTTATTGTTTACTGTCCTTAGCAACCAAATATACACATTTTGACACTTAGACATGTTGCGGTCTTAAATTTGTACTCCATTAGCTTCGCCATTGTAACCAAAGATTGCGCTTTATATGATATCCTCAGAATGTATCGCTTTATATTTTTGAATGGGAATAAGTCAAATAAACATTTTTAGCAGGATTTTGTATTATAATTTGGCATTAATTAAATTTAATGATGCCAGTACTGCTAGAAATTTATACCTGCTTGAGAGCTTCTAAACCATGGTTAGGTATGCTATTTACAGCAAAAGTGACCTACAAGTGCTTTCAAATACCTAAAAATTGTACAATTTGTCCTCTTTTAAGGTAATTTTATGATTTTAAATTAAGATAATGGGAAAAGTTTTAGAAATTTACCCAAAAATGAGACAGACTTGAAGTTTTTCACTATGATCCAGCATTTATTTTTAAATCACTTTTTGTCGCGTTTCAACATCAACTGCTAACCTTCATAAAATCTTTATTACTGAACATGCTGAACCAATTCTAAAAAGTAAGGTACCATTTTCATCGTAAACAGCTAGTAGAACACAGAAAATATAATAAAAATTGAGGCAGGAGGGGAAAAATTTCACCTTAAGGTAGCACTCCACAGTTAGGTGTGTAGTTTCGCATTTTGGCCCTGTGGATTTTTCAAATATGAGAGCTAGTGTGCAATAAAAATTCATTTTTGGATAGCTGAGTATTAAAATAGCCTTTGTATTGGGTTTATATGAACATCAAGAGTATGTAATGTATGTAATATAGGCTGTTTTCTGTATGACAGTCCGTATTTGCATGTCCCTACCATACATTGGTCCGGCAATTATTGTAATGTTTTTCAACTTTTTATCGCACGAACTTTGTGATTGGATTTTACGAAAAAATGAGGCGAAAGACACCTGTTTTTTATTTGATCATTAGGAAGATTTATGAAAACAGTTTCTAAAAAGGTATTACTCAAAGGCATTGAAATTCTAGTTTGATCCAAATTTTGGGGGGATATGTGACATGTCCACCCCCCTTTTTGCAATATTTTATGGTAAATAAATGCAGAATGTTGCCATGGATACACATAAAAGGAATTTATTTTCACTCTTTTAACTTTTAAAAATCAAATCTATGGAATATACTGATTACATACATATGCACATGTACAACACAAACAGTTAGGTTAATGTATTAGAAATCCAGGAATAGGAGATGATAAAACATTTTGTGGCTCATTTTTAATTTTATTTTCTAACTGTGGAGTGCTACCTTATGGCACATCAGAAAGCACAGAAATGCACTTTTTAAGATAAAATTGACCACAAATCTTTAGTCTTTTATGTTCTTGTTTTAGTTCTGAAGGTAAAAAATCTGCTGGAAATGCAATTTATGTTTATTTTATTGTTTACTGTCCTTAGCAACCAAATATACACATTTTGACACTTAGACATGTTGCGGTCTTAAATTTGTACTCCATTAGCTTCGCCATTGTAACCAAAGATTGCGCTTTATATGATATCCTCAGAATGTATCGCTTTATATTTTTGAATGGGAATAAGTCAAATAAACATTTTTAGCAGGATTTTGTATTATAATTTGGCATTAATTAAATTTAATGATGCCAGTACTGCTAGAAATTTATACCCTGCTTGAGAGCTTCTAAACCATGGTTAGGTATGCTATTTACAGCAAAAGTGACCTATAAGTGCTTTCAAATACCTAAAAATTGTACAATTTGTCCTCTTTTAAGGTAATTTTATGATTTTAAATTAAGATAATGGGAAAAGTTTTAGAAATTTACCCAAAAAATGAGACAGACTTGAAGTTTTTCACTATGATCCAGCATTTATTTTTAAATCACTTTTTGTCGCGTTTCAACATCAACTGCTAACCTTCATAAAATCTTTATTACTGAACCAATTCTAAAAAGTAAGGTACCATTTTCATCGTAACAGCTAGTAGAACACAGAAAATATAATAAAAATTGAGGCAGGAGGGGAAAAATTTCACCTTAAGGTAGCACTCCACAGTTAGGTGTGTAGTTTCGCATTTTGGCCCCTGTGGATTTTTCAAATATGAGAGCTAGTGTGCAATAAAATTCATTTTTGGATAGCTGAGTATTAAAATAGCCTTTGTATTGGGTTTATATGAACATCAAGAGTATGTAATGTATGTAATATAGGCTGTTTTCTGTATGACAGTCCGTATTTGCATGTCCCTACCATACATTGGTCCGGCAATTATTGTAATGTTTTTCAACTTTTTATCGCACGAACTTTGTGATTGGATTTTACGAAAAAATGAGGCGAAAGACACCTGTTTTTTATTTGATCATTAGGAAGATTTATGAAAACAGTTTCTAAAAAGGTATTACTCAAAGGCATTGAAATTCTAGTTTGATCCAAATTTTGGGGGATATGTGACATGTCCACCCCCCTTTTTGCAATATTTTATGGTAAATAAATGCAGAATGTTGCCATGGATACACATAAAAGGAATTTATTTTCACTCTTTTAACTTTTAAAAATCAAATCTATGGAATATACTGATTACATACATATGCACATGTACAACACAAACAGTTAGGTTAATGTATTAGAAATCCAGGAATAGGAGATGATAAAACATTTTGTGGCTCATTTTTAATTTTATTTTCTAACTGTGGAGTGCTACCTTATGGCACATCAGAAAGCACAGAAATGCACTTTTTAAGATAAAATTGACCACAAATCTTTAGTCTTTTATGTTCTTGTTTTAGTTCTGAAGGTAAAAAATCTGCTGGAAATGCAATTTATGTTTATTTTATTGTTTACTGTCCTTAGCAACCAAATATACACATTTTGACACTTAGACATGTTGCGGTCTTAAATTTGTACTCCATTAGCTTCGCCATTGTAACCAAAGATTGCGCTTTATATGATATCCTCAGAATGTATCGCTTTATATTTTTGAATGGGAATAAGTCAAATAAACATTTTTAGCAGGATTTTGTATTATAATTTGGCATTAATTAAATTTAATGATGCCAGTACTGCTAGAAATTTATACCCTGCTTGAGAGCTTCTAAACCATGGTTAGGTATGCTATTTACAGCAAAAGTGACCTATAAGTGCTTTCAAATACCTAAAAATTGTACAATTTGTCCTTTTTAAGGTAATTTTAAAGATTTTAAATTAAGATAATGGGAAAAGTTTTAGAAATTTACCCAAAAATGAGACAGACTTGAAGTTTTTCACTATGATCCAGCATTATATTTTTAAATCACTTTTTGTCGCGTTTCAACATCAACTGCTAACCTTCATAAAATCTTTATTACTGAACCAATTCTAAAAAGTAAGGTACCATTTTCATCGTAACAGCTAGTAGAACACAGAAAATATAATAAAAATTGAGGCAGGAGGGGAAAAAATTTCACCTTAAGGTAGCACTCCACAGTTAGGTGTGTAGTTTCGCATTTTGGCCCCTGTGGATTTTTCAAATATGAGAGCTAGTGTGCAATAAAATTCATTTTTGGATAGCTGAGTATTAAAATAGCCTTTGTATTGGGTTTATATGAACATCAAGAGTATGTAATGTATGTAATATAGGCTTTTTTTCTGTATGACAGTCCGTATTTGCATGTCCCTACCATACATTGGTCCGGCAATTATTGTAATGTTTTTCAACTTTTATCGCACGAACTTTGTGATTGGATTTTACGAAAAAATGAGGCGAAAGACACCTGTTTTTTTATTTGATCATTAGGAAGATTTATGAAAACAGTTTCTAAAAAGGTATTACTCAAAGGCATTGAAATTCTAGTTTGATCCAAATTTTGGGGGATATGTGACATGTCCACCCCCCTTTTTGCAATATTTTATGGTAAATAAATGCAGAATGTTGCCATGGATACACATAAAAGGAATTTATTTTCACTCTTTTAACTTTTAAAAATCAAATCTATGGAATATACTGATTACATACATATGCACATGTACAACACAAACAGTTAGGTTAATGTATTAGAAATCCAAAGGAATAGGAGATGATAAAACATTTTGTGGCTCATTTTTAATTTTATTTCTAACTGTGGAGTGCTACCTTATGGCACATCAGAAAGCACAGAAATGCACTTTTTAAGATAAAATATGACCACAAATCTTTAGTCTTTTATGTTCTTGTTTTAGTTCTGAAGGTAAAAAATCTGCTGGAAATGCAATTTATGTTTATTTTATTGTTTACTGTCCTTAGCAACCAAATATACACATTTTGACACTTAGACATGTTGCGGTCTTAAATTTGTACTCCATTAGCTTCGCCATTGTAACCAAAGATTGCGCTTTATATGATTCCTCAGAATGTATCGCTTTATATTTTGAATGGGAATAAGTCAAATAAACATTTTTAGCAGGATTTTGTATTATAATTGGCATTAATTAAATTTAATGATGCCAGTACTGCTAGAAATTATACCCTGCTTGAGAGCTTCTAAACCATGGTTAGGTATGCAAATTTACAGCAAAATTGACCTATAAGTGCTTTCAAATACCTAAAAATTGTACAATTTGTCCTCTTTTAAGGTAATTTTATGATTTTAAATTAAGATAATGGGAAAAGTTTTAGAAATTTACCCAAAAATGAGACAGACTTGAAGTTTTTCACTATGATCCAGCATTTATTTTTAAATCACTTTTGTCGCGTTTCAACATCAACTGCTAACCTCATAAAATCTTTATTACTGAACCAATCTAAAAGTAAGGTACCATTTTCATCGTAACACTGTAGAACACAGAAATATAATATTTTTCAAATATGAGAGCTAGTGTGCAATAAAATTCATTTTTGGATAGCTGAGTATTAAAATAGCCTTTGTATTGGGTTTATATGAACATCAAGAGTATGTAATGTATGTAATATAGGCTGTTTTCTGTATGACAGTCCGTATTTGCATGTCCCTACCATACATTGGTCCGGCAATTATTGTAATGTTTTTCAACTTTTTATCGCACGAACTTTGTGATTGGATTTTACGAAAAAATGAGGCGAAAGACACCCTGTTTTTTATTTGATCATTAGGAAGATTTATGAAAACAGTTTCTAAAAAGGTATTACTCAAAGGCATTGAAATTCTAGTTTGATCCAAATTTTGGGGGGATATGTGACATGTCCACCCCCCTTTTTGCAATATTTTATGGTAAATAAATGCAGAATGTTGCCATGGATACACATAAAAGGAATTTATTTTTCACTCTTTTAACTTTTGAAAATCAAATCTATGGAATATATACTGATTACATACATATGCACATGTACAACACAAACAGTTAGGTTAATGTATTAGAAATCCAGGAATAGGAGATGATAAAACATTTTGTGGCTCATTTTTATTTTATTTTCTAACTGTGGAGTGCTACCTTATGGCACATCAGAAAGCACAGAAATGCACTTTTTAAGATAAAATTGACCACAAATCTTTAGTCTTTTATGTTCTTGTTTTAGTTCTGAAGGTAAAAAATCTGCTGGAAATGCAATTTATGTTTATTTTATTGTTTACTGTCCTTAGCAACCAAATATACACATTTTGACACTTAGACATGTTGCGGTCTTAAATTTGTACTCCATTAGCTTCGCCATTGTAACCAAAGATTGCGCTTTATATGATATCCTCAGAATGTATCGCTTTATATTTTTGAATGGGAATAAGTCAAATAAACATTTTTAGCAGGATTTTGTATTATAATTTGGCATTAATTAAATTTAATGATGCCAGTACTGCTAGAAATTTATACCCTGCTTGAGAGCTTCTAAACCATGGTTAGGTATGCTATTTACAGCAAAATTGACCTATAAGTGCTTTCAAATACCTAAAAATTGTACAATTTGTCCTCTTTTAAGGTAATTTTATGATTTTAAATTAAGATAATGGGAAAAGTTTTAGAAATTTACCCAAAAATGAGACAGACTTGAAGTTTTTCACTATGATCCAGCATTTATTTTTAAATCACTTTTTGTCGCGTTTCAACATCAACTGCTAACCTTCATAAAATCTTTATTACTGAACCAATTCTAAAAAGTAAGGTACCATTTTCATCGTAACAGCTAGAACACAGAAAATAATAAAATTGAGGCAGAGGAAAAATTTCACCTAAGTACACTCCACAGTTAGTGTGTAGTTTCGCATTTTGGCCCTGTGGATTTTCAATATGAGAGCTAGTGTGCAATAAAATTCATTTTTGGATAGCTGAGTATTAAAATAGCCTTTGTATTGGGTTTATATGAACATCAAGAGTATGTAATGTATGTAATATAGGCTGTTTTCTGTATGACAGTCCGTATTTGCATGTCCCTACCATACATTGGTCCGGCAATTATTGTAATGTTTTTCAACTTTTTATCGCACGAACTTTGTGATTGGATTTTACGAAAAAATGAGGCGAAAGACACCTGTTTTTTATTTGATCATTAGGAAGATTTATGAAAACAGTTTCTAAAAAGGTATTACTCAAAGGCATTGAAATTCTAGTTTGATCCAAATTTTGGGGGGATATGTGACATGTCCACCCCCCTTTTTGCAATATTTTATGGTAAATAAATGCAGAATGTTGCCATGGATACACATAAAAGGAATTTATTTTCACTCTTTTAACTTTTAAAAATCAAATCTATGGAATATACTGATTACATACATATGCACATGTACAACACAAACAGTTAGGTTAATGTATTAGAAATCCAGGAATAGGAGATGATAAAACATTTTGTGGCTCATTTTTTAATTTTATTTTTAACTGTGGAGTGCTACCTTATGGCACATCAGAAAGCACAGAAATGCACTTTTTAAGATAAAATTGACCACAAATCTTTAGTCTTTTATGTTCTTGTTTTAGTTCTGAAGGTAAAAAATCTGCTGGAAATGCAATTTATGTTTATTTTATTGTTTACTGTCCTTAGCAACCAAATATACACATTTTGACACTTAGACATGTTGCGGTCTTAAATTTGTACTCCATTAGCTTCGCCATTGTAACCAAAGATTGCGCTTTATATGATATCCTCAGAATGTATCGCTTTATATTTTTGAATGGGAATAAGTCAAATAAACATTTTTAGCAGGATTTTGTATTATAATTTGGCATTAATTAAATTTAATGATGCCAGTACTGCTAGAAATTTATACCCTGCTTGAGAGCTTCTAAACCATGGTTAGGTATGCTATTTACAGCAAAATTGACCTATAAGTGCTTTCAAATACCTAAAAATTGTACAATTTGTCCTCTTTTAAGGTAATTTTATGATTTTAAATTAAGATAATGGGAAAAGTTTTAGAAATTTACCCAAAAATGAGACAGACTTGAAGTTTTTTCACTATGATCCAGCATTTATTTTTAAATCACTTTTTGTCGCGTTTCAACATCAACTGCTAACCTTCATAAAATCTTTATTACTGAACCAATTCTAAAAAGTAAGGTACCATTTTCATCGTAACAGCTAGTAGAACACAGAAAATATAATAAAAATTGAGGCAGGAGGGAAAATTTCACCTAAGGTACACTCCACAGTTAGGTGTGTAGTTTCGCTTTTGGCCCCTGTGGATTTTTCAAATATAGAGCTAGTGTGCAATAAAATTCATTTTTGGATAGCTGAGTAATTAAAATAGCCTTTGTATTGGGTTTATATGAACATCAAGAGTATGTAATGTATGTAATATAGGCTGTTTTCTGTATGACAGTCCGTATTTGCATGTCCCTACCATACATTGGTCCGGCAATTATTGTAATGTTTTTCAACTTTTATCGCACGAACTTTGTGATTGGATTTTACGAAAAAATGAGGCGAAAGACACCTGTTTTTTATTTGATCATTAGGAAGATTTTTGAAAACAGTTTCTAAAAAGGTATTACTCAAAGGCATTGAAATTCTAGTTTGATCCAAATTTTGGGGGATATGTGACATGTCCACCCCCCTTTTTGCAATATTTTATGGTAAATAAATGCAGAATGTTGCCATGGATACACATAAAAGGAATTTATTTTCACTCTTTTAACTTTTAAAAATCAAATCTATGGAATATACTGATTACATACATATGCACATGTACAACACAAACAGTTAGGTTAATGTATTAGAAATCCAGGAATAGGAGATGATAAAACATTTTGTGGCTCATTTTTATTTTATTTTCTAACTGTGGAGTGCTACCTTATGGCACATCAGAAAGCACAGAAATGCACTTTTTAAGATAAAATTGACCACAAATCTTTAGTCTTTTATGTTCTTGTTTTAGTTCTGAAGGTAAAAAATCTGCTGGAAATGCAATTTATGTTTATTTTATTGTTTACTGTCCTTAGCAACCAAATATACACATTTTGACACTTAGACATGTTGCGGTCTTAAATTTGTACTCCATTAGCTTCGCCATTGTAACCAAAGATTGCGCTTTATATGATATCCTCAGAATGTATCGCTTTATATTTTTGAATGGGAATAAGTCAAATAAACATTTTTAGCAGGATTTTGTATTATAATTTGGCATTAATTAAATTTAATGATGCCAGTACTGCTAGAAATTTATACCCTGCTTGAGAGCTTCTAAACCATGGTTAGGTATGCTATTTACAGCAAAATTGACCTATAAGTGCTTTCAAATACCTAAAAATTGTACAATTTGTCCTCTTTTAAGGTAATTTTATGATTTTAAATTAAGATAATGGGAAAAGTTTTAGAAATTTACCCAAAAATGAGACAGACTTGAAGTTTTTCACTATGATCCAGCATTTATTTTTAAATCACTTTTTGTCGCGTTTCAACATCAACTGCTAACCTTCATAAAATCTTTATTACTGAACCAATTCTAAAAAGTAAGGTACCATTTTCATCGTAACAGCTAGTAGAACACAGAAAATATAATAAAAATTGAGGCAGGAGGGGAAAAATTTCACCTTAAGGTAGCACTCCACAGTTAGGTGTGTAGTTTCGCATTTTGGCCCCTGTGGATTTTTCAAATATGAGAGCTAGTGTGCAATAAAATTCATTTTTGGATAGCTGAGTATTAAAATAGCCTTTGTATTGGGTTTATATGAACATCAAGAGTATGTAATGTATGTAATATAGGCTGTTTTCTGTATGACAGTCCGTATTTGCATGTCCCTACCATACATTGGTCCGGCAATTATTGTAATGTTTTTCAACTTTTTATCGCACGAACTTTGTGATTGGATTTTACGAAAAAATGAGGCGAAAGACACCCGTTTTTTATTTGATCATTAGGAAGATTTATGAAAACAGTTTCTAAAAAGGTATTACTCAAAGGCATTGAAATTCTAGTTTGATCCAAATTTTGGGGGGATATGTGACATGTCCACCCCCCTTTTTGCAATATTTTATGGTAAATAAATGCAGAATGTTGCCATGGATACACATAAAAGGAATTTATTTTCACTCTTTTAACTTTTGAAAATCAAATCTATGGAATATACTGATTACATACATATGCACATGTACAACACAAACAGTTAGGTTAATGTGTTAGAAATCCAGGAATAGGAGATGATAAAACATTTTGTGGCTCATTTTTAATTTTATTTTCTAACTGTGGAGTGCTACCTTATGGCACATCAGAAAGCACAGAAATGCACTTTTTAAGATAAAATTGACCACAAATCTTTAGTCTTTTATGTTCTTGTTTTAGTTCTGAAGGTAAAAAATCTGCTGGAAATGCAATTTATGTTTATTTTATTGTTTACTGGGGTAAATTCAGTAAATAAATATACGTCATCAGGGACCGCCCATTTAGGGGAGAGCTTTCTGTATAACACTGAAGTTATATGGTCTTCTGATTGGCAGATTATGTTTGTAATAAATATTTTTTGGTAGATGGATCAAAACTAGAGTTGAAAAAAAATAAAAAATAAATGCTGAATGTACTAATTTTTTTCCCTTCAGGGTTGAAAAGTAATGGGGGTCAGTATGGGAATTCAGTGCGAATCTACATTGTTTGTAAACAAGGCCATGTGAATGCCCAAAAATGCCGCATGACCCTATGTTTTTATTGTTGCAAAAGATAGGGCTACATTTGTACTTTCATGAATGATATATGAAAGATTTTAATTTCTAAAGGTAAATCAGGTATAAATTTATTTCCACACATAGATTAGCATTAAAGTCAATGGGAGATTTTTTACTGAATTTACCCCTACTGTCCTTAGCAACCAAATATACACATTTTGACACTTAGACATGTTGCGGTCTTAAATTTGTACTCCATTAGCTTCGCCATTGTAACCAAAGATTGCGCTTTATATGATATCCTCAGAATGTATCGCTTTATATTTTTGAATGGGAATAAGTCAAATAAACATTTTTAGCAGGATTTTGTATTATAATTTGGCATTAATTAAATTTAATGATGCCAGTACTGCTAGAAATTTATACCCTGCTTGAGAGCTTCTAAACCATGGTTAGGTATGCTATTTACAGCAAAATTGACCTATAAGTGCTTTCAAATACCTAAAAATTGTACAATTTGTCCTCTTTTAAGGTAATTTTATGATTTTAAATTAAGATAATGGGAAAAGTTTTAGAAATTTACCCAAAAATGAGACAGACTTGAAGTTTTTCACTATGATCCAGCATTTATTTTTAAATCACTTTTTGTCGCGTTTCAACATCAACTGCTAACCTTCATAAAATCTTTATTACTGAACCAATTCTAAAAAGTAAGGTACCATTTTCATCGTAACAGCTAGTAGAACACAGAAAATGTAATAAAAATTGAGGCAGGAGGGGAAAAATTTCACCTTAAGGTAGCACTCCACAGTTAGGTGTGTAGTTTCGCATTTTGGCCCCTGTGGATTTTTCAAATATGAGAGCTAGTGTGCAATAAAATTCATTTTTGGATAGCTGAGTATTAAAATAGCCTTTGTATTGGGTTTATATGAACATCAAGAGTATGTAATGTATGTAATATAGGCTGTTTTCTGTATGACAGTCCGTATTTGCATGTCCCTACCATACATTGGTCCGGCAATTATTGTAATGTTTTTCAACTTTTTATCGCACGAACTTTGTGATTGGATTTTACGAAAAATGAGGCGAAAGACACCCGTTTTTTATTTGATCATTAGGAAGATTTATGAAAACAGTTTCTAAAAAGGTATTACTCAAAGGCATTGAAATTCTAGTTTGATCCAAATTTTGGGGGGATATGTGACATGTCCACCCCCCTTTTTGCAATATTTTATGGTAAATAAATGCAGAATGTTGCCATGGATACACATAAAAGGAATTTATTTTCACTCTTTTAACTTTTGAAAATCAAATCTATGGAATATACTGATTACATACATATGCACATGTACAACACAAACAGTTAGGTTAATGTATTAGAAATCCAGGAATAGGAGATGATAAAACATTTTGTGGCTCATTTTTAATTTTATTTTCTAACTGTGGAGTGCTACCTTATGGCACATCAGAAAGCACAGAAATGCACTTTTTAAGATAAAATTGACCACAAATCTTTAGTCTTTTATGTTCTTGTTTTAGTTCTGAAGGTAAAAAATCTGCTAGAAATGCAATTTATGTTTATTTTATTGTTTACTGTCCTTAGCAACCAAATATACACATTTTGACACTTAGACATGTTGCGGTCTTAAATTTGTACTCCATTAGCTTCGCCATTGTAACCAAAGATTGCGCTTTATATGATATCCTCAGAATGTATCGCTTTATATTTTTGAATGGGAATAAGTCAAATAAACATTTTTAGCAGGATTTTGTATTATAATTTGGCATTAATTAAATTTAATGATGCCAGTACTGCTAGAAATTTATACCCTGCTTGAGAGCTTCTAAACCATGGTTAGGTATGCTATTTACAGCAAAATTGACCTATAAGTGCTTTCAAATACCTAAAAATTGTACAATTTGTCCTCTTTAAGGTAATTTTATGATTTTAAATTAAGATAATGGGAAAAGTTTTAGAAATTTACCCAAAAATGAGACAGACTTGAAGTTTTTCACTATGATCCAGCATTTATTTTTAAATCACTTTTTGTCGCGTTTCAACATCAACTGCTAACCTTCATAAAATCTTTATTACTGAACCAATTCTAAAAAGTAAGGTACCATTTTCATCGTAACAGCTAGTAGAACACAGAAAATATAATAAAAATTGAGGCAGGAGGGGAAAAATTTCACCTTAAGGTAGCACTCCACAGTTAGGTGTGTAGTTTCGCATTTTGGCCCCTGTGGATTTTTCAAATATGAGAGCTAGTGTGCAATAAAATTCATTTTTGGATAGCTGAGTATTAAAATAGCCTTTGTATTGGGTTTATATGAACATCAAGAGTATGTAATGTATGTAATATTGTAACACTGCCTCTCGGGTGCTAGAGTCGGACACCAGAGAACACAATGAACATAAAGTAAAGGGATCTTTTTATTGTGTGTATGTATATTAGGATAAAATATTAGGGTCGACGTCTAGTTGGTCTACCGTCGACCAAAACACTCTACCGATATTGATTTTATATTTGTTTTGTTATTACTGTATATTTACTAAATATTCGTGAAATAAAATACATGAAATAGAACAGTTTAGATGCTTTATTATTATTTATAAAAATGCTGGACTGGTAGTGGTACAGCTCTGTTCCTGGCCTAGTCCGGTTCCTAGTAGGGTTGGTCTTATCTATAACTAACCTAAACAGAGACTTTACTCTGTCACTATCTAAATATTATTAAACTACCAATGTGTAGCGCTAAACTCGATCACATTAAAGTAAATCAACCAGATTCACTAACCCACAGTTTATAATAAGTCTCAATTCCTTAAGACATAATAAATACAATCAACAATCAACAATTCTTTATAGGTAATCACAAAATCGTTCCTACCATAAAGCTTCCGTAATAAATATTAAATACTTGACTTTCTTAAAGTTTGTCACCTAGGAATTTCACCTAACAAAACAAGTTGCACAAAACTATATATTTATTTGCACCAAGCAATATTTACACCAAGGATTTTCACCTAAAACATTATTTGCTCCAAGCAATATATTTACACCCAGGAATTACACCTAAACCATCAATTGCACCAATAAATATTTGCACCAAGGATTTGCTCCCATTTGGCACCTAAAGTTTGCACCAATAAATATTTGCACCAAGGATTTGCTCCCGATGTGGCACCTAAAGTTTGCACCCATAAATATTTGCACCAAGGATTTGCTCCCGATTTGGCACCTAAAGTTTGCACCAATAAATATTTGCACCAAGGATTTGCTCCCGATTTGGCACCTAAAGTTTGCACCAATAAATATTTGCACCAAGGATTTGCCCCCGATTTGGCACCTAAAGTTTGCACCAATAAATATTTGCACCAATAAGGGTACTAAATATTTATATATATATAATAAATGACAATAAGTCTATAATGGGTGCAATTTAGTATTTACTAACTTTTCCTAAATCTACGGTGTTTTCGGACATTCTTTTTATACTTTTGAATTTACCACTCTACTTAACAATCTATCTAGTGACTGCCTCCCTTTGTTATTGATTTTAGTTTTATACCAATATCAGCCAATCACTAACGTTCTTACTAACGAACGACCAATCAGCAGCCATGTTTCTGATTAGGGAAATTCCCTTCAGAACAACTGAGAATGTAAACACACGATGTTTTCACAGAATAAAGATGTTTTCCAGCGGAATAATAACTAGAACCAACATGTTTTATCTTCTTGGTGATATCTACACCTATTGGATAACATAATACTTGAACCACAAAGGTTATTATTCTAAATTAACAACCAAAATATCGATATCAACACTACGGTGACCAATTGGCAAGTTGTCACCGCAAGTAAATCCTTATCCTTACAAAATAAAGGACTTATTATACTTATCAATGCTATAATTGTCCAACAAACTGTTTATCCCCCCAGAATTATATAAAAGACCGATTTCAAGCTCTTGTGGGAAGTACAGATAAACTTCCGTTCTGCCCGGCTACCAAAACAACGTTGTACGAACTAGACACAATATTTTTACCACCCAAAACAATCAATTATTGTACAATCCTCAAGTCATATGAACTAAAATACATGTTATTAAATCTCACTAGCAATTATTCCACCTTATTAGGTTTAAGAACAATACACACAAAATATGTGGGTAAAAAGGGGGAGGCCAGCATTACATTGCCCCCATCTTTCAGGATTTGGTCCCCAAATAGGACTGACTGATGAGATTCACATTGATACTGATCATTCTATTATTTAGGAATAATTTAACAACTGTTATTCCATCCTTATCATTTTGTTTTTCTTTTAGACCAAAACCTGTGTTAACAGTACTCCATTACTTTGATTTTTTAATTAGCAAAGAACAAATATTTTTCTCTACTAACATTTTACTTTAAACAATCCAAATTAGTTAAATTTAACAATTTCCATACTAAGGAACTCTCTCCTTCTATATAATCACTATTGTAGTCACCAACACATTTAGCTTCTGCAATTTGTACTCATAACATTCTTAACAGGTAGTAAACCGACAAGCACAAAGGTCATTTAACCTTTCCTCTACAATAGCTTTTAGTCCAAACAGTTTATAAAACTTAGCTTCTTGTGCAAGCTCATTGAGATAGTGGTGTTCTCTTGGGAGGTATCTTTTCTCTACGGTACAATTGTTCCTTAGATAGTTGAGGATGATCTTGAAATGGGCTGGATCCCTGTCAAAACTATAGACATTTTTGCAAGGGCGAAAAGCACTATTGGGATTAAGCATAAGAGCGAATACTGATGATGGATCAGCTCTCATAGTTGGCTTGCTGGTTTCAAATTTAGTGCCTCCTACATTTAAAATGAGCATGTTCTCTTGGCATTCTTGTAATTCTTGGAGGTAGGCGTCGATTGCCTCAGTGTTTGGAGTCAAAACGACGCTCCTCACTGAACTATCTTCTGTCGTTTCAACTGCTGGTTCCCTTTCTGTTTTTGATTTTACTAGTGACGATGAGGATGAGGATGAGGAACTAGATGAGGATGATGATGAACTAGAACTAGAGTTCTTCACTGATGCCTTCCCTTCTGATTTTTCTAATGTCTTCACCTCCTTCTCTGTGACGGTCAACTCAATCTCTGGAGTGTTTGCATCTCCAGTCTCCACACTAACACTAAGGTCTTCTCCGATCTCACTGGAGAGATCCTTAAGGACAGATTTTATCTTTTCCAACTTTTCCTCCCTGGTCTCAATTTTCTTTACTTTCTTTGTTTTAGGTTGCATGTTCTCTTTGTCTTCACCTTTCCTCTTTTTGTCTAACACATCTCGGGCATCCTCTTTCTTTGACACGTTTGTCCTCACTGAACATTTTTCTGATGGAGCATAGCTCCTCTCTGAAGGGGCAAAGCTTCTTTCAGAAGCAGCGTAGTTCCTTCTTATTGGAATCTGCAGCTCTTTTCCCTCCTCATTAACTAATTTCATTTTAGTGGCTAACTCTTCTCTCTTAAACTTTTCCAACGCTACTTCTGCTTCTCTCCCTCGTTGACCTGTTTTGTTGTCGAAACATATCATTTCTCTCTCCGACACCTGGCAACCATGAGTGATAGTCCTCCTGGGAAACAGCTTTTTACACTCCGGGCACTTCCACCCGAAGTCACTGTGCCTTTCCAGTATATGGCGCTCTGCACTCCATCTTTTATCAAATGTCAGGTCATCACAGATGATGCACATCCATTTATTCTACAAGAGAAATATATAATTCGTTATTCTCTTAATATTTTTAGTGTTTGTTATGTTATATTACCTATCAATATAACGTACAATAATTTTAAAACAAATTGGATAACACTGGCTAATAATCAACTCTGATTATCAGTCATACTTGACAAGAAAACTAAAATGTCTTGTCACATCATAACTAATACATTTTTATATATTTACTTTATTACAAACTATAACTATTTTTAACTACACAATATGTACATATATATATACAAATATCAACTAAGCAGTCATCTTTAATCAGAAGACTGTTGAAACCATGTGGGACTGTTCTCTCCAACATATCGTTTGAGCTTGTCATGGTGAACAACCTTAGGTTTACTTTTTGGGGTCATCTTTATTCGGTATAGTACGTCGTTTAGACGACTGATGACCACATAGGGCCCATGCCAGGGTCGCTGAAATTTAGGATTTCTTCCGACTTTCCTCTGGTATTGGTAGTACCAGACGTGATCACCAACGTTATACTTAGTATGGTGAATCTTATGGTCATATGTTTTTTTCATTGAATTCGAAGATAGATTCATCTTTCTACGGGCCAATTCATGAACCCTGCCTATAGCTTGTTCTAGCTTGTCCAGATAGTCATCTGGTTGAGGGTTAGAGCCATCTGACTCTTTGAAAGGTCTACCCATGACAAGATCTACAGGGAGATTAATTTCCCTTCCGAACATCATTTGACAAGGAGTAACTCCTGTCGTCTCATGCTCGGACGAACGATAGGCCATCATAACGAGTGGAATATACTGGTCCCAGTCTCTCTGATGTTCGGAGACAAAAGACGCCAACATATTAACCACTGTTCTCATATAGCGCTCTGCCATACCATCGGACTGAGGTCTCATGACTGTTGTTCGAGTCTTATCGATGTCAAGCACTTTACATAATTCTTGAAACACTCGAGCTTCAAAATTTGCTCCCTGGTCAGTATGTAATTGCATAGGGACACCAAAGATGGTGACAAAGTTTTCAATGAAAGCTCTGGCAACTGTTTGTGCCTCTTGATTCACGATCGGAATCGCATGGACAAACTTAGTGAAATAATCACCGATCACCAGTACATGTTTGTTTCCATATTCGGAAGTTGGAAGTGGACCCATTATGTCCATGGCCACTCTTTCGAGGGGGGCACCGACATTGTACTGGCGCATCGGAGCTTTCGCCTTACAAACCGGCGATTTCCTACTGGCACATACATCACATTTGTGACACCAGCGTTCAACAAATTTTCTTACCCCAAACCAGAAATACCTCTGTCTTACTTTGCTCAGGGTTTTCTTTACCCCTAGATGTCCACCACCCATTGCACTGTCATGCAAATGTTTGAGAACAAGATCTTTAAAAATCTCTGGTAATACTATTAGCCAAGAAATAGTGCTGCCATCGTCACTCTCCCATTTTCTATATAACACCCCATCTTTTATATCAAAAGATTCAAGTCGAGTCCAATAGAACTTTACCCCTGGACCATATTTGGAGATTTCGAACCACTCTGGCTTAGTGGAATTAACCAACCACTGCCGAACTATTCCTAATATGTTATCTTGCTCTTGCTCTTTTTGAAGGTCAAGACTTTTGTCAAAATCGTCAGACTCCTTGGAAGAAATAAGCCCATTGGGGAGAATTTCTGGTGTTGTTTTTTTCATACTTCTTGTTTGAACCGCTCTCACATCAAAGTCCATTTGACCTTTAGTACTCGAGTCAGACCAACAAACATCGGTTAATGTTTCTCCGGTTGGCATAAGCATCTGGTACGTCATTGGACCTTGACATGAGGGGTTTATTTGATTACTGTCCAGTTTTTCACCCATGCATTCCTTATTTGAAATTGCTTCCATAGGTGTACCTGGGTTTGGACAAACTAAGGTTTTACCATACACGCATTTCTCATTTGTAAATGCCTCGTTGTGTATAGTATTAACGTCTTCCAAACCCGGGTTTACCTGTGCCTTGACTTGATCATTCTTCAATTGCTCGGTAGCAACTCCTGCTTCTGCGTCATGAGCTAAAACTCCGACAACAGATGCACTCGCTTGAGTTTCTTTCTTTGAGCAATGCGAACAATTTTCCGGGCAAGGTCGTCGACTCAGAGCATCGGCATTACAATGAATGCGCCCTGGACGATGTATTATTGTGAACTGATAACCACCAAGAACTTCTAACCAACGGGCAAGTTGACCCTCTGGGTTTTTAAAATTCATAAGCCACCTGAGGGACCCATGGTCACTTCTTACAATAAACTTGCGCCCATAAAGATAATGGTGGAAATTCTTTACGGCTAGGACAATAGCAAGAAGTTCTTTCCGGGTTACACAATAATTTTTCTCACATTTTGAAAATGTTTTGCTATAATATGCAATCGGTTTTTCAATACCATCTTGCATTTGAGACAACACAGCTCCCATCCCATAGAAACTTGCGTCACAGTCAAGGGTGAATTCTCCCTTATCTAATGGATAACCAAGCACTGGGGCAGTTATCAATAATTCTTTCAACTTAGTGAAGGCCTCTTGGCAATCAACGGACCAATTAAATTTGCTACCTTTCTCAGTTAATTTATGAAGAGGTTTTGCAACTATGGCAAAATCTTTGACAAAACGTCTATAATAGGAACAAAATCCGATAAAACTTCTGGTGTCTTTAACGTTTTTCGGGACAGGCCAATCACGCACAGCGCTGATTTTTGCCTCGTCCGTACGTATACCATCTTGAGTTACCCTATGACCTAAAAACGTAACTTCGCTGCGTGTAAGTACACATTTGCCTGGATGTAATTTTAAATTTGATTGCCTCAAGCGATCACAAACTTCTCTTAGATTTCTAAGATGTTCCTCAAAATCTTTAGAATAGACAATTATGTCGTCAAGATAGACTAAACAAATTTTCCATGTCAGGCCTGAAAATATTCTTTCTACTAATCGTTCAAAGGTGGCAGGTGCTCCACTTAATCCAAAGCATAACACCTTGAACTGCCACAGACCACTCCCTGGAATAGCAAAAGCAGTCTTTTCGCGATCGCTTTCCTCCAGGTCACATTGCCAATAACCTGACCTCATATCAAGAGTCGAAAACCATTTATTTCCACTCAAAGCATCAAGAGTATCATCTATTCTCGGTAAGGGCTGACAATCATATAGGGTAATAGAGTTAAGTTTTCTAAAATCACAACAAAATCGTATACTCTCATCAGTTTTCTTTACCATTACTACTGGGGAACACCAAGCACTGCTTGATGGTTCAATTATACCCCGGGAAGCCATAGTTTCTATCTCTTTTTCGGCCGCTTCCCGCTTTGCTAAGGGTAACCTATAAGGCCTTTGCTTTATAGGGGGTGCGTTCCCAGTATTTATCTTATGCTTAATCAGTTCTGTATGCCCTATATCAGAGGATGATGTAGAAAATACATCAGCATAAGAACATAAAAAATCCTTCAACTGATTTTTATTCTCCTTGCAGAGTCCATCTGATCCCTTTTCAAACACTTCAATCAAATGCTCTGGCATTTCTTTTTCAGTTGCAACTTTAATGCAGTTCACTGACTCTTTAGGTTTATCAACAGAAACTACTTGTTGCACATCAACTGGTTCAAACAAACCAGCAACAGTGTTCTTGTGAACTTTTATAGGGTCTTCACTAAAATTTATAACTCTTAACGGGATTGTGTTCGAGTTTTGTTGGATTACAGACCTAGCTAACAAAAGCCCTGTTTTCTCAATAAACTCTTTATTTGTCTCCACAATTCCAATTGAATTGTATTTTATCCGCCCGAAGGCATGTCCTTTTATTATCATTTCGCTGTGAGGTGGAACCTCAACTGTCTCGGCTATAGAAACTTTACAACATGAAACTTCGCCTTGATTTGTAAAATAAGGAATGAAATCATTTCCTATTCGTAAACTGCCTTTAGTAAATAGTATATCAATGTGAAATCTACTCATGAAATCTGTGCCTATAATAGCAGCGTCTTTAATTTCTGCTAATAGAAACTCATGTTTACACACATGATTTCCTAATTTTATTTCTAAATCTACTTTCCCACTGAATTCAGAAGCAGCACCTGTCGCTGTAAGAAGATTCATGCGAACAGGTATAACTTGGGGTCTTAATTCTAAAGGAATACTATCAAAAATATCTTTTCTTAAAATAGATACACTTGCTCCAGAATCTATGAGAAAAGGTATAGATAATGAATTAATTGTACCCAAAACAAAACAACCATTTTGTTGCCCCCAAGTTACATTTGAAATTATGGTATTAGGCCTTCTTACCGCTGTCGGGGGTTGGCCTGCGCTCCCGACACTTGCTCGTTTTCCGATCTCTGATTACCCCTTCTATTGTGATCAAAATTTCCATTCTGATTTCCAGACCTTTGAAAATTTCTATTGTTTTGATTTCTACCGAAACCATTATTATTTTGATTTCTTTGAAAATTTCCACCCCTATTCTGCTGACTATTGTTATTTCTGTTAATAGAGTTAACTTCATTTTGCAAAGTTTTCATGCCATCTTTTAACTCTCTGAGATCCGATTTTAAAGTGTCATCACTAGATTCGACCACAGCCGTTCTTATGGATCTCCCCTTTTGTTTATCTGCCAGTCTTAGAGCTTCTAGACGGACAGAAATATTTTCTGCCTCACCTATTGTCTTTGGCCCTACTTCTCTCAGTCGGAGGCGTTTATCAGCCTCAGGAATGGCATCTATAAAATAGTCAAGGGCCAACGTGTCCCTGACCAAAGATGAAGTACCCGGATAAGCCTTACGGGTAAGTTTCTTAATAGCTTGGGCAAGCTCTGGTAGTGATTCCTGTCTGAATCTTACTCTTGTTTGTAACTCTGCCCTAAATACCTCTGATCTATTAATTGAGCCAAATCTACTTTTCAGTGCGGTGACTAAACAATCAAAATCATGTCTTTCCCCATTTGTAATTTCATTAGGTATTGCCCTGGCGTTCCCTGATAAACTGCTTGCCAAAAGCAGTGCTTTTGTTTTTGAGTCCCAAACATTAAGTTCGGCCAACAAATCAAATTGAGTCAAATACTCTTCCAAATCATCAGAGCCGTCATAGATTTGTGGCTTAATTTTACAAGAAATTTCAGATTTTGACCGTCGGACCTCAGAAAAATGACTATTATTCTGATCATCCTTATCATGTCTAACATCGGGTCCCATATTATTATCTAGGGAACTTTCATTGCCCCGTCCTAAAATTGGGGTAGACCTAGTGTCAACAGTGTGCTTTTCAAACTTTTCAAACATCTTACTCATATCACTTGAAAAGTCGGAAAAACATCTGTCCATCCGAAGCCTAATTTCTGCCCTAGCTTCGGCCATCATTCTCTCTGTCCTTCTAAAAATTTCAGTACCTTGAGCGTCTATTTCATTTTCATGAATAGTTGCTTCAGCATCACCATGTGTCTCATTCAAGTGTGGGCCAAACGTAACTACGTTTGAATCGTCCATTATTTTCTATCTATGATCTTATATATTCAACTTAATCTGACTCTATAAATTGATCCCACCGCTGCCACCAATTGTAACACTGCCTCTCGGGTGCTAGAGTCGGACACCAGAGAACACAATGAACATAAAGTAAAGGGATCTTTTTATTGTGTGTATGTATATTAGGATAAAATATTAGGGTCGACGTCTAGTTGGTCTACCGTCGACCAAAACACTCTACCGATATTGATTTTATATTTGTTTTGTTATTACTGTATATTTACTAAATATTCGTGAAATAAAATACATGAAATAGAACAGTTTAGATGCTTTATTATTATTTATAAAAATGCTGGACTGGTAGTGGTACAGCTCTGTTCCTGGCCTAGTCCGGTTCCTAGTAGGGTTGGTCTTATCTATAACTAACCTAAACAGAGACTTTACTCTGTCACTATCTAAATATTATTAAACTACCAATGTGTAGCGCTAAACTCGATCACATTAAAGTAAATCAACCAGATTCACTAACCCACAGTTTATAATAAGTCTCAATTCCTTAAGACATAATAAATACAATCAACAATCAACAATTCTTTATAGGTAATCACAAAATCGTTCCTACCATAAAGCTTCCGTAATAAATATTAAATACTTGACTTTCTTAAAGTTTGTCACCTAGGAATTTCACCTAACAAAACAAGTTGCACAAAACTATATATTTATTTGCACCAAGCAATATTTACACCAAGGATTTTCACCTAAAACATTATTTGCTCCAAGCAATATATTTACACCCAGGAATTACACCTAAACCATCAATTGCACCAATAAATATTTGCACCAAGGATTTGCTCCCATTTGGCACCTAAAGTTTGCACCAATAAATATTTGCACCAAGGATTTGCTCCCGATGTGGCACCTAAAGTTTGCACCCATAAATATTTGCACCAAGGATTTGCTCCCGATTTGGCACCTAAAGTTTGCACCAATAAATATTTGCACCAAGGATTTGCTCCCGATTTGGCACCTAAAGTTTGCACCAATAAATATTTGCACCAAGGATTTGCCCCCGATTTGGCACCTAAAGTTTGCACCAATAAATATTTGCACCAATAAGGGTACTAAATATTTATATATATATAATAAATGACAATAAGTCTATAATGGGTGCAATTTAGTATTTACTAACTTTTCCTAAATCTACGGTGTTTTCGGACATTCTTTTTATACTTTTGAATTTACCACTCTACTTAACAATCTATCTAGTGACTGCCTCCCTTTGTTATTGATTTTAGTTTTATACCAATATCAGCCAATCACTAACGTTCTTACTAACGAACGACCAATCAGCAGCCATGTTTCTGATTAGGGAAATTCCCTTCAGAACAACTGAGAATGTAAACACACGATGTTTTCACAGAATAAAGATGTTTTCCAGCGGAATAATAACTAGAACCAACATGTTTTATCTTCTTGGTGATATCTACACCTATTGGATAACATAATACTTGAACCACAAAGGTTATTATTCTAAATTAACAACCAAAATATCGATATCAACACTACGGTGACCAATTGGCAAGTTGTCACCGCAAGTAAATCCTTATCCTTACAAAATAAAGGACTTATTATACTTATCAATGCTATAATTGTCCAACAAACTGTTTATCCCCCCAGAATTATATAAAAGACCGATTTCAAGCTCTTGTGGGAAGTACAGATAAACTTCCGTTCTACCCGGCTACCAAAACAACGTTGTACGAACTAGACACAATATTTTTACCACCCAAAACAATCAATTATTGTACAATCCTCAAGTCATATGAACTAAAATACATGTTATTAAATCTCACTAGCAATTATTCCACCTTATTAGGTTTAAGAACAATACACACAAAATATGTGGGTAAAAAGGGGGAGGCCAGCATTACAATATAGGCTGTTTTCTGTATGACAGTCCGTATTTGCATGTCCCTACCATACATTGGTCCGGCAATTATTGTAATGTTTTTCAACTTTTTATCGCACGAACTTTGTGATTGGATTTTACGAAAAAATGAGGCGAAAGACACCTGTTTTTTATTTGATCATTAGGAAGATTTATGAAAACAGTTTCTAAAAAGGTATTAATCAAAGGCATTGAAATTCTAGTTTGATCCAAATTTTGGGGGGGATATGTGACATGTCCGACCCCCTTTTTTGCAATATTTTATGGTAAATAAATGCAGAATGTTGCCATGGATACACATAAAAGGAATTTATTTTCACTCTTTTAACTTTTGAAAATCAAATCTATGGAATATACTGATTACATACATATGCACATGTCCAACACAAACAGTTAGGTTAATGTATTAGAAATCCAGGAATAGGAGATGATAAAACATTTTGTGGCTCATTTTTAATTTTATTTTCTAACTGTGGAGTGCTACCTTATGGCACATCAGAAAGCACAGAAATGCACTTTTTAAGATAAAATTGACCACAAATCTTTAGTCTTTTATGTTCTTGTTTTAGTTCTGAAGGTAAAAAATCTGCTGGAAATGCAATTTATGTTTATTTTATTGTTTACTGTCCTTAGCAACCAAATATACACATTTTGACACTTAGACATGTTGCGGTCTTAAATTTGTACTCCATTAGCTTCGCCATTGTAACCAAAGATTGCGCTTTATATGATATCCTCAGAATGTATCGCTTTATATTTTTGAATGGGAATAAGTCAAATAAACATTTTTAGCAGGATTTTGTATTATAATTTGGCATTAATTAAATTTAATGATGCCAGTACTGCTAGAAATTTATACCCTGCTTGAGAGCTTCTAAACCATGGTTAGGTATGCTATTTACAGCAAAATTGACCTATAAGTGCTTTCAAATACCTAAAAATTGTACAATTTGTCCTCTTTTAAGGTAATTTTATGATTTTAAATTAAGATAATGGGAAAAGTTTTAGAAATTTACCCAAAAATGAGACAGACTTGAAGTTTTTCACTATGATCCAGCATTTATTTTTAAATCACTTTTTGTCGCGTTTCAACATCAACTGCTAACCTTCATAAAATCTTTATTACTGAACCAATTCTAAAAAGTAAGGTACCATTTTCATCGTAACAGCTAGTAGAACACAGAAAATATAATAAAAATTGAGGCAGGAGGGGAAAAATTTCACCTTAAGGTAGCACTCCACAGTTAGGTGTGTAGTTTCGCATTTTGGCCCCTGTGGATTTTTCAAATATGAGAGCTAGTGTGCAATAAAATTCATTTTTGGATAGCTGAGTATTAAAATAGCCTTTGTATTGGGTTTATATGAACATCAAGAGTATGTAATGTATGTAATATAGGCTGTTTTCTGTATGACAGTCCGTATTTGCATGTCCCTACCATACATTGGTCCGGCAATTATTGTAATGTTTTTCAACTTTTTATCGCACGAACTTTGTGATTGGATTTTACGAAAAAATGAGGCGAAAGACACCCGTTTTTTATTTGATCATTAGGAAGATTTATGAAAACAGTTTCTAAAAAGGTATTACTCAAAGGCATTGAAATTCTAGTTTGATCCAAATTTTGGGGGGATATGTGACATGTCCACCCCCCTTTTTGCAATATTTTATGGTAAATAAATGCAGAATGTTGCCATGGATACACATAAAAGGAATTTATTTTCACTCTTTTAACTTTTGAAAATCAAATCTATGGAATATACTGATTACATACATATGCACATGTACAACACAAACAGTTAGGTTAATGTATTAGAAATCCAGGAATAGGAGATGATAAAACATTTTGTGGCTCATTTTTAATTTTATTTTCTAACTGTGGAGTGCTACCTTATGGCACATCAGAAAGCACAGAAATGCACTTTTTAAGATAAAATTGACCACAAATCTTTAGTCTTTTATGTTCTTGTTTTAGTTCTGAAGGTAAAAAATCTGCTGGAAATGCAATTTATGTTTATTTTATTGTTTTACTGTCCTTAGCAACCAAATATACACATTTTGACACTTAGACATGTTGCGGTCTTAAATTTGTACTCCATTAGCTTCGCCATTGTAACCAAAGATTGCGCTTTATATGATATCCTCAGAATGTATCGCTTTATATTTTTGAATGGGAATAAGTCAAATAAACATTTTTAGCAGGATTTTGTATTATAATTTGGCATTAATTAAATTTAATGATGCCAGTACTGCTAGAAATTTATACCCTGCTTGAGAGCTTCTAAACCATGGTGGGCTATTTACAGCAAAATTGACCTATAAGTGCTTTCAAATACCTAAAAATTGTACAATTTGTCCTCTTTTAAGGTAATTTTATGATTTTAAATTAAGATAATGGGAAAAGTTTTAGAAATTTACCCAAAAATGAGACAGACTTGAAGTTTTTCACTATGATCCAGCATTTATTTTTAAATCACTTTTTGTCGCGTTTCAACATCAACTGCTAACCTTCATAAAATCTTTATTACTGAACCAATTCTAAAAAGTAAGGTACCATTTTCATCGTAACACTATACAGATAATTGGGAGAAATTCACTAAGGAGATAATATTGTAATATTTTCCCTTAAAATATGAGAGCTAGTGTGCAATAAAATTCATTTTTGGATAGCTGAGTATTAAAATAGCCTTTGTATTGGGTTTATATGAACATCAAGAGTATGTAATGTATGTAATATAGGCTGTTTTCTGTATGACAGTCCGTATTTGCATGTCCCTACCATACATTGGTCCGGCAATTATTGTAATGTTTTTCAACTTTTTATCGCACGAACTTTGTGATTGGATTTTACGAAAAAATGAGGCGAAAGACACCCGTTTTTTATTTGATCATTAGGAAGATTTATGAAAACAGTTTCTAAAAAGGTATTACTCAAAGGCATTGAAATTCTAGTTTGATCCAAATTTTGGGGGGATATGTGACATGTCCACCCCCCTTTTTGCAATATTTTATGGTAAATAAATGCAGAATGTTGCCATGGATACACATAAAAGGAATTTATTTTCACTCTTTTAACTTTTGAAAATCAAATCTATGGAATATACTGATTACATACATATGCACATGTACAACACAAACAGTTAGGTTAATGTATTAGAAATCCAGGAATAGGAGATGATAAAACATTTTGTGGCTCATTTTTTAATTTTATTTTCTAACTGTGGAGTGCTACCTTATGGCACATCAGAAAGCACAGAAATGCACTTTTTAAGATAAAATTGACCACAAATCTTTAGTCTTTTATGTTCTTGTTTTAGTTCTGAAGGTAAAAAATCTGCTGGAAATGCAATTTATGTTTATTTTATTGTTTACTGTCCTTAGCAACCAAATATACACATTTTGACACTTAGACATGTTGCGGTCTTAAATTTGTACTCCATTAGCTTCGCCATTGTAACCAAAGATTGCGCTTTATATGATATCCTCAGAATGTATCGCTTTATATTTTTGAATGGGAATAAGTCAAATAAACATTTTTAGCAGGATTTTGTATTATAATTTGGCATTAATTAAATTTAATGATGCCAGTACTGCTAGAAATTTATACCCTGCTTGAGAGCTTCTAAACCATGGTTAGGTATGCTATTTACAGCAAAATTGACCTATAAGTGCTTTCAAATACCTAAAAATTGTACAATTTGTCCTCTTTTAAGGTAATTTTATGATTTTAAATTAAGATAATGGGAAAAGTTTTAGAAATTTACCCAAAAATGAGACAGACTTGAAGTTTTTCACTATGATCCAGCATTTATTTTTAAATCACTTTTTGTCGCGTTTCAACATCAACTGCTAACCTTCATAAAATCTTTATTACTGAACCAATTCTAAAAAGTAAGGTACCATTTATCTAATCGATAAACAGCTGGAGAGGAAAACACAAGAATCAATATTATTATTTTTTTTCAAATATGAGAGCTAGTGTGCAATAAAATTCATTTTTGGATAGCTGAGTATTAAAATAGCCTTTGTATTGGGTTTATATGAACATCAAGAGTATGTAATGTATGTAATATAGGCTGTTTTCTGTATGACAGTCCGTATTTGCATGTCCCTACCATACATTGGTCCGGCAATTATTGTAATGTTTTTCAACTTTTTATCGCACGAACTTTGTGATTGGATTTTACGAAAAAATGAGGCGAAAGACACCCTGTTTTTTATTTGATCATTAGGAAGATTTATGAAAACAGTTTCTAAAAAGGTATTACTCAAAGGCATTGAAATTCTAGTTTGATCCAAATTTTGGGGGGATATGTGACATGTCCACCCCCCTTTTTGCAATATTTTATGGTAAATAAATGCAGAATGTTGCCATGGATACACATAAAAGGAATTTATTTTCACTCTTTTAACTTTTGAAAATCAAATCTATGGAATATACTGATTACATACATATGCACATGTACAACACAAACAGTTAGGTTAATGTATTAGAAATCCAGGAATAGGAGATGATAAAACATTTTGTGGCTCATTTTTAATTTTATTTTCTAACTGTGGAGTGCTACCTTATGGCACATCAGAAAGCACAGAAATGCACTTTTAAGATAAAATTGACCACAAATCTTTAGTCTTTTATGTTCTTGTTTTAGTTCTGAAGGTAAAAAATCTGCTGGAAATGCAATTTATGTTTATTTTATTGTTTACTGTCCTTAGCAACCAAATATACACATTTTGACACTTAGACATGTTGCGGTCTTAAATTTGTACTCCATTAGCTTCGCCATTGTAACCAAAGATTGCGCTTTATATGATATCCTCAGAATGTATCGCTTTATATTTTTGAATGGGAATAAGTCAAATAAACATTTTTAGCAGGATTTTGTATTATAATTTGGCATTAATTAAATTAATGATGCCAGTACTGCTAGAAATTTATACCCTGCTTGAGAGCTTCTAAACCATGGTTAGGTATGCTATTTACAGCAAAATTGACCTATAAGTGCTTTCAAATACCTAAAAATTGTACAATTTGTCCTCTTTTAAGGTAATTTTATGATTTTAAATTAAGATAATGGGAAAAGTTTTAGAAATTTACCCAAAAATGAGACAGACTTGAAGTTTTTCACTATGATCCAGCATTTATTTTTAAATCACTTTTTGTCGCGTTTCAACATCAACTGCTAACCTTCATAAAATCTTTATTACTGAACCAATTCTAAAAAGTAAGGTAACCATTTTCATCGTAACAGCTAGTAGAACACAGAAAATATAATAAAAATTGAGGCAGGAGGGGAAAAATTTCACCTTAAGGTAGCACTCCACAGTTAGGTGTGTAGTTTCGCATTTTGGCCCCTGTGGATTTTTCAAATATGAGAGCTAGTGTGCAATAAAATTCATTTTTGGATAGCTGAGTATTAAAATAGCCTTTGTATTGGGTTTATATGAACATCAAGAGTATGTAATGTATGTAATATAGGCTGTTTTCTGTATGACAGTCCGTATTTGCATGTCCCTACCATACATTGGTCCGGCAATTATTGTAATGTTTTTCAACTTTTTATCGCACGAACTTTGTGATTGGATTTTACGAAAAAATGAGGCGAAAGACACCTGTTTTTTATTTGATCATTAGGAAGATTTATGAAAACAGTTTCTAAAAAGGTATTACTCAAAGGCATTGAAATTCTAGTTTGATCCAAATTTTGGGGGGATATGTGACATGTCCACCCCCCTTTTTGCAATATTTTATGGTAAATAAATGCAGAATGTTGCCATGGATACACATAAAAGGAATTTATTTTCACTCTTTTAACTTTTAAAAATCAAATCTATGGAATATACTGATTACATACATATGCACATGTACAACACAAACAGTTAGGTTAATGTATTAGAAATCCAGGAATAGGAGATGATAAAACATTTTGTGGCTCATTTTTAATTTTATTTTCTAACTGTGGAGTGCTACCTTATGGCACATCAGAAAGCACAGAAATGCACTTTTTAAGATAAAATTGACCACAAATCTTTAGTCTTTTATGTTCTTGTTTTAGTTCTGAAGGTAAAAAATCTGCTGGAAATGCAATTTATGTTTATTTTATTGTTTACTGTCCTTAGCAACCAAATATACACATTTTGACACTTAGACATGTTGCGGTCTTAAATTTGTACTCCATTAGCTTCGCCATTGTAACCAAAGATTGCGCTTTATATGATATCCTCAGAATGTATCGCTTTATATTTTTGAATGGGAATAAGTCAAATAAACATTTTTAGCAGGATTTTGTATTATAATTTGGCATTAATTAAATTTAATGATGCCAGTACTGCTAGAAATTTATACCCTGCTTGAGAGCTTCTAAACCATGGTTAGGTATGCTATTTACAGCAAAATTGACCTATAAGTGCTTTCAAATACCTAAAAATTGTACAATTTGTCCTCTTTTAAGGTAATTTTATGATTTTAAATTAAGATAATGGGAAAAGTTTTAGAAATTTACCCAAAAATGAGACAGACTTGAAGTTTTTCACTATGATCCAGCATTTATTTTTAAATCACTTTTTGTCGCGTTTCAACATCAACTGCTAACCTTCATAAAATCTTTATTACTGAACCAATTCTAAAAAGTAAGGTACCATTTTCATCGTAACAGCTAGTAGAACACAGAAAATATAATAAAAATTGAGGCAGGAGGGGAAAAATTTCACCTTAAGGTAGCACTCCACAGTTAGGTGTGTAGTTTCGCATTTTGGCCCCTGTGGATTTTTCAAATATGAGAGCTAGTGTGCAATAAAATTCATTTTTGGATAGCTGAGTATTAAAATAGCCTTTGTATTGGGTTTATATGAACATCAAGAGTATGTAATGTATGTAATATAGGCTGTTTTCTGTATGACAGTCCGTATTTGCATGTCCCTACCATACATTGGTCCGGCAATTATTGTAATGTTTTTCAACTTTTTATCGCACGAACTTTGTGATTGGATTTTACGAAAAAATGAGGCGAAAGACACCCGTTTTTTATTTGATCATTAGGAAGATTTATGAAAACAGTTTCTAAAAAGGTATTACTCAAAGGCATTGAAATTCTAGTTTGATCCAAATTTTGGGGGGATATGTGACATGTCCACCCCCCTTTTTGCAATATTTTATGGTAAATAAATGCAGAATGTTGCCATGGATACACATAAAAGGAATTTATTTTCACTCTTTTAACTTTTGAAAATCAAATCTATGGAATATACTGATTACATACATATGCACATGTACAACACAAACAGTTAGGTTAATGTGTTAGAAATCCAGGAATAGGAGATGATAAAACATTTTGTGGCTCATTTTTAATTTTATTTTCTAACTGTGGAGTGCTACCTTATGGCACATCAGAAAGCACAGAAATGCACTTTTTAAGATAAAATTGACCAAAATCTTTAGTCTTTTATGTTCTTGTTTTAGTTCTGAAGGTAAAAAATCTGCTGGAAATGCAATTTATGTTTATTTTATTGTTTACTGGGGTAAATTCAGTAAATAAATATACGTCATCAGGGACCGCCCATTTAGGGGAGAGCTTTCTGTATAACACTGAAGTTATATGGTCTTCTGATTGGCAGATTATGTTTGTAATAAATATTTTTTGGTAGATGGATCAAAACTAGAGTTGAAAAAAAATAAAAAATAAATGCTGAATGTACTAATTTTTTTCCCTTCAGGGTTGAAAAGTAATGGGGGTCAGTATGGGAATTCAGTGCGAATCTACATTGTTTGTAAACAAGGCCATGTGAATGCCCAAAAATGCCGCATGACCCTATGTTTTTATTGTTGCAAAAGATAGGGCTACATTTGTACTTTCATGAATGATATATGAAAGATTTTAATTTCTAAAGGTAAATCAGGTATAAATTTATTTCCACACATAGATTAGCATTAAAGTCAATGGGAGATTTTTTACTGAATTTACCCCTACTGTCCTTAGCAACCAAATATACACATTTTGACACTTAGACATGTTGCGGTCTTAAATTTGTACTCCATTAGCTTCGCCATTGTAACCAAAGATTGCGCTTTATATGATATCCTCAGAATGTATCGCTTTATATTTTTGAATGGGAATAAGTCAAATAAACATTTTTAGCAGGATTTTGTATTATAATTTGGCATTAATTAAATTTAATGATGCCAGTACTGCTAGAAATTTATACCCTGCTTGAGAGCTTCTAAACCATGGTTAGGTATGCTATTTACAGCAAAATTGACCTATAAGTGCTTTCAAATACCTAAAAATTGTACAATTTGTCCTCTTTTAAGGTAATTTTATGATTTTAAATTAAGATAATGGGAAAAGTTTTAGAAATTTACCCAAAAATGAGACAGACTTGAAGTTTTTTCACTATGATCCAGCATTTATTTTTAAATCACTTTTTGTCGCGTTTCAACATCAACTGCTAACCTTCATAAAATCTTTATTACTGAACCAATTCTAAAAAGTAAGGTACCATTTTCATCGTAACAGCTAGTAGAACACAGAAAATGTAATAAAAATTGAGGCAGGAGGGGAAAAATTTCACCTTAAGGTAGCACTCCACAGTTAGGTGTGTAGTTTCGCATTTTGGCCCCTGTGGATTTTTCAAATATGAGAGCTAGTGTGCAATAAAATTCATTTTTGGATAGCTGAGTATTAAAATAGCCTTTGTATTGGGTTTATATGAACATCAAGAGTATGGTAATGTATGTAATATAGGCTGTTTTCTGTATGACAGTCCGTATTTGCATGTCCCTACCATACATTGGTCCGGCAATTATTGTAATGTTTTTCAACTTTTTATCGCACGAACTTTGTGATTGGATTTTACGAAAAATGAGGCGAAAGACACCCGTTTTTTATTTGATCATTATGAAGATTTATGAAAACAGTTTCTAAAAAGGTATTACTCAAAGGCATTGAAATTCTAGTTTGATCCAAATTTTGGGGGATATGTGACATGTCCACCCCCCTTTTTGCAATATTTTATGGTAAATAAATGCAGAATGTTGCCATGGATACACATAAAAGGAATTTATTTTCACTCTTTTAACTTTTGAAAATCAAATCTATGGAATATACTGATTACATACATATGCACATGTACAACACAAACAGTTAGGTTAATGTATTAGAAATCCAGGAATAGGAGATGATAAAACATTTTGTGGCTCATTTTTAATTTTATTTTCTAACTGTGGAGTGCTACCTTATGGCACATCAGAAAGCACAGAAATGCACTTTTTAAGATAAAATTGACCACAAATCTTTAGTCTTTTATGTTCTTGTTTTAGTTCTGAAGGTAAAAAATCTGCTAGAAATGCAATTTATGTTTATTTTATTGTTTACTGTCCTTAGCAACCAAATATACACATTTTGACACTTAGACATGTTGCGGTCTTAAATTTGTACTCCATTAGCTTCGCCATTGTAACCAAAGATTGCGCTTTATATGATATCCTCAGAATGTATCGCTTTATATTTTTGAATGGGAATAAGTCAAATAAACATTTTTAGCAGGATTTTGTATTATAATTTGGCATTAATTAAATTTAATGATGCCAGTACTGCTAGAAATTTATACCCTGCTTGAGAGCTTCTAAACCATGGTTAGGTATGCTATTTACAGCAAAATTGACCTATAAGTGCTTTCAAATACCTAAAAATTGTACAATTTGTCCTCTTTTAAGGTAATTTTATGATTTTAAATTAAGATAATGGGAAAAGTTTTAGAAATTTACCCAAAAATGAGACAGACTTGAAGTTTTTCACTATGATCCAGCATTTATTTTTTAAATCACTTTTTGTCGCGTTTCAACATCAACTGCTAACCTTCATAAAATCTTTATTACTGAACCAATTCTAAAAAGTAAGGTACCATTTTCATCGTAACAGCTAGTAGAACACAGAAAATGTAATAAAAATTGAGGCAGGAGGGGAAAAATTTCACCTTAAGGTAGCACTCCACAGTTAGGTGTGTAGTTTCGCATTTTGGCCCCTGTGGATTTTTCAAATATGAGAGCTAGTGTGCAATAAAATTCATTTTTGGATAGCTGAGTATTAAAATAGCCTTTGTATTGGGTTTATATGAACATCAAGAGTATGTAATGTATGTATATACACTGTTTCTGTATGGACACCGTATTTGACATGTACCATACCATAAATGGATCCTTTTGTATTTGTTTTCAACTTTTTATGACGAAACTTTGGTGAGTTGGGTTTTACCGAAATGACGAAAACACCCGTTTTTTTATTTTGTTTATTATGAATTTATAAATATTTTGTAAAAATATACTCAAAATTGAAATCAGTTTGATGCTATAATTTTAGAATATGTGACATGTACGTGTTTGAAATTTTCTGGTAAGTCGATGCTAGTGGTTGGCCTATAACACTAAACAGGATTTATTTCACTTTTAAATTTATAAACACCAATCTTGTAAGTATACTGATCACATTACATAATGCAACATGTTACAACCACAGTTATATAAGTCATTACAAATCCAGGAATAAAATACATAAAATCACATTTTTTCATTTAATTCAAATTTTCCTAACCTGATGCTTTCCTTAAAAATATTAAAACTGACTCTAAAGTTGCACTATTTCAAGATAAAAAAGTTGCACAAATCTTTATTTTTATTTCAATGATTTTAGTCTAAGGTTTAAACGCTAAACATATGTTATTTTTGCTCCAAGCAATATATTTACACAGGTTTACACTAAACATAGTTGCGGCTTAAATTTGTACCCATTGCTCCCATTGTAACCTAAAGATTTGCACTATAATATTCCTCAGATTTGCTTTACATTGATGGACTAAGTTCAACCATAAAATTTTAGCAGGATTTGCTCCCATTTTGGCACCTTAATTACAATTTAATTATGCCAGACCAAGATTTTGCTGATTTCACTAACATGTTTGGTACCATAAATTTTGCACCAAAATTGACCCATTTGTGCTAAACCTAAAGTTTGCTACAATATTTTGCCTCTATAAGGTATAATTATATTTATAATATATAAATAATGGAAATTAGAATTCCTATAATGGACGACTTGAATTTATATATTACATTTACTTTTTAAATCACTTTGTGGTTTTCGAACATCTACTGTAACTTTGAATTTTATTACTTAACCAATTCTAAAGTGAATGCTCCATTTTCATGAAGTTTAGAAAAAATTTAATAAAATTATCAGGAATAAACGTTTTACTTAATACGAACACCACAGTCAGTGCTGTAGTTCGATTTGGGTATTTTCAAATATGAGAGAGTTGAATAAAAACATGTTTTGACAGATTAAAATGCTTTTAGCGGAATGAAAACTAGTATGTAATGTATGTAATATTGTAACACTGCCTCTCGGGTGCTAGAGTCGGACACCAGAGAACACAATGAACATAAAGTAAAGGGATCTTTTTATTGTGTGTATGTATATTAGGATAAAATATTAGGGTCGACGTCTAGTTGGTCTACCGTCGACCAAAACACTCTACCGATATTGATTTTATATTTGTTTTGTTATTACTGTATATTTACTAAATATTCGTGAAATAAAATACATGAAATAGAACAGTTTAGATGCTTTATTATTATTTATAAAAATGCTGGACTGGTAGTGGTACAGCTCTGTTCCTGGCCTAGTCCGGTTCCTAGTAGGGTTGGTCTTATCTATAACTAACCTAAACAGAGACTTTACTCTGTCACTATCTAAATATTATTAAACTACCAATGTGTAGCGCTAAACTCGATCACATTAAAGTAAATCAACCAGATTCACTAACCCACAGTTTATAATAAGTCTCAATTCCTTAAGACATAATAAATACAATCAACAATCAACAATTCTTTATAGGTAATCACAAAATCGTTCCTACCATAAAGCTTCCGTAATAAATATTAAATACTTGACTTTCTTAAAGTTTGTCACCTAGGAATTTCACCTAACAAAACAAGTTGCACAAAACTATATATTTATTTGCACCAAGCAATATTTACACCAAGGATTTTCACCTAAAACATTATTTGCTCCAAGCAATATATTTACACCCAGGAATTACACCTAAACCATCAATTGCACCAATAAATATTTGCACCAAGGATTTGCTCCCATTTGGCACCTAAAGTTTGCACCAATAAATATTTGCACCAAGGATTTGCTCCCGATGTGGCACCTAAAGTTTGCACCCATAAATATTTGCACCAAGGATTTGCTCCCGATTTGGCACCTAAAGTTTGCACCAATAAATATTTGCACCAAGGATTTGCTCCCGATTTGGCACCTAAAGTTTGCACCAATAAATATTTGCACCAAGGATTTGCCCCCGATTTGGCACCTAAAGTTTGCACCAATAAATATTTGCACCAATAAGGGTACTAAATATTTATATATATATAATAAATGACAATAAGTCTATAATGGGTGCAATTTAGTATTTACTAACTTTTCCTAAATCTACGGTGTTTTCGGACATTCTTTTTATACTTTTGAATTTACCACTCTACTTAACAATCTATCTAGTGACTGCCTCCCTTTGTTATTGATTTTAGTTTTATACCAATATCAGCCAATCACTAACGTTCTTACTAACGAACGACCAATCAGCAGCCATGTTTCTGATTAGGGAAATTCCCTTCAGAACAACTGAGAATGTAAACACACGATGTTTTCACAGAATAAAGATGTTTTCCAGCGGAATAATAACTAGAACCAACATGTTTTATCTTCTTGGTGATATCTACACCTATTGGATAACATAATACTTGAACCACAAAGGTTATTATTCTAAATTAACAACCAAAATATCGATATCAACACTACGGTGACCAATTGGCAAGTTGTCACCGCAAGTAAATCCTTATCCTTACAAAATAAAGGACTTATTATACTTATCAATGCTATAATTGTCCAACAAACTGTTTATCCCCCCAGAATTATATAAAAGACCGATTTCAAGCTCTTGTGGGAAGTACAGATAAACTTCCGTTCTGCCCGGCTACCAAAACAACGTTGTACGAACTAGACACAATATTTTTACCACCCAAAACAATCAATTATTGTACAATCCTCAAGTCATATGAACTAAAATACATGTTATTAAATCTCACTAGCAATTATTCCACCTTATTAGGTTTAAGAACAATACACACAAAATATGTGGGTAAAAAGGGGGAGGCCAGCATTACATTGCCCCCATCTTTCAGGATTTGGTCCCCAAATAGGACTGACTGATGAGATTCACATTGATACTGATCATTCTATTATTTAGGAATAATTTAACAACTGTTATTCCATCCTTATCATTTTGTTTTTCTTTTAGACCAAAACCTGTGTTAACAGTACTCCATTACTTTGATTTTTTAATTAGCAAAGAACAAATATTTTTCTCTACTAACATTTTACTTTAAACAATCCAAATTAGTTAAATTTAACAATTTCCATACTAAGGAACTCTCTCCTTCTATATAATCACTATTGTAGTCACCAACACATTTAGCTTCTGCAATTTGTACTCATAACATTCTTAACAGGTAGTAAACCGACAAGCACAAAGGTCATTTAACCTTTCCTCTACAATAGCTTTTAGTCCAAACAGTTTATAAAACTTAGCTTCTTGTGCAAGCTCATTGAGATAGTGGTGTTCTCTTGGGAGGTATCTTTTCTCTACGGTACAATTGTTCCTTAGATAGTTGAGGATGATCTTGAAATGGGCTGGATCCCTGTCAAAACTATAGACATTTTTGCAAGGGCGAAAAGCACTATTGGGATTAAGCATAAGAGCGAATACTGATGATGGATCAGCTCTCATAGTTGGCTTGCTGGTTTCAAATTTAGTGCCTCCTACATTTAAAATGAGCATGTTCTCTTGGCATTCTTGTAATTCTTGGAGGTAGGCGTCGATTGCCTCAGTGTTTGGAGTCAAAACGACGCTCCTCACTGAACTATCTTCTGTCGTTTCAACTGCTGGTTCCCTTTCTGTTTTTGATTTTACTAGTGACGATGAGGATGAGGATGAGGAACTAGATGAGGATGATGATGAACTAGAACTAGAGTTCTTCACTGATGCCTTCCCTTCTGATTTTTCTAATGTCTTCACCTCCTTCTCTGTGACGGTCAACTCAATCTCTGGAGTGTTTGCATCTCCAGTCTCCACACTAACACTAAGGTCTTCTCCGATCTCACTGGAGAGATCCTTAAGGACAGATTTTATCTTTTCCAACTTTTCCTCCCTGGTCTCAATTTTCTTTACTTTCTTTGTTTTAGGTTGCATGTTCTCTTTGTCTTCACCTTTCCTCTTTTTGTCTAACACATCTCGGGCATCCTCTTTCTTTGACACGTTTGTCCTCACTGAACATTTTTCTGATGGAGCATAGCTCCTCTCTGAAGGGGCAAAGCTTCTTTCAGAAGCAGCGTAGTTCCTTCTTATTGGAATCTGCAGCTCTTTTCCCTCCTCATTAACTAATTTCATTTTAGTGGCTAACTCTTCTCTCTTAAACTTTTCCAACGCTACTTCTGCTTCTCTCCCTCGTTGACCTGTTTTGTTGTCGAAACATATCATTTCTCTCTCCGACACCTGGCAACCATGAGTGATAGTCCTCCTGGGAAACAGCTTTTTACACTCCGGGCACTTCCACCCGAAGTCACTGTGCCTTTCCAGTATATGGCGCTCTGCACTCCATCTTTTATCAAATGTCAGGTCATCACAGATGATGCACATCCATTTATTCTACAAGAGAAATATATAATTCGTTATTCTCTTAATATTTTTAGTGTTTGTTATGTTATATTACCTATCAATATAACGTACAATAATTTTAAAACAAATTGGATAACACTGGCTAATAATCAACTCTGATTATCAGTCATACTTGACAAGAAAACTAAAATGTCTTGTCACATCATAACTAATACATTTTTATATATTTACTTTATTACAAACTA
This sequence comes from Mytilus edulis, assembly GCA_019925275.1. Classification (NCBI taxonomy): domain Eukaryota; kingdom Metazoa; phylum Mollusca; class Bivalvia; order Mytilida; family Mytilidae; genus Mytilus; species Mytilus edulis. The sequence continues at coordinate 102,694,206 of CM034361.1, read as the reverse complement.
TAACTATTTTTAACTACACAATATGTACATATATATATACAAATATCAACTAAGCAGTCATCTTTAATCAGAAGACTGTTGAAACCATGTGGGACTGTTCTCTCCAACATATCGTTTGAGCTTGTCATGGTGAACAACCTTAGGTTTACTTTTTGGGGTCATCTTTATTCGGTATAGTACGTCGTTTAGACGACTGATGACCACATAGGGCCCATGCCAGGGTCGCTGAAATTTAGGATTTCTTCCGACTTTCCTCTGGTATTGGTAGTACCAGACGTGATCACCAACGTTATACTTAGTATGGTGAATCTTATGGTCATATGTTTTTTTCATTGAATTCGAAGATAGATTCATCTTTCTACGGGCCAATTCATGAACCCTGCCTATAGCTTGTTCTAGCTTGTCCAGATAGTCATCTGGTTGAGGGTTAGAGCCATCTGACTCTTTGAAAGGTCTACCCATGACAAGATCTACAGGGAGATTAATTTCCCTTCCGAACATCATTTGACAAGGAGTAACTCCTGTCGTCTCATGCTCGGACGAACGATAGGCCATCATAACGAGTGGAATATACTGGTCCCAGTCTCTCTGATGTTCGGAGACAAAAGACGCCAACATATTAACCACTGTTCTCATATAGCGCTCTGCCATACCATCGGACTGAGGTCTCATGACTGTTGTTCGAGTCTTATCGATGTCAAGCACTTTACATAATTCTTGAAACACTCGAGCTTCAAAATTTGCTCCCTGGTCAGTATGTAATTGCATAGGGACACCAAAGATGGTGACAAAGTTTTCAATGAAAGCTCTGGCAACTGTTTGTGCCTCTTGATTCACGATCGGAATCGCATGGACAAACTTAGTGAAATAATCACCGATCACCAGTACATGTTTGTTTCCATATTCGGAAGTTGGAAGTGGACCCATTATGTCCATGGCCACTCTTTCGAGGGGGGCACCGACATTGTACTGGCGCATCGGAGCTTTCGCCTTACAAACCGGCGATTTCCTACTGGCACATACATCACATTTGTGACACCAGCGTTCAACAAATTTTCTTACCCCAAACCAGAAATACCTCTGTCTTACTTTGCTCAGGGTTTTCTTTACCCCTAGATGTCCACCACCCATTGCACTGTCATGCAAATGTTTGAGAACAAGATCTTTAAAAATCTCTGGTAATACTATTAGCCAAGAAATAGTGCTGCCATCGTCACTCTCCCATTTTCTATATAACACCCCATCTTTTATATCAAAAGATTCAAGTCGAGTCCAATAGAACTTTACCCCTGGACCATATTTGGAGATTTCGAACCACTCTGGCTTAGTGGAATTAACCAACCACTGCCGAACTATTCCTAATATGTTATCTTGCTCTTGCTCTTTTTGAAGGTCAAGACTTTTGTCAAAATCGTCAGACTCCTTGGAAGAAATAAGCCCATTGGGGAGAATTTCTGGTGTTGTTTTTTTCATACTTCTTGTTTGAACCGCTCTCACATCAAAGTCCATTTGACCTTTAGTACTCGAGTCAGACCAACAAACATCGGTTAATGTTTCTCCGGTTGGCATAAGCATCTGGTACGTCATTGGACCTTGACATGAGGGGTTTATTTGATTACTGTCCAGTTTTTCACCCATGCATTCCTTATTTGAAATTGCTTCCATAGGTGTACCTGGGTTTGGACAAACTAAGGTTTTACCATACACGCATTTCTCATTTGTAAATGCCTCGTTGTGTATAGTATTAACGTCTTCCAAACCCGGGTTTACCTGTGCCTTGACTTGATCATTCTTCAATTGCTCGGTAGCAACTCCTGCTTCTGCGTCATGAGCTAAAACTCCGACAACAGATGCACTCGCTTGAGTTTCTTTCTTTGAGCAATGCGAACAATTTTCCGGGCAAGGTCGTCGACTCAGAGCATCGGCATTACAATGAATGCGCCCTGGACGATGTATTATTGTGAACTGATAACCACCAAGAACTTCTAACCAACGGGCAAGTTGACCCTCTGGGTTTTTAAAATTCATAAGCCACCTGAGGGACCCATGGTCACTTCTTACAATAAACTTGCGCCCATAAAGATAATGGTGGAAATTCTTTACGGCTAGGACAATAGCAAGAAGTTCTTTCCGGGTTACACAATAATTTTTCTCACATTTTGAAAATGTTTTGCTATAATATGCAATCGGTTTTTCAATACCATCTTGCATTTGAGACAACACAGCTCCCATCCCATAGAAACTTGCGTCACAGTCAAGGGTGAATTCTCCCTTATCTAATGGATAACCAAGCACTGGGGCAGTTATCAATAATTCTTTCAACTTAGTGAAGGCCTCTTGGCAATCAACGGACCAATTAAATTTGCTACCTTTCTCAGTTAATTTATGAAGAGGTTTTGCAACTATGGCAAAATCTTTGACAAAACGTCTATAATAGGAACAAAATCCGATAAAACTTCTGGTGTCTTTAACGTTTTTCGGGACAGGCCAATCACGCACAGCGCTGATTTTTGCCTCGTCCGTACGTATACCATCTTGAGTTACCCTATGACCTAAAAACGTAACTTCGCTGCGTGTAAGTACACATTTGCCTGGATGTAATTTTAAATTTGATTGCCTCAAGCGATCACAAACTTCTCTTAGATTTCTAAGATGTTCCTCAAAATCTTTAGAATAGACAATTATGTCGTCAAGATAGACTAAACAAATTTTCCATGTCAGGCCTGAAAATATTCTTTCTACTAATCGTTCAAAGGTGGCAGGTGCTCCACTTAATCCAAAGCATAACACCTTGAACTGCCACAGACCACTCCCTGGAATAGCAAAAGCAGTCTTTTCGCGATCGCTTTCCTCCAGGTCACATTGCCAATAACCTGACCTCATATCAAGAGTCGAAAACCATTTATTTCCACTCAAAGCATCAAGAGTATCATCTATTCTCGGTAAGGGCTGACAATCATATAGGGTAATAGAGTTAAGTTTTCTAAAATCACAACAAAATCGTATACTCTCATCAGTTTTCTTTACCATTACTACTGGGGAACACCAAGCACTGCTTGATGGTTCAATTATACCCCGGGAAGCCATAGTTTCTATCTCTTTTTCGGCCGCTTCCCGCTTTGCTAAGGGTAACCTATAAGGCCTTTGCTTTATAGGGGGTGCGTTCCCAGTATTTATCTTATGCTTAATCAGTTCTGTATGCCCTATATCAGAGGATGATGTAGAAAATACATCAGCATAAGAACATAAAAAATCCTTCAACTGATTTTTATTCTCCTTGCAGAGTCCATCTGATCCCTTTTCAAACACTTCAATCAAATGCTCTGGCATTTCTTTTTCAGTTGCAACTTTAATGCAGTTCACTGACTCTTTAGGTTTATCAACAGAAACTACTTGTTGCACATCAACTGGTTCAAACAAACCAGCAACAGTGTTCTTGTGAACTTTTATAGGGTCTTCACTAAAATTTATAACTCTTAACGGGATTGTGTTCGAGTTTTGTTGGATTACAGACCTAGCTAACAAAAGCCCTGTTTTCTCAATAAACTCTTTATTTGTCTCCACAATTCCAATTGAATTGTATTTTATCCGCCCGAAGGCATGTCCTTTTATTATCATTTCGCTGTGAGGTGGAACCTCAACTGTCTCGGCTATAGAAACTTTACAACATGAAACTTCGCCTTGATTTGTAAAATAAGGAATGAAATCATTTCCTATTCGTAAACTGCCTTTAGTAAATAGTATATCAATGTGAAATCTACTCATGAAATCTGTGCCTATAATAGCAGCGTCTTTAATTTCTGCTAATAGAAACTCATGTTTACACACATGATTTCCTAATTTTATTTCTAAATCTACTTTCCCACTGAATTCAGAAGCAGCACCTGTCGCTGTAAGAAGATTCATGCGAACAGGTATAACTTGGGGTCTTAATTCTAAAGGAATACTATCAAAAATATCTTTTCTTAAAATAGATACACTTGCTCCAGAATCTATGAGAAAAGGTATAGATAATGAATTAATTGTACCCAAAACAAAACAACCATTTTGTTGCCCCCAAGTTACATTTGAAATTATGGTATTAGGCCTTCTTACCGCTGTCGGGGGTTGGCCTGCGCTCCCGACACTTGCTCGTTTTCCGATCTCTGATTACCCCTTCTATTGTGATCAAAATTTCCATTCTGATTTCCAGACCTTTGAAAATTTCTATTGTTTTGATTTCTACCGAAACCATTATTATTTTGATTTCTTTGAAAATTTCCACCCCTATTCTGCTGACTATTGTTATTTCTGTTAATAGAGTTAACTTCATTTTGCAAAGTTTTCATGCCATCTTTTAACTCTCTGAGATCCGATTTTAAAGTGTCATCACTAGATTCGACCACAGCCGTTCTTATGGATCTCCCCTTTTGTTTATCTGCCAGTCTTAGAGCTTCTAGACGGACAGAAATATTTTCTGCCTCACCTATTGTCTTTGGCCCTACTTCTCTCAGTCGGAGGCGTTTATCAGCCTCAGGAATGGCATCTATAAAATAGTCAAGGGCCAACGTGTCCCTGACCAAAGATGAAGTACCCGGATAAGCCTTACGGGTAAGTTTCTTAATAGCTTGGGCAAGCTCTGGTAGTGATTCCTGTCTGAATCTTACTCTTGTTTGTAACTCTGCCCTAAATACCTCTGATCTATTAATTGAGCCAAATCTACTTTTCAGTGCGGTGACTAAACAATCAAAATCATGTCTTTCCCCATTTGTAATTTCATTAGGTATTGCCCTGGCGTTCCCTGATAAACTGCTTGCCAAAAGCAGTGCTTTTGTTTTTGAGTCCCAAACATTAAGTTCGGCCAACAAATCAAATTGAGTCAAATACTCTTCCAAATCATCAGAGCCGTCATAGATTTGTGGCTTAATTTTACAAGAAATTTCAGATTTTGACCGTCGGACCTCAGAAAAATGACTATTATTCTGATCATCCTTATCATGTCTAACATCGGGTCCCATATTATTATCTAGGGAACTTTCATTGCCCCGTCCTAAAATTGGGGTAGACCTAGTGTCAACAGTGTGCTTTTCAAACTTTTCAAACATCTTACTCATATCACTTGAAAAGTCGGAAAAACATCTGTCCATCCGAAGCCTAATTTCTGCCCTAGCTTCGGCCATCATTCTCTCTGTCCTTCTAAAAATTTCAGTACCTTGAGCGTCTATTTCATTTTCATGAATAGTTGCTTCAGCATCACCATGTGTCTCATTCAAGTGTGGGCCAAACGTAACTACGTTTGAATCGTCCATTATTTTCTATCTATGATCTTATATATTCAACTTAATCTGACTCTATAAATTGATCCCACCGCTGCCACCAATTGTAACACTGCCTCTCGGGTGCTAGAGTCGGACACCAGAGAACACAATGAACATAAAGTAAAGGGATCTTTTTATTGTGTGTATGTATATTAGGATAAAATATTAGGGTCGACGTCTAGTTGGTCTACCGTCGACCAAAACACTCTACCGATATTGATTTTATATTTGTTTTGTTATTACTGTATATTTACTAAATATTCGTGAAATAAAATACATGAAATAGAACAGTTTAGATGCTTTATTATTATTTATAAAAATGCTGGACTGGTAGTGGTACAGCTCTGTTCCTGGCCTAGTCCGGTTCCTAGTAGGGTTGGTCTTATCTATAACTAACCTAAACAGAGACTTTACTCTGTCACTATCTAAATATTATTAAACTACCAATGTGTAGCGCTAAACTCGATCACATTAAAGTAAATCAACCAGATTCACTAACCCACAGTTTATAATAAGTCTCAATTCCTTAAGACATAATAAATACAATCAACAATCAACAATTCTTTATAGGTAATCACAAAATCGTTCCTACCATAAAGCTTCCGTAATAAATATTAAATACTTGACTTTCTTAAAGTTTGTCACCTAGGAATTTCACCTAACAAAACAAGTTGCACAAAACTATATATTTATTTGCACCAAGCAATATTTACACCAAGGATTTTCACCTAAAACATTATTTGCTCCAAGCAATATATTTACACCCAGGAATTACACCTAAACCATCAATTGCACCAATAAATATTTGCACCAAGGATTTGCTCCCATTTGGCACCTAAAGTTTGCACCAATAAATATTTGCACCAAGGATTTGCTCCCGATGTGGCACCTAAAGTTTGCACCCATAAATATTTGCACCAAGGATTTGCTCCCGATTTGGCACCTAAAGTTTGCACCAATAAATATTTGCACCAAGGATTTGCTCCCGATTTGGCACCTAAAGTTTGCACCAATAAATATTTGCACCAAGGATTTGCCCCCGATTTGGCACCTAAAGTTTGCACCAATAAATATTTGCACCAATAAGGGTACTAAATATTTATATATATATAATAAATGACAATAAGTCTATAATGGGTGCAATTTAGTATTTACTAACTTTTCCTAAATCTACGGTGTTTTCGGACATTCTTTTTATACTTTTGAATTTACCACTCTACTTAACAATCTATCTAGTGACTGCCTCCCTTTGTTATTGATTTTAGTTTTATACCAATATCAGCCAATCACTAACGTTCTTACTAACGAACGACCAATCAGCAGCCATGTTTCTGATTAGGGAAATTCCCTTCAGAACAACTGAGAATGTAAACACACGATGTTTTCACAGAATAAAGATGTTTTCCAGCGGAATAATAACTAGAACCAACATGTTTTATCTTCTTGGTGATATCTACACCTATTGGATAACATAATACTTGAACCACAAAGGTTATTATTCTAAATTAACAACCAAAATATCGATATCAACACTACGGTGACCAATTGGCAAGTTGTCACCGCAAGTAAATCCTTATCCTTACAAAATAAAGGACTTATTATACTTATCAATGCTATAATTGTCCAACAAACTGTTTATCCCCCCAGAATTATATAAAAGACCGATTTCAAGCTCTTGTGGGAAGTACAGATAAACTTCCGTTCTACCCGGCTACCAAAACAACGTTGTACGAACTAGACACAATATTTTTACCACCCAAAACAATCAATATATTGTACAATCCTCAAGTCATATGAACTAAAATACATGTTATTAAATCTCACTAGCAATTATTCCACCTTATTAGGTTTAAGAACAATACACACAAAATATGTGGGTAAAAAGGGGGAGGCCAGCATTACAATATAGGCTGTTTTCTGTATGACAGTCCGTATTTGCATGTCCCTACCATACATTGGTCCGGCAATTATTGTAATGTTTTTCAACTTTTTATCGCACGAACTTTGTGATTGGATTTTACGAAAAAATGAGGCGAAAGACACCTGTTTTTTATTTGATCATTAGGAAGATTTATGAAAACAGTTTCTAAAAAGGTATTAATCAAAGGCATTGAAATTCTAGTTTGATCCAAATTTTGGGGGGGATATGTGACATGTCCACCCCCCTTTTTGCAATATTTTATGGTAAATAAATGCAGAATGTTGCCATGGATACACATAAAAGGAATTTATTTTCACTCTTTTAACTTTTGAAAATCAAATCTATGGAATATACTGATTACATACATATGCACATGTCCAACACAAACAGTTAGGTTAATGTATTAGAAATCCAGGAATAGGAGATGATAAAACATTTTGTGGCTCATTTTTAATTTTATTTTCTAACTGTGGAGTGCTACCTTATGGCACATCAGAAAGCACAGAAATGCACTTTTTAAGATAAAATTGACCACAAATCTTTAGTCTTTTATGTTCTTGTTTTAGTTCTGAAGGTAAAAAATCTGCTGGAAATGCAATTTATGTTTATTTTATTGTTTACTGTCCTTAGCAACCAAATATACACATTTTGACACTTAGACATGTTGCGGTCTTAAATTTGTACTCCATTAGCTTCGCCATTGTAACCAAAGATTGCGCTTTATATGATATCCTCAGAATGTATCGCTTTATATTTTTGAATGGGAATAAGTCAAATAAACATTTTTAGCAGGATTTTGTATTATAATTTGGCATTAATTAAATTTAATGATGCCAGTACTGCTAGAAATTTATACCCTGCTTGAGAGCTTCTAAACCATGGTTAGGTATGCTATTTACAGCAAAATTGACCTATAAGTGCTTTCAAATACCTAAAAATTGTACAATTTGTCCTCTTTTAAGGTAATTTTATGATTTTAAATTAAGATAATGGGAAAAGTTTTAGAAATTTACCCAAAAATGAGACAGACTTGAAGTTTTTCACTATGATCCAGCATTTATTTTTAAATCACTTTTTGTCGCGTTTCAACATCAACTGCTAACCTTCATAAAATCTTTATTACTGAACCAATTCTAAAAAGTAAGGTACCATTTTCATCGTAACAGCTAGTAGAACACAGAAAATATAATAAAAATTGAGGCAGGAGGGGAAAAATTTCACCTTAAGGTAGCACTCCACAGTTAGGTGTGTAGTTTCGCATTTTGGCCCCTGTGGATTTTTCAAATATGAGAGCTAGTGTGCAATAAAATTCATTTTTGGATAGCTGAGTATTAAAATAGCCTTTGTATTGGGTTTATATGAACATCAAGAGTATGTAATGTATGTAATATAGGCTGTTTTCTGTATGACAGTCCGTATTTGCATGTCCCTACCATACATTGGTCCGGCAATTATTGTAATGTTTTTCAACTTTTTATCGCACGAACTTTGTGATTGGATTTTACGAAAAAATGAGGCGAAAGACACCCGTTTTTTATTTGATCATTAGGAAGATTTATGAAAACAGTTTCTAAAAAGGTATTACTCAAAGGCATTGAAATTCTAGTTTGATCCAAATTTTGGGGGGATATGTGACATGTCCACCCCCCTTTTTGCAATATTTTATGGTAAATAAATGCAGAATGTTGCCATGGATACACATAAAAGGAATTTATTTTCACTCTTTTAACTTTTGAAAATCAAATCTATGGAATATACTGATTACATACATATGCACATGTACAACACAAACAGTTAGGTTAATGTATTAGAAATCCAGGAATAGGAGATGATAAAACATTTTGTGGCTCATTTTTAATTTTATTTTCTAACTGTGGAGTGCTACCGGTACCTTAAAAGAGGACAAATTGTACAATTTTTAGGTATTTGAAAGCACTTATAGGTCAATTTTGCTGTAAATAGCATACCTAACCATGGTTTAGAAGCTCTCAAGCAGGGTATAAATTTCTAGCAGTACTGGCATCATTAAATTTAATTAATGCCAAATTATAATACAAAATCCTGCTAAAAATGTTTATTTGACTTATTCCCATTCAAAAATATAAAGCGATACATTCTGAGGATATCATATAAAGCGCAATCTTTGGTTACAATGGCGAAGCTAATGGAGTACAAATTTAAGACCGCAACATGTCTAAGTGTCAAAATGTGTATATTTGGTTGCTAAGGACAGTAAACAATAAAATAAACATAAATTGCATTTCTAGCAGATTTTTTACTTTCAGAACTAAAACAAGAACATAAAAGACTAAAGATTTGTGGTCAATTTTATCTTAAAAAGTGCATTTCTGTGCTTTCACATCAGAATATTTTATGGTAAATAAATGCAGAATGTTGCCATGGATACACATAAAAGGAATTTATTTTCACTCTTTTAACTTTTGAAAATCAAATCTATGGAATATACTGATTACATACATATGCACATGTACAACACAAACAGTTAGGTTAATGTATTAGAAATCCAGGAATAGGAGATGATAAAACATTTTGTGGCTCATTTTTAATTTCATTTTCTAACTGTGGAGTGCTACCTTAGTAAACCTTATAAATCCCATTGAACTCTGTGGTAAAGCGGATGAAACGGTGGAACATTTTATTCTATTGTGTGAAAAGTTAGAAGAGACAAGAATACCACTTTTGTCAAAGATCTTAGATAATGGAAGCCTGATCCTAGCCAAAGTTGCAACTTCGTTTCCAATTGATCTTATCCAACTAATCATTAATCCGTTCTGTTATGTAGACATTAATGCAAACAGAGCTGTTTTTGAGGAAACCAGTAACATTTTGGAACCCCTGTGTAGACAGTTGCTTTATAATATGCATAACAAACGCTATGCTTTATTAGCTAATATAGATAAGCAAGGCAGTAGAAAATCTAACTTCTAATTGCTTATAGTGTAGTTTAGAAAGATTAGCCTTGCAAGTACATATCGGGCACACATGGTCCCAGAATGAGTTGTTTTTGTATTCAAAGAACATTTTAGTTTTATTTCTATCAAAGCTTTTTCTAATGTTTTATTTTGTGTATGTAACATAAATTCTTGAGGTGGCGGAAAATTTTAATATATGAAGTGATGCGCGTTGTATTGTGTTATATTGCGTATTGACATTTTCCTCTGTGTGAATGGAGGTGTGCCTTGATTGGCAGAATTACGATTACAGATACAGATTGAACGTGTCAATATTTTAAGTAACTTCTGCATTTTATTGATGTGTCTACGAAAAAGTGATTTATGTTACCCCGTTTGAAGAAAGGTTCAATCTATTCGTTAACATGGTTAATAATTTTGCGCTCGATATGTAATAATAAATCAGGGGACAGCACTCGTCTGTTTTTAAGGATTTATCGTTGTAGTAAACGCATCAACCTGGAAGTTTCCGAATGATACGTTGCTTTCGCCGGGAAATTTGAATATTCTGACACGAATGCAACTGAAACTGCGTAAGGGTTCTGTTAATCCACAAATCAAAATATGCATGTGATAGAAGAATAATTTCGGAAGAAAATGAGGGCTGTTGTAAGGTATATAGTAATTTATTAATATTTTTAATTATTTTTTATCTAAAGTAGGGAAGGCAATTCAAGATGGCGACTTAGATCCCTTTAGGTTTTTTCAGTATATGGATATTGATAGTAAACTGCACATTGCCAGAAAACAAAGAAATAGTGATGGCAACGTTAAATACGTTAATTTAGTAAATGCAAATAGACAGGAAATAATAAAAAATTAATTAAAAACATTGATTTACAAAATTTTAATCTGCTAACCGAGTCCCTGTGGTCTTTCACTATAAAAGCAAATAAACGTAATTAAAGACAACAACACCCATCAATTACCGCATGGTGATTAATATTTATTGTGGTCGACATGTTTCGCCAACAAGCGTGGCGTCTTCAGGACAATATTATACATGAAATCAAACAGTGAAGTACAAATTTTGCGGTTGTGCCTTAACAATAGATGTTGTTATGACGACGTTATAGATATAAATAGAAAGTGAAAGTGAAAGTAAAATAAGAATCTAGTATAGTTCAAAGAGAAAGTTAGTCAATAAAGTTATTAACGATGTGGTTATCTCCTATTCTTGCACGTCTGTGTAGTGGTCCTCATAGAAGTTTCTAGTGGTAATAATGTAGAAATGATGGAAGTAGCTCATAAAATGTCAGTTCATTTCCAAATTGGACAACACCCCATATTGGCCATCCCGTACCAATTATATATTATTATATTAAATTTGTTCAATCTTTTGTTGGACTTGCTTGTCAGTAAGTATATTGCTGCTTTGAATTTGTTTTTGCTTGTGCATCTGTTTTTTGCTTGTGTGCTTTATTTTCATTTATGCTTTTGTTTGAAGTTGCAATCATAAAGTACAATGTATATATACATAGACTGCATGTTAGTCCATAGTCTTATTATTTAAGCTTAATTTTTTCTCTTCTTTAGTTTAAACCATAAATACATGTGTTACTTATCATCTTTCGTTGGTACATACAGGAAGACCTGAATACTGAAGAAAATGCCTTATGAGTCCATTATAAAAACAGATGTTTTAAAAAAGGAAAAAGGAAAAAAAAATGATGTAAAAATTATCTATAGATGAGTAAAGAAATAAACTTAGATCAATATTTTAGCATTCTAATATTTAGTGATTTCATAATGACCAATCCTGTGAGATTTGAACTACAGGGACAACAACCCAACAACACGCCTTAAATCAAACAAACACAAAGTGTTAAATCTGTAGTGTTTTGGAATTTGAAAGGGATATTTTCTTTGGACTAAATTGTTGATACCAACCATGTTCCTCCTTGATACATGTATGTACAAATGTACTAAAATATACTGTTAGAATTATTAGTTTTAACAGGATTTTTGAAATTCTATTCATTGCTCTAACATAATTTAATGCTTCCTTATGCTGTATGTTTAGATTTCACTTTAACTATTTAGTGCTATTTTGCTGTACTTAGGTTTAACATGTGCATTTGACAAGAGCTACTACTTTGCAAGTTTCTTGACTACATATATACATGCACTATTTATAGTCTGGTCAAAATCAAACTATATATTGTTTTAAGATAAGAAATATTAAGTACCGGGTAATCAAACTATGAACCTGAATGCATAAAGTACCAGCCTTCTTTCTCTCTAAAACATATACAGCTGAGCAAAAGAGTGAAATCTATGTACACACAAATCATACATAGATGGCTGATTTTTGATATAAAAAAAGATATAAATTGTTTTTCTTCATTATCTTTAACTTTTTGAACAAACCTTACTACAATGCATTTGGATATATATTTGGATAAATTAATATAAGAAATATATATATATATATGTAGGACTCTAAAGTGAGATGGTACTCTAAAGTGCTATGGTCACGCTAAAGTGCGATGGTCTACGCTAAAGTACGATGGTGTATCACGGCTTGACGCCAAAGTGCGATGGTTGTTTTGTTTATTAACGTACGATTGTATATCGCGCTAAAATGCAATGAACCAATATAGTATGGTTTGAGGTATTAGAGCTAATTTCCTAATGCTTGTAGAGTAAGACTTAAGTTAGCTTGCTTGCATATATGCAATATTCGCCAAGCTTTCTTCTTCTTCGTAATGAGTACCAATAGATATAGGTAGATGTTGTATGAGTGCCAATGAGACAATTTTTCATCCAACTGCATTACAAATTTATAAAAGTAAACCATTATAAGTCAAGATACGGCCTTCAACACAAAGGCATCACTACATGTTATATTTTCCTACACTGTACAAAATAATGTTTTAGCGGACAATTTATGATTTACGCATGAATCTACTAAATTACGAACGAAAAGATGTAAATAAACTTGAATCCATTCTTAAGCGAGCATGAAGAATTTGACCAAAACGATGTCCTATATAATAATACACTGGGACCTTACTATTTTTGGTACTAATTTGTGTTTTGAATAATGACAGAGATTCACATTTTCTTATGTTTAGGTTAAGAGTGTTCCATAGTTTTGTTGTTGCAGGGATAAAATATTTAGATTATAAACGGGTCCGTGTGTTTACTTCTGTAATATTGTATTATGATCATGCCTACTTCCTACTGAATCAGGCAATAAGTCTATTAAATATTTTAACGGGGACCGCAAAGTAGAAAAAAACTGCAACATAAACAATAATTTCAATTATCCGTTATAGCTTCTAATATAGAAACAAGATTAAGGATACTTTTGTATCTCATTATGTATAGTAAAATGGTCGACTGCAGGACATAAGTCCTTCTTCCAGAACCCGGAAAAAACATTCAGCCAACAAAGCACGGTTAGGTTTAAATTAAGTAAGTCATGGACATTTCGTTTAAAGTTATTAATCAAATACATTTTTTGTATTTTAAACATTTATCTTTCGGCATGTTCATTTTTCGTTTGTATAAACGACTGTTCTCGTCATAATTCATTGTACGTTTATTACGTCTATACTTTCGCGGACAATCGCACTTTAGCGTGTGTAGGCATCGCACTTTTGCGTAGACCATCGCACTTTAGCGTGACCATCGTACTTTAGCGTCCCCATCGCACTTTAGAGTCCTACATATATATTTAAATGACTGAGTTAACTATCATATCAATCAATGACTCTCACAAATCATTATATTGATTTATGATGTAAGGGAGATAATCATCTCTAGCTAGTTTTAATGATAAAGATATTACACATAGAGAACATCATTTCTGTTATTTAAAAGAAAATAGAACAATAGTGGATATGTTACTTTTTGAACAACATAATTTGTTTTTAACCATTTGATTTTCTAGCTATGTATTTTTGTTTTTTAAAATAGAAATATCATTTGAAAATGAGTAATAATAGTATAAAAATTCTCTCATACAACTGTCAAGGTCTTAATTTAATAGAGAAGCGAAGAGATGTTTTTGATTATCTTAAATCAAAAAACTGTAATATATATTGCTTACAAGATACACATTTTTCAGAAAATGATGAAATATCAATAAAAAATCTATGGGGAGGAGAGTGCATATTTAATTCATTTGCTACAAATCAAAGAGGGGTAGCAATTTTATTGACAACAAACTTTGAGTATAAAATACATAAAGTAAAAAAAGACGATCAAGGAAATTTGTTAGGAATTGATATGGAAATCGAAGGAAAGAGAATGACCCTAATAGCCTTATATGGTCCAAACAAAGATACACCAGATTTTTATATAAAATTGAGTGGAATGATAGAAACTTTAAACAATCCATCAGTTGTTATAACTGGAGACTATAATTTAGTACAAAACCAAAGTCTTGATACATATAATTATCAAAATATTAATAACCCAAAAGCTAAGGAGAAAGTTCTAGACTTAAAAGATCTTTATAATTTAACAGACCCCTTTAGGGAAATTAATCCAGATTTAAAACAGTTCACATGGAGAAAAGCTAATCCCATAAAACAAGCAAGATTAGACTTCTTTTTAATATCCCAAGACCTTAATCAAAATGTAGTTGATGTACAAAATAACAACAGCTATAGATCAGATCACTCCCCAATAATATTAAATCTGAAGATGAATGATTTCATACTTGGAAAATGATTATTGAAATTTAACAACTCACTTTTACATGATATTGAATACTCCAAAACTATAAAAGACACTATACTTAAAGTAAAAGACCAATATGCATCATTAATATATAATAGAGAAACGTTAGAAGAAATTAATGATTTAGACATCCACTTTACAATAAATGACCAACTTTTTTTTTAGAAATATTACTTACAGAAATCAGAGGAAAAACTATTTCCTATGCATCTTATAAAAAGAAGGAAAGAGATAAAGAGGAAAAAATATTATCAGAAAAAATTCAGAAATTAGAGGAAAGCATCTAAACAGAGGAAATATTAAATGAAATTGAACACCATAAATCTGATCTTAGAATAATAAGGAAAGAAAAAATGAGGGGATACTATATCAGGTCAAAAATGCAATGGATTGAAGAAGGGGAAAAGCCATCTAGTTTTTTTTTGAATATGGAAACTAAACATTTTATAAATAAAACCATCCCCAAACTAGTTAATGAAAAAGGGGAGACAATTTGTAAACAAGATAAAATATTAGAAGAGGCCAAAAATTACTATAAAAAACTGTATACTAAAACAGAAAGCTTGAGTGAAGTAAATCTTAATAGTGAAATACCTGATTCTGATATTAAAAAATCAAATGATACTTTAAAAGAATCTTTAGAAGGGGAGATAACTTATGATGAATTGACAACAGCTATGCGTAGAATGAAAAATGAGAAAAGTCCAGGGTCAGATGGCTTTACAAATGAGTTCTTTAAATTCTTTTGGACAAATGAAGGAAAATTTGTTTTCAGATCTATAATTTATGGTTACAAAAGGGGGGAATTATCAATAACTCAAAAACAGGGTATTATTACTTGTTTACCAAAAGGTGATAAACCTAGACAGTTTATGAAAAATTGGCGACCAATAAGTCTTTTGAATACAACATATAAACTAGCATCAAGTTGTATAGCAGAGCGTATCAAATCTGTTCTACCCATTATTATTAGCAATGATCAGACAGGTTTTATTCCTGGAAGATATATTGGAGAAAACACTCGTCTCATATATGATATTTTATTCTATACAGAGGTAAATGATTTGCCAGGTCTTCTCCTCATAGATTTTGAAAAAGCTTTTGATTCGGTATCATGGAAATTCATAAATAAAGTATTAGACTTTTTCAATTTTGGACCCTCTATAAAACTTTGGATAAAGACTTTTTACACAAATATAAGCTCATCAGTATCCCAAAACTGTTTTTTATCAGATTTCTTTCAGATTCAAAGAGGCTGTAGACAAGGGGATCCTTTATCACCTTATATTTTTCTTTTATGTGCTGAAATTCTAGGAATTTTAATCAGAAAGAACAAAGAAATTAAAGGAATTAAAATTGATGACACAGAATATCTTATCTCCCAATACGCAGATGACACATCAATAATACTTGACGGTACACCTGAATCTCTAGATGCATCTCTTCGCTTACTCCAAAATTATGCAGAAATGTCTGGTCTCCATATGAACTTGGACAAAACAAAGGTGGTGTGGATAGGCAAAAAAAAAAATATAGTCAAGACACAATGTGTGTAAAATGGGATGGTTCCAGTAGGTTTACATTACCAGTAATAAACTTTTCTGTCAATTTGCATGAAATGGAACTGTTGAATTATGGTCCAAGATTTAAAGAAATTGAAAATATAATAAAAATTTGGTCTAAACAAACATTAACACCAGTTGGAAAAATAACTATCATTAAGACACTAATTATTTCAAAATTGAACCATCAGTTTTTAATATTACAAGCACCATGCAAAAATACTTTAAAACAACTAACTGACAAAATTTATTCATTTATTTGGGAAAACAAACCTGACAAGATAAAAAGAGAAATATTATGTTCTGAACACAAATTAGGAGGGCTGAAAATGATAGATATTGACAAATATATAAAAGGATTGAAACTAACTTGGATAAGACGGTTGTTGAAAAACAACCCAAAACTAAATAAGCTATTAGAAAGTACTGAAAAAATTAGTATTGAAAACCTAGTTAATTTAGGCCCAACAAAAAGATGTAAAAACCCTTTTTGGGAAGAAGTTTTTAAAGCTTGGACAGATTTACAAAATAAATTCATACCAAAAAATGAAGAGGAGTTTTTATCAGATTCGCTCTGGAATAATGAAAACATAAAAATAGGAACAACATCCATTTTCTATAAAGACTGGATAGATAAAGGGATCTTTTTGATTAATGATTTATTAAACGCTGAGGGAAAACTAATGACTTTTCAACAATTCCAAAACATTTATAAAATTAAGTCAAACTTTCTTACTTATAATGGGGTCATTTCATCAACATAAACAATTGTTATAAAACACTAGGACCAATTATGCCAAATAATATAAGAATTTTTTTTTTATCAAGAAAAGGCTCGAAAGATATGTATAATGTTTTATTTGAAAAAAAACAGTCCTAAACTTAGATGTGAAGAAAAATGGTCCTTAACACTCAACAAAAATTTTGATTGGAAAACTGTGCATAATATGTCTTTTTACTCCACAAAAAGCTCAAAACTCCACTGGTTCCAATATAGAATAATACACAGAATATTGGGCACAAATAAATTTTTATTTAAGATAAAAATAAAACAAAGCGATAAATGTACTTTCTGCAGTGAAGATATTGAACACATATTTTGGACATGCCATGAAATAGCAGATCTGTGGATAAGACTCATGGACTGGATTTATAACCAAACACAAATAATTATTCCATTTAACATGGATATAATTTTATTCGGAAATTAAAGAAAAACAGAAAATAATAAAATAAAAAACTTAATAATACTTTTATCAAAATTCTTTATCTATAGAACAAAACTGTGTGAAAATCAAGTAAATTTTGCAGGGCTGAAAAACTATCTAAAAGAAAATCTTATACTAGAAAAGGATATATTTTTTAAAACAAAGCCTCTTCACATTGCCAACCTCTACTGGGACCCCTGGCTTCCATTATTAGAATAATTTACACTTAAGCAACTTAATTAGCATTACCCTATGTAATGTTATTGTGCATTTTATTTTAGCCTTCTCACACCAACATATATGTTTTTATATAATATACTGTTATATGTTGTTTATTGTTTATTGTCTTTTGTTCTTGTTTTGTGCCAAAAATGCATATACATTCTCTAATATCTGTTTTGTGTTTGTATGAATTATTTACAATGGAAAACCAACTTTGCCAAATTTATTTAATGTTGTATCTTAAGACAAAAATACTGCTGCCAAATTCAAAATTTCAAGGACTTTCTATTATTTATTTTTCTTTTTTTTCCCCTAGTTTTTATTTTTTTTGTTTTTGTTTTGCATTTGTGTTTTAATTATTTATCATTTATTATTTTCTCTTCTCTTCTCACATTCTCTCTTAAATAAAATTCTCACTTTATTGATCAATATTGAAATAATTGATACACAATAATATACTGTATATATATTTTATAATTTTGAGTACTAACAATTACTAACAATTTTTCTAAATATACAATCTAATGTTTAACGAGTTTAACGAGGCCTGGATAAGGTACCGGTACTTTCTGTATCAAACTAACAAATGTAAAAGTTTTCAATAAAGTATTAAAAAAAAAAAAAAAAAAAAAAAAAAATCTGAATTGAGAAAAAATTATCCCTCCCCCTCCGATTTTTGTTCACCTCCCCCTTTCCCTTACTCCAAAAATGATCTCAATTCAAATTTCTAATGGAGTTTGCAACAATAACTACTCATTTAAATACATCAAAAAATATTAAAATATAAAATGTCATACAGTCATGGTTAAAATTAATATTAATTAATAGTAACTTCTAAAAAAATAAAAGGGGAATGTGTCCAAAGGGACACAGATGATGCCCCCACTAGCAATATAACGTTATAAAGGGACATAACTCGAGAACTGTAAAAGTGAAGCTGCCAAAAAATGAACTTAAACTGAGTTTAGATGTAATAAAGCATTATATACACATGTCATTAAATTTAGTTAAGACAAACTTAAGTTAAGAGAACAGAAACTAAAAAAATCTTCAATATTTCCACTTCTAAAGTGGCATAACCCTAGAATGGTAATCAAAGTGCTTTTAATCACTGAATGGTAAAGATTGCTTTTATTTATCAGTTGGTAGTAAAGTGAATATTACATTGTATATTGTATATAGCATTGATTTAAGTTGATTCAACTACTATTCTGGACAAAGAAAGATAACTCCAATTTTCAAAGATTTCATAAAGCATCGGTTTTAGGTGATTCAACAACCATTCTGGACAAAGAAAGATAACTCCAATTTATTGTCTTGAAACTACAAAAATGCTTGTAGTTGGCCCCTTTTTTGCCCTTTATTCCAAGACTGTTTGCCCCATAACCCTTAAAATATATCCTAACCTTCTACTTATGGTATTAAACATTGTGGAACAATTTCAGAACAATTGAAATACTTTACATAACTTATTGTCCTGACACTAGATAAATGCTTGTTTTGGGCCCCTTTGGGCTTCTTATTCCTAAACCATAGAGACCATAACCCCCAAAATCAATCCCAAGCTTCCTTTTGTGGTTATTAACATTGTGTTAAAATTTTATTGATTTCTATTTACTTATACTTAAGTTATTATCCGGAAACCATCCGTCTTCAGACGACGCTGACGACGACGACGATGATGTGATACCAATATACGACTGCAAAAATTTTGCGGTCGTATAAAAACTATATTTTACCGTATGTACTATTTTGAGCCTTGTCAGACATTTTGGTTCGCAGGCGTGGTCTCGGACACAATTTTAAAACTATATATCCTTATGATGATTGTGAACAAGTTTGGTTAAATTTGTCTCGGTAGTTTCAGAGGAGCAGATTTTTGTAAAAGATCACAAAAATTTATGAAAAATTGTGAAAAAATTTAATATAAAGGGCAATTACTCCTTAAGGGTCAACTGACAAGATAATAACTAAAAAACAGCAAAATTTTTCTTAAAATTACCATTTCAGGGGCAACAACCTAACAAAGGGTTGTCCTAAATTTCAAGTCAGATAGATCTTGACCTGATTAACAATTTTACCTCATGAGAAAAGCTCACTTGGTCCTATGGGCCAGGTGAGCTAAAAATAATTAATGTTTTCAAGGGGCATACATCGTTTAAAAATAATTGATCAGTAATGATTTTGCACTTGTTTGAGACATTGCTGATAAACACCTATGAAATAAGTTTCATGAAAAAAATCTGACAAGAATTGTATATGTGATAGAGCTAACAATGCAAATTTCCATATAATCAATCATACCTGCCAACTTTTGAAAGTGCCCTTGTGGGTTTTAGTGCCGGACAACAATTCCAAAGGTTAAATTCTTTGCTACGTATTTTGCGCGTGCTGTTTTGTGGTCTAGAAAAAGTGTCATATTTGAATGATGAGCTTACAAGCCTTTTTCTTAAGTTTATTTGCATGATTCTAGTTATTTTATCAGTTGTAGCTATAAGACCAGGATTTATTTTCATGTGTAAAGATATTAAATGATTGTTGCCTTTTCCAATTTAAAGTTATGCAAAAATAAGGACCTTTATCAAGTTGGGAATAACACCTAGGGGTAACCCATCAATGTAAGGCCATTAAAACCAACTTTTTAACCAATGAGCGCATATTCATACTATCTGAAAAAAAAATCCCAAAGAACTACAAATGTATACATCTTATGATCTATCTGGTATTATATGGTTAACACATGTACATTAATTTTGAAATGTTCTTCGATTTAAAATAATTGGACCCCTCATTTAGAAAAGTTTTTCCAAATATAATGAATTTTCCTATTTTTAAGTTAAAAAATCAGATCAACTGAACTTGGCGACCACAATACTCGTATACTAGTATTGTTAACAATACTTGTATATAATTAATGTATGAGTATTGTATACAAGTATTGTCCTAGTATTGTTTATATAAAATATAAATACATTTAAGTGGATTGTAATATTTATTGCATTTATTCAAAATATTCAAAAGTCATGTATTGATTTGAAAAATATGCATTATGATAGAAAATTAGAAACATTTATTCATTTGTGTATCTCAAAAATGATTAGTCCATTGAACAACTCAACTCTGAGAACATACCAGACTCTACCAAACCTATATCTCCTCCACTTACACAAGAGAACTACAAGACCCACATCAAGGAAAAATAAAATTTCTAGAAACAGACGTCTAGCATATGTGATGGAGACAGCAGCTACAGAAGATGCACCAACTTGGGCAACAGATTTTGTAGAGAGCTTGCAGACTGAATTTTGTGATTTCTTTGAATATTTTCTTGTGTAATTTATTGATTTTGTTATATAATAAATTAAAGTACAATGTATATAAAGTAACAGTTTCAGATTTCATATCTGACTAAATGCATTAACAAAAAAACACAAACAAGTTACATATATAGAGAATATCATATGGCTTTTTCAATATCGCATCCGTATCAACCCGAGACACCAATATAATCCCAAGAGCTCTGCTCGAGGGATTATATTGGTTGAGGGATGATATGGTGTGTGATATTGAAAAAGCCATATCATATACACTTTATTATATACATATACCTCAAGTAGATGTTTTTTATGTAACATGATGTCATACGGATAAGGAGGTTTGGATTGACGTCATACAGATTATAGGTTTGACATGACGTCATACAGATTATAGGTTTGACATGACGTCATACAGATTAGGGATTTCATAAAGCTTTTGACAGTGACTGCAATCGATGACGTGACCTCATACAGATTAAAGGTGTGATAAATATGGAACGCCGTAGCTGCCTTATGTGTACTTGTTTTTAGATACGCTTATACTTTTCAATATATGCACATAGTTTTTCTATATATGCACATAGTTTACTTTATATGCACATAGTTTACTTTATATGCACATAGTTTTTCTATATATGCACATAGTTTTACTATATATGCACATACGTTTTCTCTATACGCACATACTTGTTCTCTATATGCACATAGTTTACTTTATATGCACATAGTTTTTCTCTATATGCACATCTGTTACTTTTTCGTTTTTAATGCGCGGAGTATACGGTTGCACTTTGAATTAAATCGTTTTTCAATTGTGTTCATGTCTCTGGTGGTAACAATGTGTTCTTACAGATGAAATGACCCTATAAGCGCGATTGCAACCGTTCCAGTGCTCGGTTAATACCCTGTTACTTATTCACTTATAATATGTTTGTTGTACGTTGCACCTTTTAAAAAAAAAAAATCAATTGTGCCCATGTCTCTTGGTGTAACAATGTGTTCTTAGAGATGAAATGACCCTATTAGCGCGCATGTACCCGTTCCAGCGCTCGGTAATTAACCTGTTACCTATTCGTTACCTATTCACTGATAATGCGTTTTGTTGTACGTTGCACCTTTTAGAAAAGGATTTTCAATTGTGTCCGTGTCTTTGATGGTAACAATGTGTTTTAAAAAATGAAATTACCCTATTAGCGCGCATGTGCCCGTTCCAGCGCTCGGTTAATACCCTGTTACCTATTCACTTATAATACGTTTGTTGTACGTAGAACCTTTTAGAAAAGGATTTTCAATTAAGTTCATATCTCTGGTGGTAATAATGTTTTCTAAGAGATGAAATGACCCTATTAGCGCGCATGCACCAGTTCCAGCGCTCTGTTAATACCCTGTTACCTATTCACTTTTAATACGTTTGTTGTACGTTGCACATTTTAGAAAAGGATTTTCAATTGTGTTAATGTCTCTGTTGGTAACAATGTGTTCTTAAAGATGAAATGACCCTATTATTGCGCACGCACCCGTTCCAGACCTCGGTTAATACCTGTTACTTATTCACTTATAATACGTTTGTTGTACGTTGCACCTTTTAAAATAGGTTTTTGAATTGTGTCCGTGTCTCTTGTGGTAACAATGTGTCCTTAGAGATGAAATGACCCTATTAGCGCACATGCACCTGTTCCAGCACTCGGTTATAACCCTGTTACCTTTTCATTACCTATTCTTTACCTATTCACATATAATACGTTTGTTGTACGTTGCACCTTTTAGAAAAGGATTTTCTCTATATGCACATCTGTTACTTATTCGTTTTTAATGCGCGGAGTATACGGTTGCACTTTGAATTAAATCGTTTTTCAATTGTGTTCATGTCTCTGGTGGTAACAATGTGTTCTTACAGATGAAATGACCCTATAAGCGCGATTGCAACCGTTCCAGTGCTCGGTTAATACCCTGTTACTTATTCACTTATAATACGTTTGTTGTACGTTGCACCTTTTAAAAAAAATTCAATTGTGTCCATGTCTCTTGTGGTAACAATGTGTTCTTAGAGATGAAATTACCCTATTAGCACGCATGTACCCGTTCCAGCGCTCGGTAAATAACCTGTTACCTGTTATATAAAATTAAAGTATTTACATGTTTCTGCTTTTGCACATATTTTCCTTGGAGAACCCTGACAAATATGGTTGAAAATCAAATATGATGAATAAAAGATAAAAATTTGCTCTTCTTAATGAACATTTATCATTGTCATAGAAAATTGTAGATTAAAGCAATGTCCCTATTTTTTGGTGGCAGCTTTGTGACAAGTACAGCTTTCTCTTAAGTATTAAATTTACTATTCTAATAAATTCAAACTCTGAATTTTTACACTGCCAATACACATGGAATATTTAAACAAAATCATCCAAAACGTACAAACAAAAATAAGTCTAAACATACTACACTACACATAAAAAGTATTACAAACGTATTATAAGCGAATAAGTAACGAATAGGTAACAGGGTATTAACCGAGCGCTGGAACGGGTACATACGCAGTAATAGGGTTATTTCATCTCTAAGAACACATTGTTACCACCTGAGACATGGACATAATTGAAAATCCTTTTCTAAAAGGTGCAATGTACAACAAACGTATTATAAGTGAATAGGTAACGAATAGGTAACAAATAGGTAACAGGGTATTAACCGAGCGCTGGAACGGGTACATACGCGCTAATAGGGTCATTCAATCTCTAAGATCACATTGTTACCACCAGAGACATGAACACAATTGAAAATCCTTTTCTAAAAGGTGCAACGTACAACAAACGTATTATAAGTGAATAGGTAACGAATAGGTAACAAATAGGTAACAGGGTATTAACCGAGCGCTGGAACGGGTACATGCGCGCTAATAGGGTCATTTCATCTCTAAGAACACACATTTATTTCCACCAGAGACATGGACACAATTGAAAATCCTTTTCTAAAAGGTGCAACGTACAACAAACATACTATAAGTGAATAGGTAACGTATAAGTAACGAATAGGTAACAGGGTGTCAACCGAGCGCTGGAACGGGTTTATACGCGTTAATAGGGTTATTTCATCTTTAAGAACACATTGTTACCACCAGAAACATGAACACAATTGAAAATCCTTTTCTAAAAGGTGCAACGTACAACAAACGTATTATAAGCGAATAAGTATCAGATAGGTAACAGGGTATTAGCCGAGCGCTGGAAACGGGTACATACGCGCTAATAGGGTTATTTCCTCTTTAAGAACACATTGTTTATACCATCAGAGACATGAACACAATTGAAAATCCTTTCCTAACAGGTGCAACGTATAAAAAAATGTATTATACGCGAATAATTAACGAATAGGTAAAAGGGTATTAGCCGAGCGCTGGAACGGGTACATGCGCGCTAATAGGGTCATTTCATCTCTAAGAACACATTGCTACACCAAGAGACATGGGCACAATTGAATTTTTTTTTTTAAAGGTGCAACGTACAACAAACGTATTATAAGTGAATAAGTAACAGGGTATTAACCGAGCACTGGAACGGTTGCAATCGCGCTTATAGGGTCATTTCATCTGTAAGAACACATTGTTACCACCAGAGACATGAACACAATTGAAAAACGATTTAATTCAAAGTGCAACCGTATACTCCGCGCATTAAAAACGAATAAGTAACAGATGTGCATATAGAGAAAAACTATGTGCATATAAAGTAAACTATGTGCATATAGAGAACAAGTATGTGCGTATAGAGAAAAAGTATGTGCATATATAGTAAAACTATGTGCATATATAGAAAAACTATGTGCATATATAGAAAAACTATGTGCATATAAAGTAAACTATGTGCATATAAAGTAAACTATGTGCATATAGAGAAAAAGTATGTGCATATATAGAAAAACTATGTGCATATATTGAAAAGTATAAGCGTATTTAAAAACAAGTACACATAAGGCAGCTACGGCGTTCCATAGATAAAGCTTTTGCAACTGTGCTGATATCGATATCACCACGGGTGGCTGATACAGCAAGCTTGCCAATGACTGTATTACACATACCATTTATCTGTATTTACTACTAAGTATATAATAAATAAAAATATCAAGCCTGTATTGTTTTTGTTTTTTTTACAATACTAGTACACTAATTATATACGAGTATTGTTAACAATACTAGTATACGAGTATTGTGGTCACCAAGTTCAGTTGATCCAAAAAAATCTAAATGTTTCTAATTTGTTTTTTTACAATAGTAAAATGATCCCTTGTCTTAGGGACAGTCCCTCATTTAAGGGATACCCCTCATGTTGGGGTTGTTCCAAACCTGTTTGTTTGGTCCTTGTGAAAAAATAAAGAATAGTACATTGTACTTTAATGATTTGGTAATGTAATTGAATACATAAATAACATATTTTAAAGCAAGTGTTATGTCAATAAATTAGTGAATAAAATACTATTTATTATCTTTATGCTAGTACTGCATAATTGAATTTTGTCAATCAGCTATGCTTTTATCCTTAAGCTGTGTAAGAATCTCGCTCATTGAAGGTGAAAAATCACCAATGTTCACGATTTGCTTTTGCTAATTAATTTGATCACGAGTAACACTGAATTTGATTGGCTGAACACGATCGTCTCCCTTGGACACAGTTCAAAATCGGGAACAATGAAATTTTGAGGATTTTTCACGATCACGATCGTACAATTGTGACAAAGGGTCAAAATTGAGTAGTACACACCTAAATCGTGAAAGTTGGCAGGTATGATCAATATTTTCAAGAGACATAACTTTCTAAAAAACCAGGTGCTCCGCAGGGCGCAGCTTTATACGACCGCAGAGGTCGAACCCTGAACAGTTGGGGCAAGTATGGACAAAACATTCAAGCGTGATACAGCTCTGAATTTGGATTGTGATCAAATTTATGACATTACATGGTTTTTTTTTACACAAAACAAATGTCAAGATTTTACAAATCAATTAAAGATTTCTTCTTCAAACTTTTTAAATCTAAAATTAAATAGTTGACACACAGGCGCGTAGCTCCCTATACGCCAACACGCAGTTGCGTGCACATCGATTCGGCAAGCAAAAAAAATAAAATGCCAAAATAAAAATTTATAAATTAATTATGGTTAAAGGAAACATATATGTTGTAACTTTTTTAATGGATGAACTGTCAAGAAATAACGACATTTCAAATTAAACGTTTTATTGGAGATCATGTAAAAATCGGACAGTAACTTGTATCTTTCACCAGATTTGAATTTATTATACTCAGTCTTCTTAAGACGGCGTAGTTTTGGAGCATATTTTACAGAGTACGGCTTATCTGTTTGCCATGCGATGTACCAATCGACATTAGATTTATCGAAACCCTTTGATATTATTGAAAATATGCCGAGGCGATGTTTTCGACAGACTAACAGAGCCAATCACCCTGAAAACACGCCAAAACAGCATTGGAAAGTCTCATTATATTTTGCGTTCACACACGTAGACCATATAATGGAATTCGAGAATGTCTGTATTATCAGAAAATAGCTTCTTTGTGTCGTATCTGCTTCCTCGTGTTGTAAGAAATATAACCAACGAATAATTCTCAACATTGTCTGAGACATACAAAATGACCTGGCATGTACTTTAATTTCAATCGGGAGGCCGCTCGACGCCGGAGAACACGTACGCTGCTTTATAAAATCTCGCGAGTGCTACCATGCAGATCTACCAGTGTATTACGTCTGTAGTCTAAAGTCTGGGAGCAAGTTCGTTTCTGCTTAGACCCGAAGAGCAGATTTTGGTCAATGTTGAGTAAATTCTGTAATTCAAAAATGTGTTGTTTATGTATTTAATTAACCATGATTTACTCTATTCAGAAGATTCAAGTATTATTAGTTTTACGTTCATAAATTGTTTATAAGTTCTATCTACATGTAGCTCCTCTTTAAACCTTCCTATGACCGAAAACTAAAAAAAAAAAAATTGTGCATTAAAGGGTCCCAAAATTTTTTTCGCCTCGCTCCGCTCGGCGGTAGTTGCTTGCACATCGTTTTCTTCTAGCTACGCCCCTGACACAGCATAGGTTTCTGACACAGAATTAATGTGGTCTAATGAACTTAAAAGGTTTTTTTTGCCTTTGAGCAATTCACTATGCTGTTGAATATTAATCCTCTCAAAAAAATGTTTGAAGAAATTTTCTTTTTATTTATGAAATCTGAAATGAGAAAAATTTAAACCCCCCCCCCCCCTTTTTTTCACATCCCTGTTTCCCTTTTTCCAAAACTGATATCAGTTCAAATTTCTAATGGAGTTTGCAACAATAACTACTCTTTTAAATACATCATAAAATATTAAAATGTAAAATAAAGTGTTTGTTATCACTGAATGGTAAAGATTGGTTGGTAGTAAAAGTGAATATACATTGTTTATTGTATAAAACAATAAAAAAAACTGCATCAGCAACATTTTATATTGGCAAATTTCCAATGAAGTTATTTACATAAAGTTATTGGCAAATAAAAATAGAAAATGACATCATAGTCATGTCTGGCAAATGTCCAACATACATTATCTAAAAACATTGTAGATAAGATAAGGAAAAAAAGCTTCATCAGCAACATTTTATATTGGCAAATTTCCAATGAAGTTATTTACATAAAGTTATTGGCAAATAAAAATAGAAAATGACATCATAGTCATGTCTGGCAAATTTCCAACATATATTATCAACTACTATTCTATACAAAGAAAGATAACTCCAATTGAAAATTAATTGCTATTGCACAATATTGTGCAATTAGATATTTCTTGCTATTGTGCAATACTGTGCAATTGAAAATTTCTTGCTATTGCACAATACTTGATATGGAATCCTGATTTGGACCAACTTGAAAACTGGGCCCATAATCAAAAATCAAAGTACATATTTAGATAAAGCATATCAAATATAAGCCCAAGAATTTAATTTTTGTTAAAATCAAACTTAGTTTAATTTTGGACCCTTTGGACCTTAATGTAGACCAATTTGAAAACTGGACCAAAAATTAAGAATCTACATACACAGTTAGATTTGGCATATCAAAGAACCCATTTATTCAATTTTTGATGAAATCAAACAAAGTTTAATTTTGGACCCCCATTTGGACCAACTTGAAAACTAGGCCAATAATTAAAAATCTAAGTACATTTTTAAATTCAGCATATCAAAGAACCCCAAGGATTCAATTTTTGTTAAAATCAAACTAAGTTTAATTTTGGACCCTTTGGACCTTAATGTAGACCAATTTGAAAACGGGACCAAAAATTAAGAATCTACATACATAGTTAGATTCGGCATATCAAAGAACCCCAATTATTCAATTTTTGATGAAATCACACAAAGTTCAATTTTGGACCCTTTGGGCCCCTTATTCCTAAACTGTTAGGACCAAAACTCCCAAAATCAAACCCAACCTTCCTTTTATGGTCATAAACCTTGTGTTTAAATTTCATAGATTTCTATTTACTTATACTAAAGTTATGGTGCAAAAACCAAAAATAATGCTTATTTGGGCCCCTTTTTGGCCCCTTATTCATAAACTGTTGTGACCTCAACTCCCAAAATCAATCCTACCCTTCCTTTTGTGGTCATTAACCTTGTGTCAAAATTTCATAGATTTCTATTCACTTAAACTAAAGTTATAGTGCGAAAACCAAGAAAATGCTTATTTGGGCCCTTTTTGGCCCCTAATTCCTAAAATATTGGGACCAAAACTCCCAAAATCAATCCCAACCTTCCTTTTGTGGTCATAAACCTTGTGTTAAAATTTCATTGATTTCTATTCACTTTTACTAAAGTTAGAGTGCTAAAACTAAAAGTATTCGGACGACGACGACGCAGACGACAACGCCAACGTGATAGCAATATACGACCAAAAAATTAAAATTTTTGCGGTCGTATTATAATTGATTGGCACTGATTTTCTACCTTGTCCAAGTTATTACAGTTGGAAACCAGATTGAAATAGAACAAAAGAATCGAAGCTCTTTGTTAGAGAAGGCGATAAATGTTTACTGTATTGTTTACTATAGTGACCAAATTTTTAAAAGTTAATAGAAACAAACAAAATTGCAGTTTTCTTCTCAATTACGAGGTGTTTTATTTTAAAAACACCATTTGCATAAGTTTTCAATTTATCTAGTACATAGTTAAGCAGAACAATTAGATATCAAGTCAACGACATGGGTATCTTCCAAGTTGGATGAAGAAAATGCATAACCTCCGATTTTTATGAAAAAATTACCACGGACGGAAAACATATCAATCTATTAGTTCAGTAATTTTCCTGTCTGCCCTTCCATTATGTGACTGAAGAAAAAATTCCAAAAATGGGTAACAAAAAGAGAAAATCGAATGCATCTTTTTATGTTAGGGCGTGTTTGAGTTGAGTGTTTTGTCTTGATATCGTACAAAGTAAGAATATTTCATACATCGTCTCGCTTCAGATTCTATCATTTTTATATATTAAAGCTACAGGTTGACTTTATAACACAAAAGAATCACAGTACTAAAAGATGAAATATATGGGTCAAGTGAAATACCTATCTAATGAGTCACAAAAACAGAGAAGGTGTGTTCGAATAGCTATTTTTTTACTGAAAGTACTTGACGAGTCTTTCAAGTTGGATGATGAAAATGCATATCTTCGAAAAATTCTAATTTTTTGTGTGTGATTACTAGGGTTTATAGTCTTCATACACTAGTCTGCCCTTCCACGAAATATTTAATTAGAATTTTTTATAATGTTTATGAATTTTCGAAAATTCCACCTAACAACCGATCAGACAATAGTTTTAAGTTGAATCAATGCAGACAAGATTATTAACTGATGCTCATTAGCTAGTTGATACATTTGTCTTTTAAAATACAACTAACATATAAGGATCGTAATGGTGCAATGTGGATAAATTTATTGGTTTCCAAGAGCAATATTGGTAGCGCGTCATCCCTACAATGGCTTCCATTTCTACGATTGTGAAAATGAACTGGCGTAATGGGGAGATAATTTTGACGAAGTAGACTCCTGACTGATTACAGATATAAACCTATGACATAAGTTTCATAAGAATTGGGCTGGAATTGTACACGTGAGAGTGCTGGAAAGATTGGACGTACTAATGGATGAAAGGACAGACTGATGGATT
This sequence comes from Mytilus edulis, assembly GCA_019925275.1. Classification (NCBI taxonomy): domain Eukaryota; kingdom Metazoa; phylum Mollusca; class Bivalvia; order Mytilida; family Mytilidae; genus Mytilus; species Mytilus edulis. The sequence continues at coordinate 102,663,816 of CM034361.1, read as the reverse complement.
AACAGTATTGCTTTGACCCACCACAGTGCATTGTCCTGGGGACGAAAAAGTACAAACTAAGTTTACGAGATACTTTCATGTATTTGTATAAGTAAGCTTTAAATTTTATATAAAGCAACAGAAATGCATTTGCAATATGATGGTAAAAGAGCAAGTCATTTTTTTTATAAAAAAGATACTGTGAATTCATTATTATTCGTTGGATATCAATTTTCGTGGATTTCGTGGGAACAGGTAAACCACGAAATTAAATGTTCAACGAATAGAAAATTTTCTATAGGCTGGTATGCAGATTTCAGCAAAACCACGATATTAAATATCCACGAAAATGTAAGATTTCCTTAATCCACGAAAATTGGTACCCACGTAAATAAATGAATCCACAGTACTTGTTAATCAAAGAGCAGAATGCTCTGAGGGATACGATTGCCATAGTTTTCATTGACACATGTATAGCAGTTCTGCCAAATTTTCATTAAACAAATGCATGAGATTTGGCCAAAATTGAAAAGATCAAAGAGGAAAAAAATAGATCCAAGAATACTGCCGCAAAATAATATGAACATGCGGGAGTCTCAAGCATTTTTGGCCAGTAACCCTGGTACAGCTGGATAGTATTAATCTCTAAACTAATTCAACTGCACATGCAAAATGTAACAATCTGAATAGTCACTCAACTTAAAGAATAGCCAATCCCCGTTACAAGTGTATGAGCCATGTACTTATTGTGTTTTATCGAATTATAGTTATCCTGTACCATTGTAAACTCGTACCACTAAAAAAACTTGTACCAATGCAAACTCGTACCATTGCTAACTCGTACCAACTTATTTAAATGCATTCAAATGGTGTTAAATGATGAATATACATAATATACGTTACTTTCACCCAATACCTCTTAAGTCTGTAAAATGTATATAATTTGAAAGTACAATGACCAATTTGTAGCTAATGTTCCTTGTATATTGGATAGAAAATACTGTGGCAGATGTAGATAATTAAAGTATTAACAGTTTCACCCGAAGAAAATTTTTCATGAATAATTAAATCTTAGCAGTTAGTCAAAATGATTGCCAAAATTATTTTTACTGTCTATAAATAACAATGAAATGTAACTGATTCCTGTTAAGGGGGTCCGCATTTTCCCCGCAAAAAAAGCACATGGCTTTCAACAATTGTAAACATAGCATTCAAATTGTGATCATGGATTACAGCTTTAATTAACTTAAATTGGATATATATATATTCAACATGTTCAATTTTAATAAAGTACAGTTAAAGCAATGTTTTAACTTTCCTCTGGATTAAGTTCTACAGTGGCGGATCCAGAACTTTTCCTAAGGGGGAGCCCGCTGACTGACCTAAGAGGGGGCTCGCTCCAGTCATGCTTCAATGATTCCCTTTATAATCAACCAATTTTTTTCCACGAAAAACGGGGGGGGGGGGCCTGGATCCGCCTATGTTCTAGTTTGAAAGATCAGTTAAAACATTAATGCTTTAACACATTCTTTATTTTTGTCTAAGTTTTCATTTAACTCCTGTGTAAAATTCAAGTAATTAAACTTTATTTCTATTAAGTTTACAAACAGAAACCCATAAAACATATTTTTTAATATATTTTTCTGAATGGTACGACTTCCCAGTAGTACAAGTTAACTTTTTTGGTTCCAATGCCGCGGTACGAGTTAACTTGCTTCCGTATCTTATCACCGTAATTCTAGGAGGAACCCTAAACTGGCCCCCTGTTGTGTTCACTTATCGTTACACTGACCTTCGGTGCGAAGCTATATATAGAACGGCGGACCAGTTTAGGAGGAACCCCATTTCTTACTCTTTAGTTATTGAAGTTCCTTTGGGTCAGATGGCATGACTCCTTTCCGTACACACTCCTCTGTTTACATTGAGATCGTTCTTAGTATAATACGACGTTTATCGGCATTAACGAGTTAATTCTTCTTGACCAATACTTCGAAAAGGGAGACAACTCGAAACGATAATATGGAAGATTCCATTTCTGCTGAAGGGGTGTTATTGGAAATTTTTACGATGAAACATTTATTTTAATTTAAATTATGCATATGATTTAAAATTGTGCAACAACAATAGCCCTCCATATGCAGACAGACATAGAAAGAATCCCATGAGTTTCAAATTAATCAATGAAGCGGGGAATCACTCAATCTGATACCCCTTGAAATCAGGAAAACTACACGCATGTGGGGTCTCACTAATTAGCGACAAAAATCGTCAAGAAGCGACAAGAAGAAAAAAAATTAGTGACAAAAAGCAACAAGAAGCTATTTAGCGACAAGAATACATTTTGTTATCACATACATCAAAATATTTTTTTAGGATTATATTGAAAGATGAAGAAATAAGAAAATTTCGAGGAAGAGATTGTGTACTTTTTATATGAAGAAATTAAACATGTGTAAGAGCAAAGGAAATGTAAACGCTATAAAATGAAAATAAAAACAAAGATTTGTCACCTTCCTTTTGAAGGATTTAATAAAAAAAAAACATGAAATATTATTTCCTTCCTAACTGTACAATTAATTTTTCCTGATAGGACCAACATTAGCTGTGGCTTCACTCTAAGGTAATACACAATTCAGAGCATCAAATGAGATTAACTAGGTGCGTGTCCTTTGTTTAATTGCTACAATAACATCCATTAACACCTTCATCTATTACATGCACCAGAATATACAATTATTGTACCGAATAGTGAACACCTGACTGTTGAAAACTCAAGATTGTCATCAGTTTCCTTTAATCTTCAATCTATATGCATAAACATGATAAATATCGTTAAATGAGACAATACACTAAATAAAATGATGAAAAATATTCACGTTTTAGTTATGTTTTCCTCTTGTTTGATTTCAGTTCTTAATTTGTATTTCACAATTTGTGTATGTATTTTCTGGACAATTATGCACAAATAATGCATTTTGCAAGTTAATTATATATTGTACAAAAATAGTTTTAAAAACAAATAAAAATCAAAATATATTATTGTTCTAAAACACAAGTAAAAGTAATACCATAAAACGACAGGGTAAAGGTAATACTTCCTGTGATACCTTATATAAAATATCATGTAAATAAATGTAGCAACTGAATTAGATTTACAAGTTTAATTTTTTTCCCTATCAAAATTAATTTTCCTGTCGTTGAAATTGTTTTCTTTTGCATATCTTTTTAATATTTATTTCGAATAAGTATAAATATAAATAAAAAAATGTTTTCTTGTCGCTAAACATGCTAAATAGTTTCTTGTTGCTAATATTATTCTTCTTGTCGCTTCTTGACGCTTTTTGTCTCTACAATTCTTTTTGTCTCTAATTAGTGAGACCACGCATGGGCATTAATACATAAACAAACCGCGACTTGCGATTTGGAACAAGAACTTTTATTAAATGATATGATGAATGGTTCTCCTTTTCTTTATGAGAGTACAGTATCAAATATCAGTTTCATAACGGTAAAATATAGAAATACTCCACTTCAGTTCTTGTGACAGAAATAGAATTATCGATCGGCTTTCAGAGAACTCTCGCAAGTTATCAAAATTTGGGAATTCCGTCTGACGTGTTTCTAAATTTATAAAAACACTAAATATAAATAGTTTAATTCTGATTTTCCGTATTGTTAAAAACACGCATATAAGTCAAGGAAAATATCACACATGAAGATTATGAGTAAAACATTACAGGAAAGTTGTTTATGTTCAATTGTTTTGCTTGTTTTTACCTTTTAAAGCAAGACAATCATAAGAATCTGAGATGTTGCTGAATGTTTAGAATAAAACGAATGACGTGAGGGAGTGTATCATAGGGTCAATGGTAAAAGTCTACAGATTGCTTGACAGCAATCGTATCCCAAAAAAACTTAATATGTATCATAAATAAATGTAAATGAAATATTTATTTCTAAACCAAAATGACTTATCAGTAAACTGATTAAGCTTAAACAAAAAGACTTAAGTACCAGAATAGCAGATAAAATAAATAACAAGATCTTATGACTCTTCCAAAAAGACATATTCTGTACATTTTAGTTGATATATAAATCTTCTGTTTAGCTGAGTTTTTCTATTAACTTCTCAAGTAACAATTGTGCTTAGTTAATGAACAACCATTAACAGTTATCGTCTCATTCTCAGGATTTGTAAATAAGAGATCCATTCCAAATCTGAAAAAAAAAAATTTAGTCATTGAGAAATTAGGCCACGGTTTTTTAATTTGATGGTTTACGGATTTTCCCCATGAAAAAGTCGGGTCGGTCGGTCGGGAAAAAAAAAGAAAAAAAATCATCTTTGAAGACAGAAAAATACGCAAAATCAATATATATTTCACCTTTCTAACAATATGTTTGTTATGCTATTTTATCATCATTTCTTAAATTTTAGTTCGATGAAATATTATTGCTCAACTGTTATAAACATCGCATGACATTGTCTAATAATTTACAGTAAAAAAAGGGGGGTGCACGGTCAAAGACGAAATTAAATCGTCATTTCAGAAACAAGAAAAATAAATTCGCGTAGCTCTTTATCAATTCCAGAAAACTTGGTGAAAAATGATCTTCAAGCACGAAAACTGATAAAGAAAAAAAATGTAAAAACGTCGTACGAAAATAAGTTTCAACACACGTGTTAAAAACCTAATAGACTCGTCCACTGGAAAACGAGATTATCGGGTTAATCTGTTGTCTCGCATTCCCGTTTTTCATCCAAATGGACGATAATTTTTTTATTATCTATGAAACAAGAAAATTCCAAATGATTTGTTAATATTCAGTACTTCAACTTGATGCCTTTACCCTGTCCACATTTGGACAAGTCTAATTCTATGAGATGATGCATCTTACGGACTGATGACAAATAAGGGAAACGAACTTATTGTGTTATTGGTTTTAAACACAAGTTTCGTTCCGCAATATTATTTGCGCAAACGACATTTCAAGGTCAGTTATAATTGATTTGTCTATTTTTAGAAACGTAAACTGGAAGTTTTATTTTTTCACAACAGAAAGTGTTATCAATTTTGTTAGTGATTAATAATGCATTTCATTTCATAAAAAAAATAATATTTAATTATTTTTCAGGGATAATGCATTTGTTAGGGTCGGCGGGAATAAAAAAGCATGAAAAGTCAATTTTATTTTTATTCTGGAAATCGGAAAAATCGGGTCGGCGGATCCGTAAACCAACAAATTAAAAAATCCTGGCCTTAGTTTTACATGTGATTTCAAAATTCAAAGGATTGTAAACAAACCTTTTGGAAAATATTTCAAAAAATGAGAAATTGATATATTATGAGACATTTACATATTTAAAATATATTAAATTTCACAGTAGAAACTGTCATTACAAGTCATGTTTGGCAGACCATACCTGTGAAAACTTTACTTTTGTGTGGATCATAAAGTGAATATTCTTCAGTAATTTAACATGTACAAACCAAACATCTTCCTAATCAAGATATATGTTCCACTAGAAGGGAATTTATATTATAAAAAGATTCACTGTATCGATTATTTAAAATATAATGCATAAAATAAGATGTAATGTTAATGTTCCAGACCATATTATCATTTGGACAGTATGCGTACACTTGTACGGTCCGACCATACGCGTAAGGTCGGACAGTATGAGTATATGCGTACAGTCTAGTACGAGCTGGATCATAAATGTATTTGAATCAGTATGGGTTAATTTTAGTGGAACAAATCTTTTATTGACTTTTACAAATTAATATTATTACAATTAGATGAATAAAGTGAATAAGTGAATAAGTGAATATTTAATCAATTGAAATTAAGTATTTATTTAATTGTGTATATAAATCCTATCTTGGCACAGGGTGACACATGCTGACACAAGGAACGTCAAATGCTTAATACGCAAAATTTGCATGACAGTTTGTACTAACATGCATCTTCACCAATAAAATCATCAACCCTACATAACTATCAGGGAAGATCCTATCAACAACTGGTATTACTAGAGTTACAAAGAATTCTACCTTTTTAAATCTTTGCATTTGTTTTTGACAAATTCTAATTATTTTTTACTTATTTTCTTTTCATAGATCTTTTCTTATAATTTCTGTCCAGTATTAAAGTAAAGTTCCTAAATATTCTCAAAAAAGTCTTCCAACATTATGATTACTTCCATTTCAATGAGAGAAAGTTAATTCAATGTTATTTGCTAAATACAGGAGATTAACAGATTAACATAACCTGTCTTTTTTAAATTGTTAAAATAAAATATTAAGTTTTTATTTAATTTACAATTTAACTTTTGAAACTGTTTTGAGATTTCAGTTATCTTGATCTGTATATATTCGAATCTAATCAGTAAACTTGACCATCTTCTCAGTAAGACCGTACGCATACGGTCTGACCGTATGAGTATTTTGAAAAAGTAAGCATACGATCCAGACCGTACGGGTCCAAATACTCATATGGTCCAGAACATTAACATTAATAAGATTAAGACTAAATAAATAATATATATATGAGTATTTGTATCACAACTTCTCTAAAACTTTGAGTAATTTACAGCTTGATATCTTTTGTATATCCCAAGACAGGAGCCTGTTATTCAGTAGATGTCTTTTGTTGCTGTATATCATATTTGTTTTTTGTTAATTGAATTGAACATAAATGAGGCTGTTAGTTTTCTTGATTGACTTGCTCGACATTTGTCAGGTTGAGGCCTTTTTATAGCTTACTAAATATACAGGAAAAACTTTGCTCATTGTTAACGGTCCTACTGTGACTTATAGTTTCTAACATAATGACATTTGGCCTTAAGTGGAAAGTTACCAACATTAAAACTTAAGAATTGACTTAAGCATCACTCCTGAATATTCTGTCATAATGGCTTTAAATGTTACAAAATTACACTAATACTTGATTATAGAAAAACAAAGATTTTGAACAGATGTGGAAGATTTATCTAGTTATAAAACCAGGTTTAATCTACCATTTTCTACATAAGAAAATGTCTGTACCAAGTCAGGAATATGACATTTGTTTTCCAATCATTGATGTGTTTGAGCTTTTGATTTTGCCATCTCATTATGAACTCTCCGTTTTGAATTTTCCTATAAGTTCAGTATTTTTGTGAATTTATATTTTTCTATACCAACGAAATCAATGAAAATTGGTATCATACAAATAATAATAAATCCCCAGTAATGATTCAAATTAATGTAAAGAATAACCTTTGATGCAGCTCTGTGGACTATTGTATGTCTTAATGTAAGAGCATTCAGATCTTTTTGGTAACCACCCCCTATCACTGTGGCAACTGGTATCCCTTGACGATGACATGAATCAATCACATAGAAATCTCTATCATATAAACCTGAAAGGAAAAAGAAATCTCTATCATATAAACCTGAAAGGAAAACATGAGTTTTCAATCTGTAAATTTGTCAGGATATATTAAAAGATATATATGAAAACAAACTGAAAAGTGCATGGCTAAAAAAGAAAAAGAAAAACAGACAAACAAAATACACAAAATACACAAAATACAACATAGAAAACTAAAGACTAAGCAAAACGAGCCCCACCAAAAACTTGGAATGATCTCATGTGCTCAAGTAGAGTAAACAGATCCTGCTCCACATAAAGATTTATTACTCAGGAAACATGACCTTTCATGTATATGAATGAATGTAACCAATTTTTTTTTAAGACAGGTAATTTTTGGCAATTAACTAATTCATATGGGTAAAGGAATTATTTAAAGGAGAAGGTCCGGTAAGGACCGATTTTGGCCTCAAATTTCAGGTTCATCTGATGAATGATTTTGACCACTTTTTAAACACTTAAGTGTCTATTTTATTTGAATCAATTAGTTTTTGTGAAAGATTTTAACTGATTTAATCATAAAAAACGCACTGATTCAAGCTGAAATATGAAAAATCTACCAAATATGTCGAAAAATGTCACTTTTCAGATGGTTTTTGTCAAAAATGAAAGTGGCCGCATCCGTGTTCATCCTTAACCTTTATATATGTTATGTATTATCATAAAAAAAAAACTTACATTTTAATATTAAGGATGAACACGAATGCGGCCACTTTCGTTTTACACGAAAAGTGTCTAAAATTCAACTAAAATGCTAGAATTGTGAAGATTTCAGTAATTTAGCATGACTTTGTGGTGCTAGTACCCGATATATTTTCATTGTATTGTCAAAAACAGCCCATATTTATGTAGCAGAAGCATTCTTCTGTCCAATAAATTACTAAAAGTTTACATTTGAACAATTTTGTAAAACTGCTATATTTTGGGGCCAAAAAGGGGTCTTACTGGACCTACTCCTTTATAAAGGGTGCATGGAACCCTAAATGTTGCCTGCTTTTGCTCCTGGCAAATTTAAAGGGTAATGTTTACTGCAAAAAACTAAGTCTATTTATTGGTAAAATACTGTTCTTTTTGTTTAATCTAGATACAGCACTTAGAAAAAAGTTTCTGTCAAAGTCTTGTTAAAGTCATTGTAAGTTTGACAAAGTTATTTATGTCTATATGCTTTGTACTAGACCAACACGCTGAGCTTTATTAACCTGCAAGTTCACAAAATGTTTCATCTTACCTTGAAAAATTATTCTGATAACTAGCCAGTCTTTGCTAATAGTCCTTAATACTGTGTGATTAGGGGAGAAGCATCAAAAACCAATTTTAAAGTCTTTGGTTAGACCTTGCCAAGGTTAAAACCCTAGACCTCCTTCACTTTAGGCGAACATTTTGCCAATAGACCTTCAAGGCTGTAGTGGAGTAAAGCAACTTTCCTGAAACTTTTTTTAAAGGTATTGAAAAGTACCCAATATGGTCATGCCCTTGCTATATAAAAACTGGTGGATTTTGGGGTTTGGGAGGGTATTCATTTTCATCAACTTGAATATCAAATACTAACACCCTGTGAAAATTAACAATAAACATGATAAAACTGCTCAGCAACTTTAACCTCTGAGGGCTCTTCCAGAAAATAATATGTCCTCCCCTACCCGGGCCTCACTTTTTCAACCCCCACCACCCACAGAATAAAAAATAAATAAGAACACTACCTTTGCATTTTTGTATTTTAAATACAACCACCCACATAATTCAAAAAAGAAATTGCCTTCTCTGGGGAGGACATAGTATTCTGGAACAGCCCTAAACACCTGTTACCAAAATGTACACTGTGAGAGTTATCTACCTTGATCAGTGAGCTTAAGCCTGCCAAGCTCATCTTTCTCGTGTGGATCAACACCTGCATCATACAATACTAGGTCAGGTTTAACATGGTCTAGTATCCACGGTAAAATGTCTTCTAAAATTTGCATGTATTCCTTATCCTGTTAAAAAAAATATATAAAATATAAAACAAAACCAACACATTATAAATTTCATACGTCTGAAGCCCTTTTCAAGTTTACCTTCATCAAGAACACTTAAAGCTGAATAAGTTGAAAGCCAAGGGCGTATAAAAACCAAAGCAGTTGAAGAGCTATATTACAAAAAATTACAAAAAAAAATAGCCAAATCCATCTATAATCAATTTTGCCTGAGGTCACTATATACTGTGTAAACATGTATATGGCTGAACAGTAAACTTACACACATTTTTTGTTGTTCTAATTTGATTTAAAATCACATGATGTTGTTTTAATGAGGAGAAAAAAACATATTTAGGCAACATGAAGGTCCAAGAACATAGGTTCTATCTTCAGGCTATTTGGATCATTTGTTTCTTTATTGTTTATCTTATGTCATCATATTTTCCCAAATGTGTGGGATGTCATTTGTACTTCAAACTTCATAATATTTTGGTTAATCTTGTTATCCTTAACCAAACACCTTGAATAAAAAATCATTTGGTTGTTTAATGCTCATTAAATTTTGACAAAATATTAACACTTACCTTTTGACAAAATTATAATAAGAATTTCAAAAAACTTGAACCACACACTTTATTGGAAAAATTTCATTTGATATAAAGCAGTTTGACAAATACTAATTTTGATCATTTAAGATTGAGAAGCTTAATATTTCTTCATCTGTAGAACGTGATTAAAACATTCAGCTGATTTACAGAGTTATCTCCCTGTAGTATACCTTAAGGTCCGGCCAGAAAGCACATAACAGAAAGTAGTACATTTTTAACACAAAATAGTTCCTACGCATTCAGTGTAACTTTCAAAATATGTAGAATATTTAGGTATGTTTGGTATCAAATGAAAGCTGAATGACTGGTGATTATTGTAGAACACTTTTTGACTGATAACTTTGAATATTAAAAAAACTGCACCACAATTTAAAAAGAGGGTATATTTTGCCTGTTTGTTAGATCTGAAGTACCTGTTTTGGAAAATCAGAAGTTCTAGGAACCAGTTCTTTCTTATATGCCTTTAAAGGTACGTTGATTTTTCAGTACCAGACACCATAAAGTGTTGCTTTGACATGTAATGATTGTCACTTTATTTGAATTGAAAATAACAGAGCTGTGCCTGCTTGAAATTGAGGAATTTAACATAGAAAGCAATGGGGCCATGAATTACTCCCTTGACAAACACTTAATTTAGATCATGGAGAAGCAGAAATATTCTCTATCAATAGAGTGTGATTAAAACATTCAGCTGATTTTTACGAAGTTATCTCCCTGTAGTGTTATGTACTATCTTATTTTTTTGTTTTTACTAACCTCCATCCTATCTTTCAATCCTATATCAATGTCACTCTCTTGTTTTTGAAAGGGAAAATTATTCTCATTATGCATAGAGAAGGTATATATATTACTGTTATCACTAAAAATAAAGGCTGTACCATCACCCTGAAAAATAATAAATATCTATATAGTTAGAAGCAATCTTATAGGTATGAATAAACTCATTATAGATACCAGGTTAAAAATTTTGTATGCCATACACAATTATTGTCTCAAAAAAGCTCATCAGTGATGCTTGCCCCAAAAAGAAAAGAAAGGAACAAACAAAGTACATGGTTGGAGAGCTTTGAGTACCTATTTTTTTGTAGTTCAAATAAAGACATAGAAGGCAACTTATTCCTGGTATATAAAATCCTAATTATTTCAAAAAATTCAAACAGGGTAATCTTAAAGTGAACACATTGCTTGAAATCTAAAGTTTGTCAGACTACTTTTCGCTTAATTAGCTAATATCAAAATTTGAAGTCCATACTAAGAATGGAAATATGTATTTAATATCATGCTCTATGTATGAATCTAGTTGTCTAAATTCATTAGTAAATATCTATTATGCTTGAAATCCATTCAAAAACATAATCAACAAAAAATTAATCAAATTTCCCCCCCAAAAAATATTTTGGTTTTCCTGTTCAAATTCATGCATATACTGTTAACCAACTTATTTTCGCGAGCTATTTATTTTCGCGAGTAGCAAAATAACGCGAATATAAATTGTCGCGAATATGTAAAACTTGGATCATTCCTTATTAAATTTCATCAAGTAAGACAGAACATCGCGAATATAAATAACCGCGAAATGGTTTTGAAAGGGTAAAACGCGAAATAAAGTATCCGCGAAAATAAGTTGGTTTACAGTATATACCTAAAGTCATTAAGTGAACTATGGTCTAAACAGATAGCAATCAATTAGGACACTTAAATCAACTGTGATTTAAAAAATAATTTAAATATTTCTATTCATTCATAATAGCATAAGTTTGTTTAATTTCAATATGTCTTGGCTTTAAGATTTTGTTTGTTTAATTTTGATATATCTCTTAGATGCAAAATTTTATTTGTTTAATTTTGAAACATATATGTCCTGTACATGCTGTATGCATGGTATGTGAGATTGTGGTTGTTTGCTCATTTTGATATAACTTGCAGTGGCAGATCCAGAACTTTTCATAAGGGTGGGCTGGCTGATTGACCTAAGGGGGCCCGCTCCAGTCATGCTTCAATGATTCCCTATATAATCAACCAAATTTTTCCCACAAAAGCCCTCCCCCCACTGGATCTGCCTATGACTTGGACCCTTGGCTATAAGATTTTGTTTGTTTAATTTCGATACATCTTTGCTTTAAGATTTTGTTTGTTTTATCTTAACTAGAACACACCCGCGAAATCGCGGGCATTCAGAGCGTAGTTTAAAAATAAAGTATCAGTATGTAAAGTGTTGTTGGAAGAATTTTGTTAAATACAGAATGACTGGAGAATTTCAGCAAAAGTATCATAAGTCATAGGTTATTGGGGACAGGAAAATGTTTTTTTTTACCCTCCACCTTTATTTCCAAAGTTCCCAATTTTTGGTTTTCTATCAATTTCAATATGAACATACATTTAGTATGTTATGAACATTTATTTAAGCAAGGAGCCTGTAATTCAGTGGTTGTCGTTTGTTTATGTGTTACATATTTGTTTTTCGTTCATTTTTTGTACATAAATAAGGCCGCTAGTTTTCTCGTTTGCATTGTTTTACATTGTCATTTCGGGGCCTTTTGAAGCTGAGTATGCGGTATGGGCTTTGCTCTTTGTTGAAGGCCGTACGGTAACCTATAATTGTTAATTTCTGTGTCATTTTGGTCTCTTGTGGAGAGTTGTCTCAACATGGCAATCATACCACATCTTCTTTTTTTTTGTAATCAATGAATTTTGTAAAAGATTTAATGACTGGAGAATTTCAGAAAAAGTATCAAAAGTTCACATGAATAATTTTAGCGCTTATCTGTATATTATGAACATTCATTACTATATAAATAAAGCGTATTTACTTTCAATTTTAAGTTTACTAATCGATCTATGGTGATCATTGATATAGTATACAGACCCTCTCTATTTAATAAACTCTGTGACTGCCGTGGATAGTAAACTTGAAAATGATAGCAGATAAAATTCTGAAAATACACTTTATTCGTAGTATATGTATGTTCAAAGTATACAGAAAAACGCAAACCGGAAGTCTAATCTGACTTAAAATTTCGTACAATGACGGGACAATACCCGGATGCCTTTTTTCTCGTTTTTCTCCTAAAATAACTCAATCTGAATAATCATATGAATGGATGACAAATGCGACTATGCACTGTACCTATAGGACACAGAGGCGTGTTGATTGATTTATTGTGGAAAGAAGAGAAGCGACACCAAAAATGAGGTCTTCTCGTTTAATAGTATAGATGATATTTTCTTCTCTTAAATATCACAACAACCATGTCTTGGCTATAAGAAATTATTTGTTTAATTTCGAGATGTCATGGCTGTAAGATTTTATTTGCTTAATATCAGTACATATTAGCTTTTAAATTTAGTTTTTTTTTACTTAATGATATTTTCTCAAAATACATTTTGTTAAATATTACGACAACCATGCCTGGTGTACGTCCAGATCAACAACAACAACTCTGTGTACAGAACCTGTCAGGAGTAGTGACATGGCTGTTACGGCAAGATCGTTGACTAGACAATAACCAGAACCATGGTCAGGAAAGGCATGATGTGTTCCTCCACCAGTGCTACAGGCTATTCCTCTTTCTAAGGCTAGCTTTGCTGCAAGTAGTGTTCCAGCTAAAAAAAGATAGAGATGAGGTCATCAGCATTATCCAACTTCAAATTAGTCAGACATCTTGGTTTGAGTGTGTTTAACTTTTTATATTTTAGTGTCACTAATGGGTCTTTTGTAGCCAAATGCGTGTCAAAATTATAAGCTTTACATCTTTGCTTAGATTTTGATATTAGGTAAAAGAAAGAAATTTTAATATCAAAGCATACATGTATATTTACCATGTTTACCATGCTTACTGTGGATTCATTAGTATTTTTAGAATCTTCGGTATAGAAATAAAATAGAATTTCATTATACAACTGATCTTTGACCCTTGTATATTTTAAATTTCATACAATAATTACAATGATTTTGTTTATAACAATAAAATAATAAAAAAAACAACATTATAGAACAACAAACAGTAAACATGGTAAATGCATGCACATGAGAGAGAAATATCAATAGGGGAGACAATCAATCAATATCTGAGTAGTTATCTCCCTTTTAACAGATTCTAATAAAGTTTCAAAATATGCTGTTGAGAGTTGAAAAAACTATTTTTTTCCATGTACATCATGTACATACAGCAACCAATTACTGTAAAATCAGAAATTATTGTGTGTATCTATTATTGTGACTTTCTCATTTTAGACTAAAATGTGACTTTAAGGTGGTACCTAACACTACAGGGAGATAACTCTGTAAAATCAGCTAAACATTTTAATTACGTTGTGTTGATAAGGGAATATTAAGCTTCTCAATGATCAACATTAGTGTTTGTCAAACTGCTATATAACCAGTGTAATTTTTCTGATAAAACGGTTGGTTCAAATTTTTTAAATTTTATATATTTTTGTCAAAGGGTCAAAGTAAATACGTTGCCAAAATTTTATGAAAATTAAACGAGCCAAATTAATTTTAGTGAAGGTGTTGGGTACCACCTTAATATTTGCAATACTGAGAAAAATTCTGTTTAATTCATATGAAAAAATTGGAGTTTAAATTATTGCGATTATCATGATTATAATCCTGTTGCATTTTTCGTAATAATAAAAACATTGCAGATAAAGCACAAATAATGAAAGTATTCACCATATCCTTAGCTGCTGAATGAGCTTGTTAAATTTAGCATTCGTATAAATTGCTAGAACCACTATATATCATACCTGTTTCATAACGAACTCTGCTAACTATTCCTTCACTCCACTGGAATCCAGTTTTTCGTTGTTCAGTGGCTGTTGTCTGACCACTTATAAATTTATCTATATAAAGACTACTATGAACAACTTTAAACACTTCTGGATCCAACAAATCTGGTTCTACGATCTGTTTGGAAGAAACAACATTATCTTTTCTCAGATGGCGAATAACACCATGGAATTTTTTCATGGCAAATCTGTGTTTGATTGGTAGATCACAGACATAGCCATGGTGATGTACGATTGGAAGACCTCTTGATTCTAGTCTTTTGACCTGGAAAAATATATAATCTCAAGAGTTAATAGCATTCATCCTGTTCATATCTATGATATCTTTTCTTGACTACCAAATAATTTTAAAACTTGTAACCTCTCTTTTTAACATATTTCTATTCAAAAAACAATGAAGAAAGGAGGCTATAATGTAGTGTTGTGGTTTGTTGAGCACTATATATCATTTTTCTTTTTGGCTTGCTGTTTTTAACTTAACTTCAGACTGTTGGTTTTTCTCTTTACAATTTATTTGTACATTATTGCAATCACAGCAATATTTTCTGATAGTTAGCTATAAATATGAAAAGAGAAGGCTGCTAATAAATTCTTCTCTGATTTCCACCTGAATAATTTGAAATTTAACACCAAATATTCGTTTAAACAGTTTCACACTTGATATGAAACTGTCAATATGCAAGGAAACCAGATTTTGTCAGATGTATAAATACATACAATAAACATAATTATAAATTGCTGTTCAGCATGTTCAGCATGAGGCAAGGCTAGATGTGTGGAACGCCATTCTTTGACTTAAAATGGTTTATTTACACATTGTTACTTTGACCATGTAAATGGAGAGTTGTCTCACTTGCACTTATTCCACATCATCTTATTTCTTATTACCTTTTTGGTGTTTTCTAAGTCATTCTCTGACAACTGTTTGATAACAAGCGATGACAAATATCTAATTTTAGACCAGGTTATCTCCACTTGATTAACATGTTGCAGGGCTTTCATCGTTCATTGCCACCAAAAACTGCAAGAAAAATCTATTTATATTAATTACTATCATGACTATGGATTTTTGTTCTTCTCATATATAAAATATCAATTTTTCGTGGATTTGTGAAAACTTGGATAGTTGATTGTAGGTTTATCCATATTTGTATTCAAAGCCTATTGAAAATGTGTTATTTGTTAAACATTAAAATTTAAAGTTCACCTGTAACCATGGTAACCCACAAATCCCACGAAATTGGTATTCATGGCAATAGACGTATTTACACTTGTATGCAAATTTGTCCGCCATTACGTAAAAGCACACAGGTTCCCATAAACTTTGACATCATAATTTAAAATATTTGACGTCACAATTTAAAAGTGATTGTTGCTTGACGTCAAAAGGTGATTCGGAGTCGATCTAAGGTCATTCGGAGGCAAGATACAGCTAAATACCAAAAGTGTAAATACGTTTATACATAGTCCCCTACCGGTTAAAAGTTCATTGAATCGGAACGAAATTCTAACATGATCTATAACTTATTTATAACTGTATTGTAAGTTACTATTTACAACCAATATATTCTCTAGTGAAAAAAAAGTTTCCCAGAATAAAAACCTTGTGGAATGAAATTACGCTTACATTTCAAACAAAAAAAATGTAAAAATTATTAACGACAGACAGACAGTCATACAGTAATTAAGATTACATACTTATGGAACACAAATTAGTTCCATACTAACCTAGGCTTAGGATCAGGTGCAGGAACTATTTTGAAAGTGCTTGAAACTTTTGATAGAGCAGGGATACAGGCGTGCATTATATCTAGTAAATGACATCATCACGGTGTCTATCCATATCGGATCCTTTACGCGCAATTCAGCGGTACGTGGCTCCTTTGTGAACAGATAACGGATCCTTGCCGTAAACATAAGGTGAGTTAATCTAAACGTTCCTTTAAAATTGTGTTTTATTCTGTCTAAACACTCTGGTCAACAAAAAACAAATATCAGGCGGAATAAGCCAACTATCAAGGTAAGTATATAGATGTATTTTATTTCGTTAGCTATTATGATTACGAAATAATCACTGAAACAAGGGAGTGCAATTGTATGAAATTGCGAAGTGATGTTGACATTTTCCAGACTTTCAAGCATTTCTTCCCTGTTTTGGCTGATAAAAGTACTGAATTGTATTAGAAATTGACGTTCTTTTATTGGGTAAAACAATCTACCGAAATTCTAATGTTCAGTCTTCTGAAATTAGGCCAACTAAAATTAATTAGTAGATTTTCATCCAGATTTTTTGAAAAAACTGGGGCGGGTGGGAGGATTTTATTTTTTAAATTTTATTTCCTATGAAACCTTTTTGTGACGAGTTCCTCATACCGCGTGGCATATAAGCAAGTGTAAAATAAGCTTATATCATGTACAAAATTGTTCAAACTCTTGAATAAATATCTCTGATTGGCAACCACTGTTATACATGTAATTGCATCTTTATAAACTGGCCTATATATAGTAAACATAAAAAATTTAGAGAAATGCTCTCTTCAGTAGGACTATACCTTCACCCAATTCATTTTGCTTTATAAGCGATGGTGTGTAGTCCCCATAAAATTAACAAATGTATTGGTACAAATGAATGCAACACATGTATTATGAGTACAGAATAAAATGAAAACTCAAACAATGTTGAAAGTAATAGGTTTGGTGCTAAAGAAAGATGATGTAAAACATGAACTTAACCAAAAAAAAGTTGTTGTTTAATGAATATATCCAGGGTATTGTGACAGAGGGTGTTTGCTGTTTGTCAACAAAAAACGACAGCCATATAGGGCATGTGTACATGGTGTAGGGCATCAATGTAAATGTAAGGCCAAGGGCTTGCTATAATAACATGTGATTGCGTATGTTTGTAGACTTTCTTTTTAGCTCAATATACGGTCATAAATCTAACAAGTTTGTGCTTGTGTCAATTTCTCTAATCCAGTCATGTTTTAGTACCAATGTGTTTCACGACTCTTGCGCTCTGGATATCATTCACAGTCCAATTTCCTGACACAATGTCATTGTATAAATAAAAATAAAAACGGTTTTCTAATCATTTGTGACATGTATACCACGATTTGCGTTCTTGGACACAGCGTTTTACTCGTAACCCGAATATTTCATGCCCTTCCCGTAATCAATCTCTATTCTCAGTAGATGATGAAGTCATCATAGAGCAGCAGAATATATGCCGACTTAATCATTTTCGTTAGATTACTCGAAGAAATACAAAACCGAAATTTGAAACAGGAAGTTTGAATGAAACAAAATTATCGATGGTTACCGGTAACGGACATGAACAAAATCCGGAAATCTTAAATTTTGTAAAATAAAAAAAATCGGGGCGGGACGATTTCAGAGGGGCGGGCGGGGATGAAAATCTATCAATTAATTTTAATTGGCCTTAGTTCAAAATGTTATAAAATTTGTGGCAACGGATCTTTATGATCCGTTTCCAACACGGTCTTTTAATTCTATTTGGAGCTTATTGTATACTCTTTTATACTCAATAAAATGAAATGAGCAATTAAAAAATGATGAACTGTTTATTCAAATCGATATTGACAGAAATAACATGCATAAAACGCTGTTTTTTTCCAAAAAACAAAGGTTATGTGAGACACTTGCCCACTTTTTCTTGTAAAAATAGCCTGTTATTCTTAAAACTATCTATAGTCATAAGAAGAGTGGATCAGTTTGACATTCTAAAGTTCCGTGAACTGAGAATTTAACACAAAATATCTCTCTGATTTGTTGTCATCCATAACTTTCTAACAACACCACGTTGTTTTTACGGCAAGGATCCGTTATCTGTTCACAAAGGAGCCGCGTACCGCTGAATTGCGCGTAAAGGATCCAATATGGATAGACACCGTGATCATAAAGACGTGCAAAATTGACGAACTTTTCTAGTAAAAGAGATGATTCCAGAAATGAAATATCATGGCATTCTGAATAATTATGATGCCCATTAAATTGTTAAAGGAATACCTCCAACTAACAGTATATCAACAAAAACAACACTTATGTATACTTTCAGAGCACTTGGTTTGGGACATGGCTGTTATTGATTGGTTTTCTTTGTAATACTATGTTATTGTAGTTGTGTTTTTTTGATTTTTGACCATGACATTTTGGACTCATTGCCTTCGCTACCTTTTTTACTATGATGTCATTAAGTTTAAGTGCTGTTAAATAATTTGTAATTGTAGATATTTGTCTTTGGAAACTAAATCATGCAATGACATATCTCTTACAACTAAAACAATATAATAGTTTCCAATAATCAAGTTGACACGACAACCTTTCTATTCCGGTAATTAGTTCTACCAGGGGCAAGTTACTCTTCACCGACTGGTTTCTCTTTTTCTATGATTACTGCTTTCTGTCGGCGAATGTTAATTCCCTCCGATCAACTTTTTTTTTTAAGAACAACATTTCACATATTTGATATAAAGTTTATATTTTCATATCAAGTACTTATTGATCTCTCAGATTTCATAAATTTGATAAAATAAAAGAGATATAAACACTTGGGTCTACCAACTTATATTAAGGCATATAACGGCGAATGTTTGTTCCGTCCGGTCATCTTTTTTTGAAGAAAAACATTTTTATTTACTATAAAGTTTATATTTTCATATCAAGTATTTATTGATCTCGTAGATTTCTTAGTTTCGTGTAAAAATATTGTAAAACAAATAAGATATTAACACTTATTTGTATCAGTTCAATATAATTAACGCGTACATCGGCGAATGTGAACACCGTCCGGTCAACTTTTTTTGGAGACAAACTTTTTTTTTCACTATAAAGTTTATATTGTCGTATCCAATATTTATTATTCTCACAGATTCCTGAATTTCATGATAAAATATTGTAAAACAAAAGAGATATCAACACTTGTCGTCGACCAGTTGAAAATATATATAGCGTATATCGGCGAGGGTGAATACCGTCCGGTCAACTTTTTTTGCAGATTTGTTTTCTTTTTTACCTAAAAGTTTATATTTTCGTGTAATATATTATTCAATCTCATAGGTTCCTGAGTTTCATGGACAAATATTGTAAAACAAAAGAGATATTAACACTTGTCGTCAACCATTTCAATATATATATAGCGTATATCGGCGAGGGTGAATACCGTCCGGTCAACTTTTTTTTGAGAAAAACACGTTTTTTTGCAATCAAGTTTATATTTTCGTATAATGTATTTATAAATCTCACAGGTTCCTGATTTTCATGGACAAATATTGTAAAACAAAAGAGATATTAACACTTGTCGTCGACCAGTTCAATATATATATAGCGTATATCGGCGAGGGTGAATACCGTCCGGTCAACTTTTTTTGCTCAAAAATAATTATTTTTCCTCTTTTTTTTTTATATTCATAAAATATAGTTTAATATCTTTCAGGTTTACAAATATTAAACAAATCTATCGGATAACAAAAAAGTTATGACTATTTATATGTCGTCCGGTCAACCGTCCTGTCACTATCCGGGCAATCATCCTGTCATTAGTGCAACCCGCTTTCTGTTACTTCTAAAAATAGTTTAGAACCAGTCTAATATTAACCGAAAAATGATAAACAGTAAAATTAGCCGAAAAAAGGAATATAGTTCCTAAAATTGCGTATGATAGGTAATATTAGACTTGTGTTAACTGTGAAGGTACGAAGTCCAAACAAATTATGACCAATTTATAATTACATGAATTATTAGAAAAATTACACTGTCAGACTGTCACTGGTTTTATAGCAGTTTGACAAACACTAATTTTAACCATTAATGAAGCTTAATATTCCTGTAATTATAAATTGGTTGTTTCATTTTTTTTTTATATATTTTTGTCAAAGGGTCAAAGTAAATAGTTTGTCAAAATTTTATGAAAATTAAATGAGCCAAATAAATTTTAGTCAATATGGTCAAGGTGTTGGGTACCACCTTAATCATGTTAATGTCATGCACATGAGTCATGATGCATCAAAATATCCATTTATGGGCATTCTGCTTTCTGGTCAATGTGTTTATACCTTTGGTCGGGTTGTTGTTTCTTTTGACACAGTCCCCATTTCCATGTTAAATTTCATTATTTTTATTTAGAATTCATTATGTTTATAATTACATTTGTATGCCATCTTTATACATGTTCTACAATGTATATGGAATAAACACCATGTACATGATGTACATTTCTTCAGAAAATTTAGCATGTTTAGCAATGGTTTAACATGTTTAATATTTTTATTGCTAGAATTGGTATGATGTTGAAGAATACAGCTGTCATTGCTCAAACAGTTTTTAGACAATCAGGAACCAGACCAATACACATTGCTGCACCAGTTATATGTAAAGGTACCAGTATATATCTCATATGAATATAAGAAGAATATTGGGGTGCTGGAATATAAAGAATGGAGAATAATTGTACAAAAAAATGGCCTATAAAAAGTTGAAAAACAAACAAATTGAACTGGACAATACTGGAAGGAAAATTCAAATAGCTAGAATTTGAAAGTCTGTAATCAAATTGCAAAATCAAAAGCGAAAAACACATTGAGCGAATGAAAACAACTGTCACTTTCTTAATTGGAACAGGCATATATACTTAATGTTGTTTGCATTATGTCCTATGCCTATGGCAATTATTTCTTTCATGTTCAGCACTAAGGAGTGAACTGTAAAAATCGATTAATCGAAGTTCGCTTCATGTCTAGTAAAAAATATTTTATGCATATTCAGCATGTTCAGGATGGCACAGAGTACTGTACATTAGGATACTATAATCAATATACCAGTAATTTTTATGAATTTAACTTCCGCAAAAATATGAGGTTTTGAAGGGAGCACTCAATTTTCAAAACATATTTCTACATGTTCTACTATCATGTCTATGTACAAAGAACTGCATTGCCCCTAATTCATGTAATTTGTTTTATTTCATGTCTAAAACTCTTGAATAATCCAGCAAAACTAAATCCATCTATTATTTCCTTGAATATTTATATGTTTTTGTTGTAGAATGCCTGAGGAATTCTATAAGCTTATATGGAAAATGGAGCCAGCCAAAGTACCTAAAATTCTTAGGTATTATAAGATATTATAGTTCTAGTCAGGTACCACCAGATGAAAATATAGAAAAACAAAGTTCAGGGTCAGGAGGCATACCAGAAAAAGGTTTAGGTGGCATACCAGAACAAACAGCCACTCCTAGTCCTCCTACTTCTAGTCCAAATGATGCTGAAGATCCTAAGTTGCAGAAAGAACAGAAAATAGTCAAAAGTATGTGCTTTAAATAGCTACAAGAGGTATAAACAAGGATGTAATTGCTTATTAAGATGTTAAATGTTACCAAGAACAAAAATGGATGTCAAGTCTATTTAAATATTTTTTGGAAAGGGAACATTGTGACAAGAAACATTTATAATTTTCCCTTTACAAATTTCTAATAACATGAATAAAGTGAATTTTTTCAAGCTTTCAGTAGCCACTGGTAGCACGTTAGTTTTTCTGGATAATTGAAACCAGAAATGTAATGTACAAAACTTGTGGAAATTTACTTTTTTATGGATAGTTAATTACATGTAAATTTAAGAATTATATCAAAAAGGAAAAACTCTTTTGAAAAAAGTATTTTTACATTCAATTGGAGATTATAATTCTATTGATCATTGAAAAGTGTAATTGTATATCTGTACACGACTTACTGTAAACATATTTTATGAAAGAAATCATTATGATATATATAGCTACAAGGGTAAAGACATAAATACGAAATATACAAAAGATTCAATAATTGGGATCAGGAAACAAGAGCAGTGCTCTTACATAAATCGGTCTCCCTAAATTCGAAAATAAAATTGAAAGCTATGAACACATGCTGAATAGCAAATGAATAAATATGTTACAAAATACAGTCAATGATTACAATAGGTGGATCCAGGGGGGGGGGGGGCCCCCTTTCGTGGGACAAATTTGGTTGATTATATAGGGAATCATTGAAGCATGACTGGAGCGGCCCCCCCCCCTTAGGTCAGTCAGTGGGCCCCCCGTTAGGAAAAGTTCTGGATCCGCCACTGATTACAATAACAAAAGGAAAATTCATAATAAAAAAAAATATATAGCAAGGGAAAGTGGAATCGCTTCATTCTAAAAATGTGCACGGTCAACGCTTTTTCAACTCTATGAAGTTACAAAAAAGTATTCAATACTTATAATTACATTTTTTAGCTAGGATCAGTTAACACTAATTTGATCATTTTTTTGATTGAATTCACCTGTGCACTTTATTGTTGGACCTTGTGTTATCATGAACGATAAGTTTTATTGTGTAATGCAATTGCTTAAGGAATAACAAGTGGTGTGCAGTGTAGCAAATCAGAATAGCGTATTATAATGAAACATACATCTAATGTAGTTATTAAAGAATGAACAAATATTTTTTATATAGGGGAGGAGTGAGTAATTACAAATTATTTGATTGTGGACGTGAATCGATTGCCACTTATAATACTTTTTTGGCTCCGATAGACTCACAGTAGAACAAAACATACTGATATTTAAAGCTGTGCAAAACTTTATTATAAATGTACATGACTTTAATAAATAACACAAGCTACATGTATCTGTTATTTCACTTTATTATAGTTAGGATGAAGAAACCAATTGACCATAAGTATGTAGAGAATATCTATATAGAACCTGGTCGAGCCATGGTGGAGTATCTCATAGTATTAAGGTTGGTTATAGATCAGAAAAAAGTAAAATCACAAAAATAGTGAACTCTGAGGAAAATTCAAAACAGAAAGTCCGTATTCAAATGGCAAAATCAAAAGCTCAAACACATGAAAAGAATGGATAACAACTGTCATATTCCTGACTTGGTACAGGCATTATCTTATGTAGAAAGTTGTGGATTGAACCTGGTTTTATAGCTAGCTTAACCTCTCACTTGTATGATAGTGGCATTATATTCCATTATATTGACCATGATGCTTGAACAAAACTAACAGATATAATAGTTGAAAATGTCAAGAATACAGCATTCAACATTGTGTTATAATCTTTAATCACTAAAAAATACCCAAATATGGAACAAAAAAGCACAAAATAGCATAAAGACCAAGCATATTAGCAAAATTAAAGACAAGAATACACAAATTTACTATAGTACAATAACACAATGACGGGATGTATAAGTACAGAGTCACATCATATATGTTACAGTGATTAAGTAAAGATATTTTTTTATAATTTAGAGAGTTGAATGAGATACCTAAGTACACAAGACGTAGTCCATATGGTAGTGGTAAAAGTTTGACAGTTTATAAAAGGAAAGACATTGAAGAACTGTAAGTTACAAATTCCTTAACAGTTTAGATTTAAGAAGATGTGGTACTGTAAAGTCAGAAATTATTGCATGCATTTATTATTTCAATTTTTTCATTTTAGACTAAAATGTGATTTTAATTTTTGCAATAATGAAAAATCCTGTTAAATTCATATGAAAAATTTCAAAATGCCAGTTTAAATCATTGGGATTATAACCCTGTCACATTTTTCACAATAATAAAAAAACATAGCATTAATTTCTGAATTTAGAGTATGAACACCAATGAGACAACTCTATTCAAGTCACACTGTATAAAAATGTATAAAAAAATTATCAATTGTAGGTCAAAGTCGGCCTTCAACAGAGGTCCCAAAAATTACTAATGAAAACAATTTAAACAGGGAAATCAACAGTCTATATAAAGAATGACAAATGACAAACAAAAAACTATCACTGAACAGCAGGCTCCTATCTTATTTGCATTATAATAATTGAACATGTAGTAACGAGTGACAGCCTGCAAACAACCTGGTGTTGACACACTTAAATTTGTGATAACTGAGGATGTATTTAAATGATAAACTCAACATGTACAACTCTGAAGAATGTTTTAATACAGTGCTATTTTTTCATGAGGATTGATTGTTTTATGAATATCCATTTGGGAGGAACGCTAAAACAGTAAAATGGGCATGATTGTCAACGACATGACATTGAATTTACCATAGAACAACTACTTTGTTTTCATTTATTCTGGTTGGTACCAATTTTTGTGGATTAAGGCAACTTGCTTTTTCATGGATATTTTATTTCATTGTTTTTCAAATGCAAAAGTTTGCATATCAGATTAAAGAAAGTTTGCTATTCTTTGGACATTTAAATTTGTAGTTCACCTGTTCCCCAAAAAATCCATTTTCTGCTTTGGTTAGCTTCTTATCTGTCTGGCACATTACCTGTTTCCATTATCAATTTTATTCAAAATTGCTTTCACAAACTGAGACTAATAGTGATTCCACAGTTCTTATGTTCATTGACCCTCTAGTCTTAATGTTTATTGAACCTCTAGTCTTAATGTTTATTGACCCTCTAGTCTAAATGTTTATTGACCTCTAGTCTTAATGTTTATTGACCCTCTAGTCTTAATGTTTATTGACCCTCTAGTCTTAATGTTTATTGACCCTCTAGTCTAAATGTTTATTGACCCTCTAGTCTAAATGTTTATTGACCTCTAGTCTCAATGTTTATTGAACCTCTAGTCTAAATGTTTATTGACCTCTAGTCTTAATGTTTATTGACCCTCTAGTCTTAATGTTTATTGACCCTCTAGTCTAAATGTTTATTGACCCTCTAGTCTAAATGTTTATTGACCTCTAGTCTTAATGTTTATTGACCCTCTAGTCTTAATGTTTATTGACCCTCTAGTCTTAATGTTTATTGGCCCTCTAGTCTTAATGTTTATTGACCCTCTAGTCTTAATGTTTATTGACCCTCTAGTCTTAATGTTTATTGACTCTCTAGTCTTCATGTTTATTGAGCCTCTAGTCTTAATGTTTATTGACCCTCTAGTCTTAATGTTTATTGACTCTCTAGTCTTAATGTTTTGTGAAAGTTAAGATAAAGTAAAAAACAGTTTTATACTTTCTTCTTATCAGTGCAATAAAGAAATATGGAAGTCTGGAGAAATTGAATGAGGAGAAATTATTAAGGATGAGACAGCTTCAAATGAGATACAGAAAATGTAAGTTCATATCAGCTGGGTTTTTTTAAAGTTGAATAACTTCTCTTATTTTAAGATCTGTAGGGCTAGGGAAATGACCATATTCATCTGTTTATAGCTATAGGTTTTTAACATACATGATGAATACTTTAGTTGTCATTACTCTGTAATTGATCTATAATGTGATATGTTAAAATAAATTTACCTGTTACTACTTGTGAAAGTCTTGTCACAACTGTTTCGATGTTAAATTTCTAGTATTTTTGCCTACACAAAATATCAAAATCTCAGTGCCTATTTTGACCCCATGCAACCTTATCTTTTAACAGAGACTATTTCATTAGTTAAATTAAATGTATCTTATTAGATTAATTCAGAATATCTTGATAACTTTTACTATTTTTCCATTTTTAGTTCCATTTTCTGAAGCTTACTACAAAGATTATATAGACAGACATTACATCTACTATGATAAAAAACCAGAGCAGGTATGTAGTGTCTCATAGTCTGTTATAGCTGACTATGCAGTATGGGCTTTGCTCATTGTTGAAGGCCGTACGGTGACCTATAGTTGTTAATTTTTGTGTCATTTGGTCTCTTGTTGAAACTTGTCATGGTTGAGATCTCACAAAATCAGAGTTCGCGAAAATGTTTTTTGACACGTTAAATCAAGATTATTTGTCAGTCCTACAAAATTTTAGCCAGTCCTAAAAAAAATCTGTCAATTTTATCCTGAAATAAAAATAATAACATATTTTATCGAAAAATAATTTTATTATTATTAGTTTTATTTTTCACAGCCACGGACAAATTAACAATAAAGCCAAGGACCAGTTATGTTTTTCTGATTGTTCTTATTTAAAGTCATCTTCACTATCCATTGCATCATCTGAATCACTTTCTCAGTATTTGATTGCCTGGGATGGCTACATGTACAAATTTAGCAGGCCACGTGTAGAATAGCACTTTGGTTTCAGTTTGTTTATAGTAGGAAACCATTACCAGAAATTAGCAGCAGGTACATCTGATGAACGATGTTAACACGTACTGGAATTAGTTGTGATACAACTAATTAACGATAGAATACACTGCAACGACCATTTTTACATCAGTCAACGGGACCAGCACTAGCCTTCAAAATACTGGTCCGAGCCTCATTATGACCAATAGGACCGACAGGACCGACCATTTTCACGAACTCTGCATAATCTGTTTAACCTTGCCACTTTTTTTGCGCTTGTCCCAAGTCAGGAGCTTCTGGCCTTTGTTAGTCTTGTATGTTTTTTGATTTAAAATCATTTATATGTTTTTAAGTTCAGTGTGATGTCAATATTCACTCAACTAGTACACAATTTTATTTAGGGTCCAGCTGAGGACCAACTACGGAGGCATGATTTTCTTGCTGTGTTGTAGACACATTGGTGGCCTTTGGCTGTTATCTGCTTTGGTCGGGTTGTTGTCTCATTGACATATTCCCAATATCCATTCTCAATTTTATGATATACAATTAAAACAGTATACACCAATCTTCTATGTGATTTTACTACAAAATATCGAGTTATGCCCCTTTATAAATGAAAAAAATGCTTAATTTTTCGTTTCTGTTCTCTAACTTTAGTTTGTTCCTTTATAACCAAATGTTATAAAACTTATTCACAATGCATATAATTACCATAAGACATAGATCAAGTTCAAATTGGTAGCATCACTTTTTCAGTTCTCTTGTTATGTCTCATTTTATGTACATTTTATGCAAGAGGGGGCTGGGTACAACTATGTCTTATTATTACTTATCATTTCCAATGACCACAATGATTTTGTTCAGGTATAAAATTTCTAATGAGATGTTATAACAGCTTTTAATTTAATAATTTGTAATAATTAAAAGATCAATATAATTCACCAGTATGGGATGTGATATTTCCTTGACTTTTACAATGTACTAACCATAAAATGAATATAGCTTGTTTTATTTTCCCAGCAAGCAGAAGATCAAAAGGAAGCAAACTATAAGTGGACATGGACAGGCACTGGTCAAGTTGTTGTTTCCTCTATATGTGTGTAAGTTTAATCACCTTATCACTATTTGTCCGCAATTACTGGACATCACAAAGGTTGTTTGTTGTATGATGTCAAAAATTCAAGCGTTGTAGGTTATCAAGTTAAGTGTCACAGCTTCTTAAATAGTAATAATAAAATTGAGAATGGAAATGTGGGGAGTGTGTCAAACAGTCAACAACCAGACCAAAGAGCCGAAAACAGCAGAAGGCCACCAATGGGTCTTCAATACAGGTCTATATAAACAGTATAACATGTGTTAACTGTAATCGTGTTTATTTTGAAATAAAATTATTTAATGAATGGCAATTATTATTTTGAATGTATTGAACCATAAAATTAATTTTTGATTCTTCACATTGAATAATTCGCACTATCAAAAGTAAGGCTCAAAGAACTTTTTATATTGTTCATCTTAACAATAACAATGTATACACATGTTGGGTGATATGAAAATTATGGCTAGAAGCTAAGGGAAAGTGTCGTTGTCAAGGTAATTAATAACATCTTCATAGGTAAAATAGCGATAAGCAGATTATTATTGATCATCTCAACTCAATTGCTTTTTTCACTTTCGCCATACCCATAATCTATAAATATAGAAAAAAAAATTGAATATCATATCCATTTTGTGTGAATGATAGTTGTTGTTTTCTATTTCAGAAATTTTTTCAATGTGATAATTAAAGGCTTTGCGTGGGCTTTCACAGGGTCATACAGTATGTTTTCTGAAATGATTCATTCAGCTGCCGACACTCTTAATCAGGTTAGTGTGATTTAGACGCTGGGTTGTTGTAATGGGAGATTCTTTTCACAGTCAATCTCGTTCATGGGAGTATGTATTGTAAAAAGAAAGGGGGGTGAAGAACTACAGACAAAACAATGGCTAAAAGAAAAACCACAAATAGCAACAAAAGACTACAAATCAAGCTGCATTGGATACGAATAAACCTTATACAAGCATATAAGGAAAGTGAGGGACAGATCTTTGTGTGGAAAATTAGAAATAAGACATTTTAATTTAATTTTGTATGTAACACATCTTCAAATCCCGCAAAGTGGAAAGGGATTAATATAAGTTGCAAAACTTGTTTCCCAATCCACTATAAATATATATGTTTAAAAAAAAAAAATAATTTGCTGAAAGTTTTTTGTCATCTCATAGACCTAATTTTGTCAAGTAACTGTGATGTCATCAATTATTTTTTTTCATGCTTTACTCTTTAAAAACGGATTTATTGATAATAAGAATTAAATAATGAGGAATGACTGTAAAAAAAAAAAATGTCTATTCAAAATAATCTCAGCAGGTTATTCAGTGTGCACCACATTTTTGAGGTTATATTTTCCATAGATAGAAAAATATTACAGTCATTCCTTAATAAGTAGCACGATTTGTGAGTGTAGCTGACATTTTTTTTTTTTCATAATACCATTAAGCTTGGGACTGAATGTTTAATGTATTCACACAGATAATTCTTGGTATAGGACTGTACCAGTCATTTAAAAAGCCAGATTCTGATCATCCGTAAGTTTTAAAATTACCAATTAAGTTCCATGGATTCTTCTTTTATTCATTAAACAATGTTAAATGGGAATGCATGATTTTTTGCTCATTGTTGAAGGAAGTTTCACACCATTTGGTCTTTGATGAATGGTTATCAATAGCTCATTAGCAATCATACCACATATATAAAAAAGAAGATGTGGTATGATTTGCAATGAGACAACTATCCACAAAAGACCAAAATGACACAGACATTAACAACTATAGGTCACGGTACGGCCTTCAACAATGTTTTTATTTAAACTTCTGGAAATTAGTACCAGTAAGCTATTATAGAAAAAAGTGCAAAATCTTTCTTTATACCCGCTACGATTTTTGTCATGGAAGCTTGACAAATGACAAAGAGGTCCTACTTCTGTCAGAATTGTTAATGTTCACAGTCTGTGGTTTAAGTATTTTAGACGTTAAACTTTGTCAAACTTTCACAGAACTTAGGAAACTTGGTCAGAAAAAACTGTATTTTTTTTTATAAATAGATTTTGATTTTGCAGTTAACATTACACTCAACACTGATTGCAGCAATGACATATATACTATAGACAGTTACAATCTGCATTCAATTTTAGAGAATATAACCCATAATTTAAATCTAAAAAAACTCCAAGATATTTAATTTGAGTTACATCAAATTATTTCTATATCCACCACTTACATGTATTTAAAAAAAATATAAATTTTGTTTTACTTACTGAGCTGCATTGCCTTATTTTAAGGATATATATCATGTATATGGTCATTCAAAATATTTCATGAATTTTATTACATGTTGTTTTGTAGATATGGGTATTCTAATCTCCGACATGTGTCCTCTCTCATCAGTGGAGTAGGAATTTTCTGTATAGGTACTGGTTTTTCTGTTTATCATGGTATCCAAGGACTCCTCCACCCACAAGAAATGGGATTAAATATATGGGTTAGTATATAAGATTGACATAATTATACCCCACGCAACGGGTTGCGGAGGGTATAATGTTTTTGACCCGTCCGTCAGTCCGTCCGTCAGTCCGTCCGTCAGTCCTGTTTCTTGTCATCGCAACTCCTCTCAAACCACACAACAGAATTTCACGAAACCTTTTCAGATAATAAGGACATATTATGTAGTTGTGCATATCGACGGGAAATTGTGATTCAATTTTTTTCTAGGAGTTACACCCCTTTGAACTTATTTACTTTAATGTACTACTGCAACAGTTTGTCATCGCAACCCCTCTCAAACCACACAACAGAATTTCACGAAACCTTTTCAGATAATAAGGACATACTATGTAGTTGTGCATATCGACGGGAAATTGCGATTCAATTTTTTTTCTAGGAGTTACGCCCCTTTGAACTTATTTACTTTTATGTACTACTGCAACAGTTTGTCATCGCAACTCCTCTCAAACCACACAACAGAATTTCAC
Source organism: Mytilus edulis (assembly GCA_019925275.1). Taxonomy (NCBI): domain Eukaryota; kingdom Metazoa; phylum Mollusca; class Bivalvia; order Mytilida; family Mytilidae; genus Mytilus; species Mytilus edulis. Next base: position 102,632,955 of record CM034361.1, on the reverse strand, counting down.
GAAACCTTTTCAGATAATAAGGCCATACTATGTAGTTGTGCATATTGATGTGAAATTGCTATTCAATTTTTTTTCTAGGAGTTACGCCCCTTTGAACTTATTTGCCTCACTACACTGTTGACTCCTCTCGCTTGGAATTTAAATCCCCCAAAAATACTAAACAGTAGTTTGTCATGGCAGCTCCTTTGTTATTCAATATTTTTTCTTATACAATTTTTTTTTCTTACACTTATTTTTTTTAATTTCTCCAATGACAAAGTGGGGACGTGGGGTATGTAAGCGTGCTCACTAAGGTTCTTTAAATTTTTTTGTGAAATCAGTTTTATGAATGTTTTCCCTAACTCTGTATTGATTGGTGCCTTTTTCTGAAGGTAAAATACCTTATGAACACCTGCAAAGTAGATCCAATTATTTCCCTCATTGAAACGTATTGAAAATGATAGTAAATAAAAAGAGTGCTAATTATGATACTTTGGGACTTCTGGTTCACGTTTTGCATTTGTTTTGAAGTTTCTAAGTACAATCTCAGTGCCTGATGACCGAGATTCTGTTGCAAAATTTTGTTTTTATTGACAACAGGGAGTCTGTCTACTTATGGGGAAGAATAAAGGCTAGAAAATAAGGCAATTTACTCTATATACTGACGCCAGATTACGTTTAAACCAATCATTTTTTTTTCAGAACATCAAACTAGAAAGCCTACCCTTTCAATTCAATCTACATTCATTTACAGAACTTGTGTAATATTAAACTGCACCATTTTAGATAAAAAAATAATTTAAGAACTACATCTTGGGTACCAGACTAGTTTCTGTAACTGGGATCCTCTTTCATGTCTGAACTTAAAAATTATATTCCTCTAATTTTTACCTGACCTGTTGATTATTTTTATTAAATAGATTCATTTGATCTGAGATCACTGGTACAAAATATTTTTTGCTTTCCTTTGAATTTCCTATTGTGAAGGTAAACATGCCTGATGTAGTCATAAAGAAAGAACACATCTTTTTTACAATTCATACTAAAAAAAGTGTCAAATTGTCTTTGTAACATCATAAAATCATTAGAGAAACATATTTCAACAAATAATCTCAAGTAATACAACATTTGTACACTTGCAACTGTCAAATTTGAAATAATTTAAAACACTTGTGGAGTCTCATGTTTTAAATTTCAAAATTTAGCATTCCTGTGTGGATAAATATTGTATCTGTATACATATACTACAGATTAATAGGTGGATTTTTTATTTACTATGTTTACCTGCTCACCATGTTATACCACTCCTGTTTTCTCCAAGAATTTGGAAGGGCCTTGGTGGCAGAGTGGTCTAAGTAGTTACCACTGTGATCACTAGCCAGTCAACACTGAGGTTGTGAGTATGAACCCCGCTCGTGTGGGTGCACTCGACTCAAATCTTAATTGACTGGGAATGTCAGTTTTCTTATGGAAGGGTGTCGGTTTTTTCCGGGCACTCCAGCTTCCTCCACCAATAAAAACTGGCTGTCCCAAAATAGCCTAAATGCGTAGCTTAAAAGTGGCGTTTAAACACCAAAAATCAGGCTTGATAATGTGACATTAGACATATCACCCGGGTGTACTTTATACATGCATGAGTAACTATAGAAATGAAATACTGTGGATTCATTTATTTTCGTGGGTTTCAATTTTCGTGGATTGCTGAAAACTTTTTATGTATACAAAGCCTATTGAAAATATGTTATTGGTTTCACAGCGTAGTTCAAGTGTTCCATGAAACCCACAAAAAGTGGTATCCAACGAATAATAATGAATCCACAGTAAAGCTTCCATCTGCTGTAATTCAGTGATTCCCCCCTCTAAAAGTATTGATTTATAAATGAAATATTTAACCATTTATATTTATTTTCAGGCACTTGGTACTCTAGTTGGTAGTTTAGTATCAGAAGGAGGTAGGTTAATTACATTGAAAATGGAAATGGGGAATATGTCAAAGAGACAACATTCCGACCAAAGAGCAGACAACAGCTAAGGTCTTACAGGTCTTCAACATAGCGAGAAATTCCAGCAACTTAATAGCTATATTGTGGATACAGATATTTCCATGGATACCAATTTTTATGGATAAATTCTATTTTCATGGATACTATATTTCCGGGTTTTTCCAAAATCGTCATATGCACAAACCTATAGAAAATGTGTACTTTGTTAAACACTTTTAATTTTAATTTACATACAGTCAAAACCTCGGTGTGTCGAAGTCGAAGGGACCGAACCGAAGTATTCGACTCATCCGAGGTTCGACTAATCCGAGGTCGAGTGTCGTCATAAATTTTGAATGCATGAAATACGGTATGAGATTTGTGTAAACTAGATATATGACACTTTATAATTGTGTATTCAATCTCCATTGTTGGTCCTTCGTAATAATTAAAAACACAAGTACAGATACAAATCATGCACACATAAAATCAATAGTCTACACAAATATTTACAAAGGTCAGTCGCTATAAATTATGAAATCACTCGCGGCACGAAACAAGTTCTGAACGGTCTCTGATGAGGTGGTCTTGCTTTACAATAAATTATCATGAATTTATTATAATTGTCCTAATCCTTTTATCTATAGTAATTAAGTTATAGATAATGCATATTTTAAGGTTTTTCTTGTCGTAGAACACACCGAGGGGTGTCAGGATTGATCAAATGAAAGACCGAACGGAGGGAGGTCTTTCTTTGAACAATCCTGACACCCTGAGGTGTGTTCTACGACAAGAAAAACCTTAAAATATGCATTATCTGACTTATATACCGTCAAAAAAATATTAATTTTATAAAGATTTGTAAAATTTAGTATCCTATTTTACCGACAACACTAAAGTGGGATATTCCTTTCTAATGCGTTCAGGTTTTAATACGCCCTGCGGCTCATTTAGAATGTGAAATAAAACTCACTAAATAATTTAGATATAAACCTTTTAAAATTATTATCCATACACAATAAAAATATTACTTTAACTGCATGAAGTAAGACACAAATGTATTGTTACCATCCGATAACGGTGTATGACAAATGCAAGACACAGTGTAAGTACTTTATTGTACCACTTAGCTTATGGAAAAGGGGGAGGGGTATGGTTTTTTTTCTATTTGTTATGTTATTTCTGTCACGGAAAAGTGGTTATTTTTTTAACAATTTTACTTGAATTGAATGAAAAATTCAGAAAGATTGTCTTTTGAATAGCAATACATTTTATTAAAAGATAATCAGGATATAATTATATACCCTCTGCACCCAACCCTTTCGTGAGTTAAGTTAATGTTATTCAATAGAATATAAGATTATCTTATTAGTTGATCATTTGATAGAGTAAAAGGTATACATAAATTGTAAAAGGTTAACAACTGACACGAAGACGAATATAAATACATGTAGGTCACAGTATGATTTCCTATTCAGTGTGTATCGTTCTGAACATGCATGAAATATTTGCCACTGGTTGTTAAGCAAGCAACCAAAAATCAATCAACCTATTCAGTTTGACTCAATAAGATTTTCAAAATCTTACACACAAATATGTTAAATCTGGATTTATTTAATAAAAGTCTACATTAGAATTCATCTGACATATATGATAATGTTTCTTTATTGTAGCGATAAATTAACAAAACTTCACGTTATTTGTCTCTAAAATTACAATGCGGGACTACAATGACGGTTTCTTTTACACCTATCATCGATTGAACTTTAAAAAATAAATTTCCATATCGGCCACAAAAAACTAATTAGACGAATAAAGTAAATCGTAGATTGCATGTTTATCAAGGAAAATAATGACCTCACACAGGTCATTATTTTATGCCTTGTAGCATATATCATTGAAACATGGTATCGTCCGGGTTGATTCTGAAAAAGAATGACCTGTCGTTCTGAATGAAAATAACTCCATATAGGTATATACTGTGTTTTAAATCTCAGGATTTATTTAATCTTGGCTTGTGCCATTTAATTTCGTTTTGTTGAGAGCCGTGGTGTAGTGGTTAGTGCATCGGACTACTAACACAAAGGTTCCTGGTTCGATTCCTGTATGGGATGAAAATTTCAGGGACTTAATTTTCGGCTCTCCCTTGACACCATTTGCGAGTATGGTCTTGAGGAAACGATGATAGTCCGTCGGACGGGGACAATAAATGGCTGACCCGTGTTACGAGAGAGCCATATCTCTTGCACGTTAAAGACGCCCTTGTAGATTTCGAAAAAGAGCAGGCTAATGCCGCTACAAGGCAGCACTCGCACCCGCAAAGTGGAAAGGGATTAATATAAGTTGCAAAACTTGTTTTCCAATCCACTATAAATAAATATGTTTAAACTAAATTCGTTTCGTTTTTATCTCAGGTGCAAAATGTTCAACACACGAACATTCCGCTTGAACGATCAACAAAGGTGTTAATTAGCGGTCACAATAAACATGTCATTTTAACTGTCATACAAACAAGTATATTTACTCAGCTTTAATCTCTTTTGAAAAATGATTAGTTGACATAAGAAATACATCCGACTTAAATTTTTATCATTAGGTCTGCATCTTTCGAAAATTCTTACTTTCGAAGTTCGAGACATCCTGGTCAATTTACATTGATTTTACTTCGACGGGACTATAAAATTTACTCGACTTAACTGAGTATTCGAATCAACCGAGTTCGACTCATCCCAGTTTTCGACACAACCGAGTTCGACACAAGGAGGTTCAACTGTATATAACCATGACGTCCACAAAATTTGGTATCCCATGAAAAGTACTGAATCCACATTACTGCATAACATCTGCCTACTAGGGGCCTATCTGGCCAAGTGTTCTAAGTAGTTACTATTGTGATCATTGGCCAGTCAACACTACTGAGGTTGTGAGTTTAAACCCCGCTTACAGAGGTGCACTAGAATCCATCTTTATTGACTATGATTGTCAATTTTCTTGAAGGTTGATGGTTTTCTCTGGCTTCTTCCAGCAAAAAAAACTGGCTGCTACAAAATAGCCCAAAAGCGGTGCTAAAAATTGGTTTTAAAACACAAAAATCAAATCAGCTGCCAACTTATCACGATTCAGGTATGAATTACATGAGTTTAACTCATTGTCCAAATTGAATTTTCCAGATCATGAACAAAGCATTAGATTGATTGATTGATTTTTAGTTGCTTTACGTCGCATTAGCACAAAAAGGCTTAGCTATATTGCGGCGAGAGCTAATTCAATTATTTTTCACAATTTAATTGTTAGATAAAGAAAAAAAGATGAAGAACTGAACAAAAAAAATGTAGGTTTTTAATATTTGATGTTAAAGGTAATTATGTATTAATATTGATTATTATCAGAATTGGTTTTTCATGTTATCACCTTTTTGTCTCCTGATTAAAAACCACATTGAAAACAATAGAAAAAAAACATTCTTCATACTATCACAATGCTTATGTGCTTATTTGATAATGAGTTTTATAATTTATTTTTAGCTACACTATATTTAGCTGCTTCTCAAACAAGGAAAAGTGCACAAAAACAAGGAATTCAGTTTTGGAAATATGGTAATTACTATATATATAGCATTGAAGACATTTTTCCTGAGTTTATTGACTGAAAATGTAAATAGTTCACTCACAATGATATATATTATATTTAAGTTTATACCCATAGATTAGATTTGAAAAAAAAGGGACAAAAATTTGTGATTTCTATGACACAATATAAAATAGGACACAAATGAAACGAGAAACTGGTGCAAAATAATGTTTATCCAATTATTGAACCAATGCATGTATATATACATCATAAAGTCTTCTGTGCACGATTTTATCATTTTTTACGCAAATATATCGTATAATCGTCATTTTTTATGCCCCATTTATGGGCATTATGTTTGTGGTCTGTGCCTCCGTTTGTCCTTCCTTCCGTCCTTCCATCCGTTCATCCGTCTGTCCCGCTTCAGGTTAAAGTTTTTGGTCAAGGTAGTTTTTGATGAAGTTGAAGTCCAATCAACTTGAAACTTAGTAAACATATTCCCTATGATATGATCTCTCTATCCCATTTTCACAGTCCACTGAACTTAGAAAATGATAGTGCGGATGGGGCCATCTGTGAACTTGGGACACATTCTTGTTTTTCTCTCTGTCTGTTATGATTTAACAAATATGGTAGCTCATTAAATACTGTGTTTTGACTCAGAAGTTTACCAATTGTCACCTTATAGTAAACAATCAACAAAAAAGCATGTATATTGAGCACATGTAAACATGTCGTTCAGATAATAGTTTATTTCAGTTACAGACCCATGGGTATTGGGATCTACAGATTTTTACAAGAAGGTTCATGTTAAAGTCACTTTGCATACGGAAAATATGTAGGTGAATTGCTTCCCGGAAGCAAGCAAATGAAAAAAAGTAAATTTCTTCTAAATGTGGACAAATTAAAGAATTTTCTTCAGAAAAAAGTATATGTACATAAGTTTAATAATGGAAACTATCCATTTTGTTATAAAAATCATTTTTTTTAATTTGAGGTTTCATATGACTTTAAGAAAAGGACACATATATGTGAAAGAAATGGGACAAAGAGAAAATGACACAAATTTAAGAAAAGGAAATAGATTTGAGGCTTACATGTACAAAAAAATGTATTATATTAAAATATTACATAAACTTTTTTGTTATGAATTTCAGTTTGGCGTGGATATGATCCTAATACAACAGTAGTGTTATTAGAAGACTTAGCGGCAGTCTCAGGGGTCGTCATAGCATCAGGTTGTATTGGTTTAACATGGTATACTGGTAACCCACTGTATGATTCTGTAGGGTCAATAGTAATAGGAGGGTTACTGGCAGCAGTAGCAGGTGTAATTATTAAAACTAACTCAGCAGCATTATTAATAAGGTGAGAATGAATGGAAAATAAAATTTTATATGTTATTTTTTTTCTTATTCAATGTTATTACTGTAAATTCAGAAATTATTGCATGCATTTACTATGCCATTTTGTCATTTCAAACTTAAATGTGATTTTAAATTATTAAAAAAAAATCCTTTTCAATTCATATGATTTTTTTTTTAATGTGAGTTTATATTATTATGACCATGACCATTTTTCGCAATACTAGTATTAAAAACATCACATTAATTTCTGAATTTACAGTAAGTGAAAATACAAATTTGTTAAACAGATAAATGATATGACAATCCTAAAACAATTTACAAGAATATTCATTTGAGTCTATGAAACACATTTATCATTAGCAATAGAAAACTTTTTAAGTTTGATTTTTTAGCATTTTAAAAGACTTCAAAATATTTAGTAATAGTTTGATATAGATATTGCTGTACTAGTTTCATCAAAATGTCTGCCTAGAAGGTAATCAAATTAATAAACTCTTGCAGAACTTTACTTTGATTAGAAGTTTTATTATTCAAATTTTAATACAGCACACATTTTTTTTTAGATCTATACCATTAGAAAAGAAAGATGAGATTAGTAAAGATCTGGAACAGGACAGAATGATAAGGTAGACATTAGGAAGATAGTTTTATGTTTTTTGGTCCGTTAATCCTTAAGTTCTTCCATCTGTACAGCTTTAGGTTAAACTTTTGATTAAGGTAGTTTTTGATGAAGTTTGAAAAGAAATTAAAAATTTCAAAAAACTTGAACAAATCACTTTCTTGGAAAAATTTCAATGGATACATGGCAGTTTGACAAACACTACTTTTGATCATTGAGAAGCTTAATATTAACAGTACAACGTAATTAAAACATTTAGCTGATTTTACAGAGTTATCTCCCTGTAGTATCAGGTACAACTTTATTTTAATTTCTTAACTGGCACAAGCAGAAAAATAACGTGAATATAAAAAATCATTGCGAATATGTAAAATTTGGATCATTCCTTATAAAACCACATCAAGTAAATAAAAAATCATGAAATTAAATAGTCGAGAAGTGGAATTGAAAGTGTAAAACGCGAAATTATAGTATAACAAAAGTGAAGACTTTCTAAAATATAACAAAGTTTTGTTATTTTAGATCTTTACATGACATGATACCCACAGAGATGGGTGGTCAGTGAAAGTTCATATAACATGAAGTTTTGTTATTTGAGATCTTTACATGACGAGAAAGCTACAGAGATGGGTGGTCAATGGAAGTTCACATACCATGAAGTTTTGTTATTTTAGATCTTTACATGACGTGAAACCCACAGAGATGGGTGGTCAGTGGAAGTTCACATACCATGAAGTTTTGTTATTTTAGATCTTTACATGACGTGAAACCCACAGAGATGGGTGGTCAATGGAAGTTCATATACCATGAAGTTTTGTTATTTTAGATCTTTACATGACGTGAAAGCCACAGAGATGAGTGGTCAGTGGAAGTTCATATAACATGAAGTTTTGTTATTTTAGATCTTTACATGACGTGAAAGCCACAGAGATGGGTGGTCAGTGGAAGTTCAAGGCTGAAGTCGATTTTGATGGCAGAGAAATAACCAGAGCATACCTCTATAAATTAGATATGGAGCAGTTGTTAAAAGTAAGAACAATGTGAAATCAGCTTTTGGAAACTGGTTTATTTAGGAATATGATCTATTTATATCGTTGATCATCTCAATGAGATTGTTTTTTAAGCCCATCCTAGCTATAGGATAGTAGAAGGGATTTATGTTTTCTGGTGTATCCATCCGTTCGTCTGTCCGTCTGTGCTGCTTCAGGTTAAAGTTTTCGGTAAGGTAGTTTTTGATGAAGTTGAAGTCCAATCCACATGAAACCTAGTACACTTTTCCCTATGATATGATCTTTCTAATTTAGATGCCAAATTAGATTTTTGACCCCAATTTCATTGTCCACTGAACATAGAAAATGAAAGCATGTGTTTCAGGTCAAAGTTTTTAGTTAAAGATTTTGGTCAAGGTAGTTTTTGATGAATTTAAAGTTTATTCAACTTGAAACTAAGTACACATGGTCCCTATGATATGATCTTTCTAATTTAAATGCCAAATTAGATTTTTGACCCTGATTTCAGGGTCCACTGAACATAGAAAATGATAGTACGAGTGGGGCATCCATGTACTATGGACACATTCTTGTTCTCGCTTCAGCCGATACAGCACCTGTTAAATGTTTATGCCCACTTGTTTAAGCTGTTGCATAAATTTTACATTAAACTGCATGTAACATATATATTTCTTCAACACATGTATTTTAACTAAGGATTTTCTTATCCCAGGCATAGACTACCTTAGCCATATTTGGCACAACTTTTTAGAATTTTGGATCCTCAGTGCTCTTCAACTTTTTACTTGTTTGGCTTAATAAATATTTTGATATGAGTGTCACTGATGAGTCTTATGTAGACGAAACACGCGTCTGGGGTAATAATACTAAATTATAATCCTGGTACCTTTGATACCTTGTGTTTGTTTTAGGAGATGCAGGATTTACAGACGTCCACCGATGCAGAGGAATTCATGTTGAAACATGGACAACAGTTAATTGATTCCCTTGGTGAAGAAATCGATAGAATTGAAAAATTATTAAAGGTATATTATCAAGTATATATTTCACCTTTCTTTCATCACGGCGTCCACCAATAAAAATAGCCTCAATGCAAGGCTTAAAAGTGGCGTAAAAACACAAAAATTCAAAAATAAAAAATCTTTCATCACGCTTTTTACTAACAAGAGGTTTTGTGGTTAAGGTCACTGCATACAGAAAAGCCTTCGAAGAATTAATATAAGGGAAGGCAATAATTCAAAAGCAGTACATTTCAGAAGTTTTTGATAAGGGTGACTGTGAAATGGCAATATGGTTACCATTTGTCTTAGTCCAAATGACAGTAAAACCCTGGCCAAAGATTGTAGCTTGTTTAGCTGTAAGGGATTAAGAAGTTTGCAGCAACATCCAATCAGAAAATGGGGACGTTAAATGTGATGCCTCATGTAAAAGGGGTACCACACTTTGCATGTGAAGAACCATTGCAACAACACTAGTGGGGTTTGTTGGTGGCCTGTTGCAAGGCTAAATGTATGCCCCTATTTTTAAACCCTCATTTTCTAAGGCAGTCCAAATTTCCTGGACTTTCATCTTGGACGGCCTCTAATATGGAAATATTGTCCTAAACAGACAAGAAATAATTGCCACTAGATGTTAAGCAACCAACAATCATTCAATCAATTTTGATAAGATTGTAAATGTATTTTACCGTCAAACTTAGCCATTGTAGTATATAAAAGCTTTATTTTTAAATTTGAAGTATAAATACATGTTTATGACTCTAATGAGCAATAAATTGATGAACAACTTAATTAATGTTTATTTATTTTTCAGTCCAAATATCCTGAAATAAGACATGTTGACCTTGAAGCCTTGTGATGACAGCAAATCATCTCATCTCATCACTAGTGTTGTGTTACTCTCCTAGTTTGGTGTTTGACAACAGTGATAAGACAATAAACTGTGTCCACACTTCTGCAATCTATTTATTTATGTCTGGTATCACAACCAAATATCATTGCCAGTGTTGTACGAATCTATGTTTCATATATACCGTATGGCACTATGGTAAAACATCATGTGTCTGACTGTCACGAAAAAGATTAAAACCAAATTCAATAAAGTCGACTTCTTCATGAGGGATGTGATGTGATAAAACCACATTCAATGTTACAACTAATTTCAATGAAGCATACCTGCCAACTTCATAAATTCTCTATGAGGGCAGGGTTCTCTTAATAAGGATTGTTGAAGGTGAGTCAAAGGCATTGTTTTTTTGGCCATGGTGAGTCTAACAGTAAAAAGATATTTTTATTGCAAAAAATGTATTATATAGTCTCCATGACCTAATAGATCAATGAACTGACATTAAATTTAGATTACTTTTAAACTTTTGCTAAAAAATGATATGTGTGTTCAGTTTGTACATACTATTTTCAATCTTGATGCATCTTTAGTCTCACCAGTTTTAAAAATGGTACAGTCAAGGACTCATGGACTCGCCTTAGAGAGAACCCTGATGAGGGATGTGATGAAAAATGTTAAAACTGAATTTGATGTAGCATACCTTCCAATTTTTATACGGCCGCAAAAAAAAATTTGCGTCGTATAATGCTATCATGTTGTCGTCGTTTCTGCGTCGTCATCATCATCATCATCCTTGTCCGAAGACACATTTCGTTTCCGGACAGTAACTTTAGTTTTAGTGAATGGATCTTTATAAAATTTTACCAGAAGGTTGTTTACTACCAAAGGAAGATTGGGATTGATTTTGGGGGTTATGGTTCCAATAGTTTTGGGAAAAGGGGCCTAAAAGGGGGCCCAAAATAAGCATTTTTGTAGTTTTTAAACTTGTGTTTAAGTGTATGAATCTCTCTGAAATTATACCACAAGCTTCCATACCATGAAGGGATAGTAAGTATTGGTTTTGGGGTTCTGATCCCAATAGTTAGGAATAAGGGGCCAAAAAAGGGGGCCAAAAATATGCATTTTTGTAGTTTTCAAACAATAACTTGTGTTTAAGCGTATGACTCTCTCTGAAATTATACCACAAGTTTCCATACCATGAAGGGATAGTTAGTATTGGTTTTGGGGGTTCTGATCCCAATAGTTAGGAATAAGGGGCCAAAAATATGCATTTTTGTAGTTTTCAAACAATAACTTGTGTTTAAGCGTATGACTCTCTCTGAAATTATACCACAAGTTTCCATACCATGAAGGGATAGTTAGTATTGATTTTGGGGGTTATGGTCCCATTAGTTTAGGAATAAGGGGCCAAAAAGGGGGCCCAAAATAATCATTTTTGTAGTTTTCAAACAATAACTTGTGTTTCAGTGTATGAATCTCTCTGAAATTATACCACAAGTATCAATACAATGAAGGGATATTTAGTACTGACTTTCCGGGGTTATGGCTAAAAAAAAATTGGAATTAGGGGCATAAAAACAGGGAAACTAGGTTTTTCTGGACAATTAAGACAATTTAATTAATAATAATTCAAAAAAAATTAACATACAATGTTGGGTATGTTTGTATTTACCTCCCTAACACTACTTGTAAATAATGTATAAAGAAATGTCAGGTTTTGGGCTAATTGCCAAAAAAATGGGGGGGGGGGGGGGGGGGGGAGTAGTTTTCAAATCTTTTTTCCCTAAATTTTTTCAAATTTCAAATTAATGAAAAGTTTGAAGAAGAAATCTTTAATTTGCACAATATTGTGCAATAGATTTGTAAGATTTTGACATTTGTTTTGTGTAATAAACCCATATTATGTCAAAAATTTGATCACAATCCAAATTCAGAGCTGTATCAAGCTTTAATGTTTTGTCCATACTTGCCCCAACTGTTCAGGGTTCGACCTCTGCAGTCGTATAAAGCTGCACCTGGCAGAGCACCTGGTTTTAAAACTTAAAGAGATCTCTTTGGTTGATATTTTATTGGTTTGGTTATAATTTGCCCTCTGAGCCTCTCGGCCATGTGTAATTTCTGTTACAATTTTTTTTCTTCATTATATGGTGTATGTTAAAGAATGACTGTCAAGTTTTATATGTTGAAGACTATTTGTTATGTCATGTGTGTTATGGAATGCATTGTATGCTATGTTATGCCAGAGTATGTCAATACAAGTATATGCCAGTGTTTTGTTTATATATATTAAGATAATTGTTTTATGTTAGATTTGCAAAATGATGTTCATTGTGCAATGTGCACTTGGAAAATATTCTTTTTATTACATGTGCATAATTTTGTCCTTTATGTAATAAGAATTAGAGAAATAAATGAGACAGCTTTCAAACAACAAAAATAAAGTTGTCAAAAATATCTGCTGCCAACACAATATTCTATGTACTGTAAATTCAGAAATTATTGCATTACATAAATTAGGCTGTTAGTTCAGGAATTAAGGGTCTAAAGGAGGCCAAAAAAAAAGCATTTTTGTTGTTTCTGGACAATGACTTGTGTGTAAGTGTATGGATTTCTACAACATGGTACCAAAAAGTTCCAAATCGCAAAAGGAAGATTTAGAGTGAGTTTGGGGTTCATGGCCTCATTCTTACAGGAATTAGGGCCATTAAAGGGCTAAAAACAGGCATTTTTCTAGTTTTTAGACAATAACTTGTGTTTAAGTGTATGGATCTCTCTGAAATTGTACTATAAGGTTCCATATACTACAATGGAAAGGCTGGGATCATGTTTGGGGTTAATTGCTCCAAAGGGAGGGGGGGCTCAAAAAGTTTAAGGGGTTCCAATTTTTTTAAGGGGTTGAATTATCTTTTTAAAATTTCTCAAATTTCATATTTTGAAAAGTTTTTAAGAATTGCACAGTATTGCGTAATAGATTTGTAAGATCTTGATATTTGTTTTGTATCAGAAACCTATATTATGTCAAAATTTTTATCATAATCCAAATTCAGAGCTGTATCAAGCTTGAATGTTTGTCCTTACTTGCCCCAACAGTTCAGGGTTTGACCGCTGCAATTGTATAAAGCTGACCTGCAGTTGAGCGATCAGAAAAATGTATAACCCTTCCAATATTCGTATGTGCTTGTAGTTAATTTTACCTCCAATTGATAGTTATCTCATTGGCAATCGAACCATATGATCATCTCCTTATTTTTATACGACAGCAAAAAAATTTTGCATCATATAATGGTATCATAGACGCATTTAGTTTCCGGACAATAACTTTAGATTTCGTCAATGGATCTCCATAAATTTTTACCAGAAGGTTTAATACCACTAAAGGAATGTTTTGGGGTAATGGTCCCAATAGTTTAGGAATTAGGGGCCAAAAAGGGGGCCCAAAATAAGCAATTTTGTAGTTTTCAAACAATACCTTGTTTAAGTGTATGAATCTCACTGAAATTATACCACAAGTTTCCATACCATGAAGGGATGGATAGAAATGACTTTGGGGTGGGGGGGGGGAGGTTATGGCTCAAAATGTTTTGGAATAAGGGGCTACAAAAGTGAAATTAGAAGCAAAAAAAAGGGGAATAACTAGGTTTTCCGGGACAATAACTTTAAATTTAGCGAATGGATCTATATAAATTTTTAACCACAAGGTTCAATACCACTAAAGGAAGGTTGGGATTGATTTTAGGGGTTATGTTCCTAATAGTTTAGGAATTAAGGGCCAGAAAGGGGGCCCAAAATAAGCATTTTTGTAGTTTTCAAACAATAACTTGTGTTTTAGGGGATAAATCTCTCTGAAATTATGCCACAAGTTTCCATATCATTAAGGAATGGTTAGTAATGACTTTGGGGGTCATGGTTCAAAATGTTTTGGAATATGGGACAAAAAAAAGAGGGAAACTAGGTTTTTCTGGTCAATGGAAAATTAAGACAATCTAAAAGCAGTGTAAGGGAGGTAATTCAAAAACAGTTAACATACAATGTTTGGTATGTTCAGATTTACCTCCCTTACACTTCTTGTAAATAATGTGTAAAGAAATGTCAGGTTTTGGACAGGGGTTGGGGGGGGGGGTGTAGTAGTTTTAATTTTTTTCCAAATTTCTCAAATTCCAAATTTTTGAAAAGTTTGAAGAAGAAATATTTAATTGCACAATATTGCATAATAGATTTGTAAGATCTTGACATTTGTTTTGAGTCAGAAACTCATATTATGTCAAAAATTTAATCACAATCCAAATTCAGAGCTGTATCAAGCTTGAATGTTTTGGTCATACTTGCCCCAACTGTTCAGGGTTCGACCTCTGCAGTCGTATAAGGCTGCACTCTGCGGAGCACCTGGTTATTTTATATACCTGAATTTAAGAGTCGTGCTTTTCCAGAAAAACGCGTGAACTATTTGTCCCGAGACGTTAAAGGTAAGCAACAAATAACCAATCAATTTAAACAAGTGTCAAATAAGAATAAACCATTTGATTTTGTTTTGGTAGTGGTGGGAGAGACATGATGATTTTTTATAGCAGTATGGTTGGTCTGGTAAGAGCTTCAGACGGGCATGCTTTCAGACCCATTATAAAGAACAAAAAATCCGCAGAAAAATTATCCTGCTCCCCCTTCCCAGAATATCAAGTAGTCGTCCACTGTTTGTTATTGTCCATGTAGTTCATGTATTTTTACAGCTAATAGTCCCTACAGGGATGTTCGAAGGCTACAATACCATAAAAACGTTTATCACACAGCTCATATGCTATTATATCTGCACTCTTAAAGACAGTTTAACTAAACGACGCCATGTTTGTTCTGTGCCTCTGCCGTCTAAACCACCTATTTAAAAAGAAGAGACAGAACATCTCTTAAAGCAAAAAAACAACAGAATGGACATCTTCTGGCTCACTACCGAAGAACAAAAAAAAACACACCCCAGTTGTGATCTATAGGTTCTCTGGAAAGGTAAGCAGACCCTGTTAAAGGATTTTGTTTACAACCATATTCCTAATCATATGTGAAAACTGTATTCCATAAGGGTCAACGAACTCAGGAATGCATTCCTAAAATGTTTGAAAGGATCATCATTTGTATTGTAGGTTGTATAATAAATAAATCAATGTTCTCATTAGATTCTGAAGAAACAATATTTCTACAACACACTAAAAGTGACATTATTGTGGATTCATTTATTTTCGTGGGTACCAATTTTCGTAGATTAAGGAAAACTTGCATGATCATGGATATTTAATCTCGTGGTTTGACCAAGTCTGCAAAAAAGCCTGTAGAAAATTTGTTATTCGTTGAACATTTAGTTTCGTGGTTTATCTGTACCCACGAAAGCCACGAAAATTGGTATCCGACGAATATTAATGAATCCACAGTATTGTAAAACCTGACATACTCACCAATTGATGTCTGAATCCTGTCTAGCTTGATTTTGCTTCGTTCCAAATGTGACCACAGAAGTTTGCATTAATTGCAACCAAAACCAACTTTGGGCAAGCAAACAAAAAGCTGTATCATGTAGGTTCCAATCATTCCTAAATGCATAAAAAAACTGTGGATGATTACATATAACTTGTGTCTGCTGAACATATATATTTTTGACCAGGCTTTAGATTAATTGCACATGTTCTGATGTGTTGAAGAAAAAAGTAAAATCACAAAAATACTGAACTACGAGGAAATTTCAAAACGAAAGTCCCTAATCAAAATTGCAAAATCAAACGAATGGGTAACAAGTGTCATATTCCTGACTTGGTACAGGCATTTTCTTATGTAGAAATGGTGGATTGAACCTTGTTTTATAGCTAGCTAAACCTCTCATTTGTATGACAGTCGCATCAAATTCCATTATATTTACAACGATACGTGAACAAAACAAACCGACATAATAGGCAAAAATGGCAAAATTACAGCAGTCAACATTGTGCTATAATCTTAATCACTAAAACAAACATTCAAACATATAACAAAGGTGAACAAAATGGCATATAGACCAATTATATTAGTAAAAAGAATACACAAATTTACTATAGTACAATAATAATGACGGGATGTATAAGTACAGAGTCACGTCATATACCTAACGAAGAAACATAAAAAGACACATGTTGCATATATCTTTATTTTTAACACATGTTACATATACATGATATATGTCAGGAAATGTTTTCACATATTCTAGATATTGTCCAGCTGATTTTATAGGTAAGTCTTGTTTTGCTGCTATGTCGGTTTTACTTTGTATTTTATGTTTCATTTCAATAAAACATTTTCCATTTGATTCACATTTCTGTATACGACATTTTTATAATGCTTCTTGGAAAAAAAAATCCCGAACGTTAAGTCCATCTTTTTGCCGTCTGTGTTTAAGAAACAAATGTTTTATTTTCCTTTGATTTCTTAAAACAAAACTTATATTAATTGAAATTATAACATATTATTAGTTTTTAATGAACTAGATTATTGACATTTAGAATAAAAACTTTGAGTCATTATGTGCATCACTTCTATGTTTTATTCAAAATGAAACAAATTTTTCATTATGTTTATATTTCTAGATCTTGTGTGTTATGTATCATAGTACCATCAAATCTTGTTGAAATTGCCTATGCAAATGTTGCCCTATAAAATTTGGCGAACCGGTTGTTTGAGTGTAGCGTCACACAAAGGGATTCCAGTTTAGTATGGAACCCGATCTTAAATACTATAAACCAACCTATTTTCGCGGATACTTTATTTCCAGTTTTATGCTTTCTAAGTTACTTCGCGATTACTTGATTTCATGATTTTCTTATTTACTTGATGTAGTTAAATAAGAAAAGATCCGAGTTTTACATATTCGCGACGATTCATATTCGCGTTATTTTTCTACTTGCGAAAGTCGCGAAAATAATTTGTTAACAGTACCCAAAGTCTTCCCCTGTCTGGAATATATTACCAATTGTATATTTCATTCACTCCAATATAATCTTTCCCACATTATAAGGCCACACATGTTTGTTATGTAATAATTTCAAGATGGCATGACTATCGTTTGCAACTAAAAGTACCGTGATTCAAAGCAAACTTTTTATCACCAATTTGTATGAGTAAAAGGTACAGCGAAAATCATAAAAAGAAGAGTTACAAAATTACCGAACTCCAAGGGAAATTTATAATTGAAAGCTATTTATAAACATGATAAAAGCAAAATTAAAAAAAAAGTTTTGGATTGTTCATTGAACGAACATCATCAAGATATCTTAATGTGAAATTAACTGATCGGGCTTCTTTGATTTGGATCTAGCTAAAACAGAAATGCAGAAAATTAACTGATCGGGCTTCTTTGATTTGGATCTAGCTAAAACAGAAATGCAGAAAATTAACTGATCGGGCTTCTTTGATTTGGATCTAGCTAAAACAGAAATGCAGAAAATTAAATGATCGGGCTTCTTTGTTTTGGATCTAGCTAAAACAGAAATGCAGAAAATTAACTGATCGGGCTTCTTTGATTTGGATCTAGCTAAAACAGAAATGCAGAAAATTAACTGATCGGGCTTCTTTGATTTGGATCTAGCTAAAACAGAAATGCAGAAAATTAAATGATCGGGCTTCTTTGATTTTGATCTAGCTAAAACAGAAATGCAGAAAATTAACTGATCGGGCTTCTTTGATTTGGATCTAGCTAAAACAGAAATGCAGAAAAATAACTGATCGGGCTTCTTTGATTTTGATCTAGCTAAAACAGAAATGCAGAAAAATAACTGATCGGGCTTCTTTGATTTGGATCTAGCTAAAACAGAAATGCAGAAAATTAAATGATCGGGCTTCTTTGATTTGGATCTAGCTAAAACAGAAATGCAGAAAATTAAATGATCGGGCTTCTTTGATTTTGATCTAGCTAAAACAGAAATGCAGAAAATTAACTGATCGGGCTTCTTTGATTTGGATCTAGCTAAAACAGAAATCCAGAAAGTTAAATGATCGGGCTTCTTTGTTTTTGATCTAGCTAAAACAGAAATACAGAAAATTAACTGATCGGGCTTCTTTGATTTGGATCTAGCTAAAACAGAAATGCAGAAAATTAAATGATCGGGCTTCTTTGATTTTGATCTAGCTAAAACAGAAATGCAGAAAAATAACTGATCGGGTTTCTTTGATTATGATCTAGCTAAAACAGAAGTGCAGAAAATTAAATGATCGGGCTTCTTTGATTTGGATCTAGCTAAAACAGAAATGCAGAAAATTAAATGATCGGGCTTCTTTGATTTTGATCTAGCTAAAACAGAAATGCAGAAAATTAACTGATCGGGCTTCTTTGATTTGGATCTAGCTAAAACAGAAATGCAGAAAATTAAATGATCGGGCTTCTTTGATTTTGATCTAGCTAAAACAGAAATGCAGAAAATTAACTGATCGGGCTTCTTTGATTTGGATCTAGCTAAAACAGAAATGCAGAAAATTAAATGATCGGGCTTCTTTGATTTTGATTTAGCTAAAACAGAAATGCAGAAAATTAACTGATCGGGCTTCTTTGATTTGAATCTAGCTAAAACAGAGATGCAGAAAATTAAATGATCGGGCTTCTTTGATTTTGATCTAGCTAAAACAGAAATGCAGAAAATTAACTGATCGGGCTTCTTTGATTTGGATCTAGCTAAAACAGAAATGCAGAAAATTAAATGATCGGGCTTCTTTTTTTTGATCTAGCTAAAACAGAAATGCAGAAAAATAACTGATCGGGCTTCTTTGATTTGGATCTAGCTAAAACAGAAATGCAGAAAATTAAATGATCGGGCTTCTTTGATTTGGATCTAGCTAAAACAGAAATGCAGAAAATTAAATGATCGGGCTTCTTTGTTTTTGATCTAGCTAAAACAGAAATGCAGAAAAATAACTGATCGGGCTTCTTTGATTTGGATCTAGCTAAAACAGAAATGCAGAAAATTAAATGATCGGGCTTCTTTGATTTGGATCTAGCTAAAACAGAAATGCAGAAAATTAACTGATCGGGCTTCTTTGATTTGGATCTAGCTAAAACAGAAATGCAGAAAAATAACTGATCGGGCTTCTTTGATTTGGATCTAGCTAAAACAGAAATGCAGAAAAATAACTGATCGGGCTTCTTTGATTTGGATCTAGCTAAAACAGAAATGCAGAAAATTAAATGATCGGGCTTCTTTGATTTTGATCTAGCTAAAACAGAAATGCAGAAAAATAACTGATCGGGCTTCTTTGATTTGGATCTAGCTAAAACAGAAATGCAGAAAATTAAATGATCGGGCTTCTTTGATTTGGATCTAGCTAAAACAGAAATGCAGAAAATTAACTGATCGGGCTTCTTTGATTTGGATCTAGCTGAAACAGAAATGCAAAAAATTAACTGATCGGGCTTCTTTAATTTTGGTCTAGCTGAAAAAGAAATGCAGAAAATTAACTGATCGGGCTTCTTTGATTTGGATCTAGCTAAAACAGAAATGCAGAAAATTATCTGATCGGGCTTCTTTGATTTTGATCTAGCTAAAACAGAAATGCAGAAAATTGAATGATCGGGCTTCTTTGATTTTGGTCTAGCTAAAAATGAAATGCAGAAAATTAAATGATCGGGCTTCTTTGATTTGGATCTAGCTAAAACAGAAATGCAGAAAATTATCTGATCGGGCTTCTTTGATTTTGATCTAGCTAAAAAAGAAATGCAGAAAATTAAATGATCGGGCTTCTTTGATTTTGGTCTAGCTAAAAAAAAAATGCAGAAAATTAACTGATCGGGCTTCTTTGATTTTGATCTAGCTAAAAAAGAAATGCAGAAAATTATCTGATCGGGATTCTTTGATTTTGATCTAGCTAAAAAAGAAATGCAGAAAATTAAATGATCGGGCTTCTTTGATTTTGGTCTAGCTAAAAAAGAAATGCAGAAAATTAAATGATCGGGCTTCTTTGATTTTGATCTAGCTAAAAAAGAAATGCAGAAAATTAAATGATCGGGCTTCTTTGGTTTTGGTCTAGCTAAAAAAGAAATGCAGAAAATTAAATGATCGGGCTTCTTTGATTTGGATCTAGCTAAAACAGAAATGCAGAAAATTAAATGATCGGGCTTCTTTGATTTTGATCTAGCTAAAAAAGAAATGCAGAAAATTAAATGATCGGGCTTCTTTGATTTTGGTCTAGCTAAAAAAGAAATGCAGAAAATTAAATGATCGGGCTTCTTTGATTTGGATCTAGCTTAAACAGAAATGCAGAAAATTATCTGATTGGGCTTCTTTGATTTTGATCTAGCTTAAAAAGAAATGCAGAAAATTAAATGATCGGGCTTCTTTGATTTTGATCTAGCTAAAAAAGAAATGCAGAAAATTATCTGATCGGGCTTCTTTGATTTTGATCTAGCTAAAAAAGAAATGCAGAAAATTAAATGATCGGGCTTCTTTGATTTTGGTCTAGCTAAAAAAGAAATGCAGAAAATTAAATGATCGGGCTTCTTTGATTTTGATCTAGCTAAAAAAGAAATGCAGAAAATTAAATGATCGGGCTTCTTTGATTTTGGTCTAGCTAAAAAAGAAATGCAGAAAAGTAAATGAATCACCACACTGTTCAAAATCTGGTTTATCCAGAGTATCACCAGCCCAGTAGTCAGCACTTCGGTTTTGACATGAATATCAATTATATGGTCATTTGTTTTATGCATTTCTTGTTTTCAAGACTCTGACTTTTTTCGCAAAACTAAGGATTTTCTTATCCAAGGCAAAGATAACCTTCGCCGTATTTGGTACAGTTTTGGAATTTTTGCTCCTCAACTTTGTACTTTTTTTTGGCTTTTTAAATAATTTAATCTGAGAATTTGAGGAAAACATGGTCATCTAAAGTTTTTTTTTCTCATAACTGACCAAGTAGTTTTTGTCGAGCCTGCGACTTTTGTCGCAGAAAGCTCGACATAGGGATAGTGATCCGGCGGCGGCGGCGGCGGCGATAGCTAACTTCTTAAAAGATTTATATTTTAGAAGGCGGAAGACCTGGATGCTTCATACTTTGTATATGGATGCCTCATGTTAGTATGTTTCTGTCAGTAACATGTCCAATGCCCTTGACCTCATTTTCATGGTTCAGTCACTACTTGAAAAAAAGTTAAGATTTTTTGTAATGTTGAATTCTCTCTTATTATGAGTAATAGGCTAACTATATTTGGTATGTGCGTACCTTGCAAGGTCCTTATGCCCGTCAGACAGTTTTGACTTGACTTCGACCTCATTTCATGGATCAGTGAACAAGGTTGTGTTTTGGTGGTCAAGTCCATATCTCAGATACTATAAACAATATGTCTTGTATATTCGGTGTATGGAAGGACTGTAAGGTGCACATGTCCAACTGGCAGGTGTCATCTGACCTTGACCTCATTTTCATGGTTCAGTGGTTATAGCTAAGTTTTTTGTGTTTGTCTATTATTCTTATACTTTATGCAATAGGAGTACTATATTTGGAGTATGGAATGATTGTAAAGTAGACATTAGTTGGCAGGTGTCATCTGACCTTGACCTCATTTTCATGGTTAGCGGTCAAAGTTAAGTTTTTTAGTTTTGGTCTTTTTTTCCAATACTATATGTAATAGGTCAACTATGTGTATGAAAATATTTTATGATCTTCATGTCAGTCGCGCAGGTTTTATTTGACCTTGACCTCATTTTCACAGTCCATTACTCAGTGTTAAATTTTTGTGTTTTGGTTTGTTTTTCTTAAACTATAAGCAATAGACCAAATATATTTGTTGTATGGAAGAATTGTTAGCTGTACATGCCTGCCTGGCATGGTTCATATGATCTCATTTTCATGGTTCATTGATCAATGTGTAACGTATAACCAGGCGTTTATATCTCAAACGTCCGTTCCAGTAAATACTTGGATCCAAGTTGTCCACAAACAATATGGTAATACTAAAAACTACAGCTATCTATATATTATGCACAATGAACTAAAATATACACACTGACTCTTTGTCGATATAAAGTAACAACGTACAATTATATATATACAAATATAATACAATAAAACAGCCTGTGCTCAAGATGGAACGGTCTTTCACTAAAAGACAGTATAGCTGGTACAGCTTGTCCTCCGAATGGGACAGTCTGTCACTACAAGACAGTGCGGGCTGGTACAACTTGTCCTCACAGTGGGACAGTCTGTCACTACTAGACAGTGGGGATTGGTACAACTTGTCCTCCCAGTGGGACAGTCTGTCACTACTAGACATTGCGGACTGGTACAACTTGTCCTCCCAGTTGGAAAATCTGTCACTACCAGACAGTGTGGGATGGTACTATGTTAATCCTATCAACTTGTACGTTCACTTTGTACCCAGTACAAGAGTGTCCTCTGAATATTAAAGCTCTTCCAGCACTTCATATTACCGACGAACGCTCTGTTGACTTGTGACGGCTCATCGTCAGCCAACCGACAGCCTTGAGTGCCATTTCTCATTCTCTTATATACCCGTGGTCGATACCACTATTTCCTTGATAGGGGTGTTCTCTATATGTTACCCTTATGGCGCATAGAGAGTCCATTATGATCACCCCTATAACGTTCGACCCGGCTACTAATTTTCCCGCCAAACGTCTAAATCTGTGGAACTCTTTCCCAAGCGTAAACCATGCTTTCTACACTAAGATTCTAGTCAACTGTAACCTTAACGACCAATAAACATTACAAATGTTTAGTTTTCTTGGTTTATGTTAAGTTTATGTGACAGTTGTAATAAAGCTTTATTTTAGGACTATCAACATAATATCAATGATTAGTAAAGAAGGCGAGACATTCCAGCCTGTGCACTCTTGTGTTAGAAAAGCACACTAAACCAGCGTACCGAAGAAATTGATTTTTTTGTTAAAAAGATAATAGATGAAATTAAAATAATTCTGGGAGAAATATAATCATTAAATGTATTTTTTTCCCTCATAAATTATGCGCATATGATAACATTTGATTTAACAGCATGCTTGATAAATTATCATCATTTTAACAGACAAACAACAGCTGATCTGCAAGGTATACACACGCCTTGCCACTAGTTATAAAAGTGAGAGTTTTAGCGCTATAAAGCCAGTTATTATCCACCATTTTCTACATTCAAAAATGCCTGTACAAAGTCAGGAATATGACAGTTGTTGTCCATTCATCCTTTGATTTTGCCGTTCCATTAGGGACTTTCCGTTTTGAATTTTCCTCGGAGTTCAGTATATTTGTGATTTTACTTGTTACTTGGTTACAACCCAAGTGAAGCGTGAAGCCGAGAAAAAGCTTAATTATTCAACCAGCAACGTATGTCTTTCGATAAAGTGATCTAGGGGATAAATAAATGCAGTAGTAGTATATCGCTGTTCGAAATTCATACATCGATTGAGAAAAAAACATCCGGGTTACAAACTAAAACTGAGGGAAACACATCAAATATAAGAGAAGAACTACTACACAACAGAAACACAACACTAAAATGTAACACACATAGAAACAAACTATAATATATCAATGGCCATTTTCCTGACTTGGTACAAGACATTTTTAAAAAAAACCATGGTGGGTTGAAACTGGTTCTGTGGCTAGCCAAACCTCCCGCTAAACACAGTGTAGGCAATGCTGCACCGGTATCACATTAACAGCTATTAAGTAAAAACTATTTGCTGAAACTATTTGAGTAAATTATAGACGACGAATATACGAATGATAGTGTAAGACTTGCATAACCACAAGTTAAGTTATCCGATGTAGGAAGTTTGTCGTAAAGATGTCACATATTTAGATGCATATAATTAAAGAAACAATGACGGTATGGTAATGTGAGAACAGACAAAATCCGACTGATCTGTAAAACACACCAAATATTTGTCACTTAACATCATATAACGTGGTCCCACCCTAGAAAACGGCGAGGAGGGAAACCTTTTCCCTTTAAAAACGCATGGTTCGAGTGATTTAAGGCATTGTTCTCAATACAGAATCATAAAAACTATTAACGTTTGAAGTAGTTATTTCAGTACAAAATTTGGTATGGAGATTGTTTTTTACTGAGTTCACAATAAATTTATGGTCAAAACCGTCAACTTACTAAAAAAAAAATACGTGTCAAGTAATTCATGTTAATTTGTCAACAGCGTTACAATAAACTATTTTGACAGAAAACTTAACTTGATATTACTTACTTAAAGTTACTTATAGTTGATTTCCAGTACAGGATCCCTCAAGGTTCCTCTTTACCAGACTCGTAATGTAATGATTTTCTAATACTGTTTTGTCCGTGACTTCCGGATATTTCTGCTCTGTCACGCCTGGTAAACCATCTAATCTCAACCAAATGGTTGAGGACGGAAAAAAGTATTCTGGCACTTCCTGTTGAGCTTTTCTGGTTCAAAATATTCAAAATAAACACAGGGTAGGTCGAATTTTCGTCGATTTACTGAAAAATCAATGACTTTTTTGTAAAATCGGAGAATGTCATGCCATAGATAAATAATAATTGAACTAATATGTTTCTTCTTGGTTTAAAATATTTTAAATTGAAGTCACAATCACTTTTCTCCTACGGATTATAATGTTTACATTCTTTTAAATCCGAATAGAACTCTATGATACTATATATTAAGGTTCATTGTGGACCCTATGGTTAAAATGGCTGTATTTTCACCTCAAAATTTTCTCTGAGTACAGGCAAACCTGTGCATCTGGAAAAGTTTTAAGGCATAGCATGCCCTAGATAAATAGAATTCAAATGCATTGTATGATTTAGAAAATTCATAACTTAACTGATATGATTGTAACAGACTGCGACACAAAACCACATTATCAGAGTAAGAAGCCACGCAAATGCTACATATACTCCAAAGCCAAAATGGGAAGATCTACACAAAGACCTGACTATCCTTTCAACCAACATCATTGAAATGTATCATTCAGGTGCCACAGTACAGGAATTATGGGACAAGTTCAAGACAGACCTTTATTCTAACCTTGACAACCATATACCATCAAAACTCATCCGATCTAAAACCAGTCTACCCTGGATCAATCATAAAATCAGGAAAATGTTTAAAAAGAAAACAAGGCTATACCAACAGGCAAAGAAAACCAACAACTGACCAACTACAGGCACTTCCAAAAAGAATGTAAGCGGAAATCAGGAAAGCTGAGTATAACTACATTAATACCACAATCCTAGAAGGCTAGAAAACAACAACTCAAAACCTTTTTGGAAATATGTAAAATCAAGGAAACAGGACAACAATAGAATAGCACCCCTTAAAAGCAACGGCCACCTAATCAATGACAGCAAAGGGGAAAGCAGAATTACTGATCAAACAATTCAGCTCAGTATTTACAAGAAATAAAGACAAAACTCTGCCAACAACATCAAAGCACATAAAAAGCACAATACCTCCTTTATACATAAATACAGATGGAGTCGAAAAGCTGCTGAAAAAACTGAATACATCCAAGGCATCAGGACCAGACGGCATACCAAACCGTATATTGAAAGAATGCTCAAAACAACTAGCACCTGGACTTACAATGATATTCCAAAAATCCAATCAACACTGGTACATTACCAAGAGACTGGCTAAATGCAAACATATCAAGTGTCTCTTCAAAAAGGGAGACAAACATGCACCAGAAAACTACAGACCAGTATCCTTAACATCTGTACCATGCAAGCTACTGGAACATATAATCTGTAGACATATACTCAAACATCTAGAGAAGCACAGAGTACTTACATCACTAAACCATGGCTTCAGGTCAGGCTATTCCTGTGAAACCCAACTGCTAGTCACACTACACGACATTCCTGAAAGCCTTCGACGCAGGAAAAACAAATTGATGTAGCTATACTGGACTTCTCCAAAGCGTTTGACACTGTGCCGCACAACAAACTACTGCACAAAATGAACGAATACGGTATAAGAGGACCACTAAACAAATGGTTGGAGATGTTCCTAACCCAAAGGAAAATGAAAGCTGTCGTAGATGGGGAGGAATCAGAAGAAGCTTCAGTTGACTCCGGTGTACCACAAGGTACAGTACTAGGGACCCCTTCTCTTCCTCTGCCACATAAACGACCTTCCAGATTCAGTACAATCATCTGTCAGACTTCTCGCAGATGACTGCCTCCTGTACAGGAACATAAATAGTCAACATGACCACACACTCCTACAACGAGACCTCCAAAACCTAGAAGATGGGCCACAAACTGGGGCATGCGCTTCAATGCAAAGAAGTGCTATATACTTAGCATTAAGAATAAAAGCCAGAAGATGTACAGCCTAGACGGACATGTACTACAACAAGTCCAACACAACCCATATCTAGGCTTACAAATATCAGAAGACCTAAAATGGACCACGCACATCTCAAATGTTGCCAAGAAAGCCAATTCGACACTCGGTCTTTCTAAGAAGAAATCTACGCTTCTGCCCAAAAGATTGCAAAAAGACCGCATATATATCATTAGTACGATCAACTATGGAATATGGTGCCATAATATGGACCCAAATACACAACATGATATAAATCAATTGGAAAGAATACAACGCAGAGCAGCTAGATTCATCACAGGCGACTATAGGTCTAGAGAAGAGGGGTCGGTCACCAAAATGCTAGCCGAGTTAGAACTAGACAACCTACAAACAAAAGAACAAGTCAACGGCTAGTATTTCTGTACAAAGTGGTTGAGGGGTTGGTCCCCAGCTATTAATCCCGACGATTTTCTTGTTAAAAGTAAACCTAAGAGGAAAATCAAACCTAAAACATTTGACAATTTTGTATGTGCCAATATAGTGACAAATTCAGTAAAGAACAATTCTAAGGCACTAGATACTATTCCAAGCAACACCGATCCATATAAGAACTCTTTCTTCGTCAAGAGTGTACTACATTGGAACCAACTAGAGGATCGTATTGTATGCGCAGATACAGTTGAGAGCTTCAAGGCTGCTCTCCAACACCGCCAATAGGTTGTCTCTCTCTCCCGTTGAGTAAAAGCCAGAATTGGTATCTTCAACGTATACATACAGATAGAACTGGATTTTGCCGTACACTTTTTTTTCGTCTCTGCAGAAGATGATAAAATTAACAAACAGTTGAGTTTACCTTGAAATGGTCCACTCAGGTACACAGTTTAAATAACCAATTATTGTCAGGTATCTATTGTCCATCTAATGTCCATGTCAATTAAAAAGTGCTCACTTTAA
The DNA here is from genome assembly GCA_019925275.1 of Mytilus edulis. Classification (NCBI taxonomy): domain Eukaryota; kingdom Metazoa; phylum Mollusca; class Bivalvia; order Mytilida; family Mytilidae; genus Mytilus; species Mytilus edulis. The sequence continues at coordinate 102,605,337 of CM034361.1, read as the reverse complement.
TTTTTACCTGGTGGGGAAGTTCTCAAACCTGTTTCCCAACTTAGTTTATTTTGGCACCTTCTGGAGGAATGAAAAAAAGTGCACGGCAAAATCCTGGTAAGTTTTTTATTTTTCTAAAACATAAAACATACTTAAAATTCATTTATCTAGGGCATGCTATGCCTTAATTGTTTTACAGATGCGCAGGTGTTGTCTGTAACTCAGTGTAAATTTTGAGGTGAAAATACGGCCATTTTAGCCATAGGGTCCACATGTAACCTTAATGACTTAGCAAGAAACATGTCAATTATTTGTGAGTTTTTTTTTTAGGCTTTACGATAACCACGTCTGTAAATTGCACAAATATTTGTTTGTCAAGCCTACTCTGAGCAGAAAAAATAAAAAAATATAAATGGTTGAGATATAAAGGTATTGGTTGAGTCTTTCTGTCACAATGTTGAGACTTTCTGGTTGCGCTGTACTATTCGAGTTTACCTTTTTTTTACGGTTAACCTGATTCATGTTTTCTGTCGTGGTAACATAAAAAATCTAAATACAGATACAATTTTAAGCTTTGCCGATAGAAAAATTCATGCTTAACAAATATAAATAAGATTATTTTACAATGGTTATTTATTAATATGATTTTGGATGAATTCGATTCCTAACAGACATTATTTAATGCCGAAAATGCGAACATTTATAAAGAAATAAAATAGTTAAAAACTAAACAATCGAACAGGACCCCTTTTCTAGGTTTATTTTTTCGTAAACATTATTTCAGGTGGTGATAATTTAAATGTGAGTAAAAGATGTCATTTTTGTCATTGTAATACTTATCACAAAAAAATATGATTCGATTTTAAAATTGCTTTGTAAGTATTATAAGTGACGTCCAACTTAGTGTAATCATTGGTGTTGTATTGAAATAATTTAAAACTTAGATGTTTGTTCACAACTGCATTCAGGGCACATCTTTAATATCTGGTAGTATTCAGCAACATTTATATTATAACCTGGGCCCCGGCACACTAGGCCGTGATCGCACTACGATCTCTTAAAAAATAATGCTATTGACGATCGTAGTGCAGTATGGTCGTGTTACGGTCTTGATGAGGTCTTGGTGATCGTGTTGGAGTAGCAAACTTTAAACATGTTCAAAACAATCGTGATGCGTTCGTGGCGAAATCAGGTCGCAGTTCTGTTCTAGTCGTAGATTTTTTTAGCCGTGGAACTGTCAGGATCAGTTCCGGTTTAACTGTGTAAATCAGTTCTAGGTAGAACTTACCAATGAACAAATCAGTGCTTGGTTAGAACAGTTCTAGCTAGAACTGTCTTAAAAGTGTCAGGAGATAGTTCCACATTTGTACGCTAGAAACAGTTCTCCTTCAGATTATGACAGTTAGAGGTAAAACCTCCATTGTATGTACATCTCCTTTGCAATTATCTATTTTAAATGAAAATAACTTTTGATGAAATGAATGAATTTAATGATTATCCATTTCTGAATTTCTGAATATTAATTCAGTTTCTTTTTAAATATTTTTAAAACTGGATTTCGACGTAGCTAAATTGTGGGAGATAGTTAGTTTGAACTCTGGCCTGGTCAACTTAAATTCTAAAAAAAAAATTGTGTGTGTCTATGCTAAGCATGCGATATCTGCTAAAAACTGTGATCACACCTTACCGGATAGCTCGAACGAACGACGAAAGGATAAACAAAAGTTTTTCATTTACAAAATTTGCATCCGTTAGGAGTCCGCGATGTAATGACCAAATAAAACGGACGTGTAATATGCCGAAAAATGGGGTGGAAGAGGAATAAGAAAAAAAAAATGTCAGAATAAAAAGCCAATAATTTTGCCTGATCATGTTAAGAAGTTACCCCAAAAATTCATGATACTAAAGAAAACTAACATACCAATAATTTCTTTTCTTACGCGATTTGTTTTTCAATTTGTATGTATCCGTTTTTATTACATAAAGTAACAACTAGAGGTCGCCGTACGGCCTTCAAATTTTAAGCAAAGCCCATACTGCATAGACAGCTATAAAAGGCCCCGAAATGACAATGTAAAACAATTGTAACGAGAAAACTAACGGCCTTATTAATATAAAAAAAAAAATGAACGAAAAACAAATATGTTACACATAAATAAATAAATTCTAGCCTCGGAGATGTCAATTACAACATTATTGACGTTAAAAACTTCTGTGCAAAACTGCATCTCAAACGCTAGACTTAATCTCCGCGTTAGAACTTTAATACTAGTACTTAAAAAAAACCACAGCTATTAACTATTTAGACTCTATTACAACCAAAGGCCTCTTTAGAAGCTGCTGTGATAACTACAGACAGATTAAAATGACTGTTGAAATGTCAAACAATATACGGCAAGTTTATGAATTTTGACAGTTGTATATGTAATTGATACTAAGCTACACAAGGTCATGTTTTTCTCTGACTATTTATGACGTCTTTACACTAAATTCATTGGATGTTGGATGTGTACGGATTGATAGTTTTAGTCTTAGATGCATGATTTTTTTTATTAGTTGTTAGTGGCTTTGAACTAGCTGTCAGATAACTGCGAGTACCTCAGATCTGTTCCTAGCGTCTTTTTGTTGTCGGGATGTTCAAGAACCCGGCCACTTCCAATTGTATTTTTGTCCATTTGATTGAGTTAAAACCTTTTTCAACTGATTTTTATAGTTCGTTCTTATGTTATACTGTTATATCTATACCACTGTCCCAGGTAAGGGGGAGGGTTGGGATCCCGCTAACATATTTAACCCCTCCACATTATTTATGTATGTGCCGGTCCCAAGTCAGGAGCCTGTAATTCAGTGGTTTTCGTTTGTTTATGTGTTACATATTGAATCATATTTGTTTTTCGTTAATTTTTTTTTTTTTTTTTTTTTTATATATATATAAACAAGTGTGGACACAGATGAGTGTGGATAGTATGTTTGGATGTTTGACAGTGTTTTATGATAAATGTAGTTCTATGTTTTTCCTATATGTGTTTATTAACTGTGTTGCACGATGATAACCCAAACCCGGGGCATTAGGAGTATTGTTTATTTTATATTTAGTTTAGTTTTTATGTCAAGACAGGCATGGAAGAGACACTAATTGCATTATTTACCAAATGATTATGATAGAATATGTTCCACATCTTTGATTTTGGATACATTTTATAGCTAGGAGAGCAACACATAATAGGTTCAATTTTTCGTGATTTTTTTAAATTGGGAGATGATATCTGAGAACATGATATAAGGACCTGTAATTCAGTGGTTGTCGTTTGTTTATGTGTTACATATTCGTTTTTTCTTTATTTTTTTTGTACATAAATAAGCCTGTTTATTTTTCTCCTTTGAATTGTTTCACATTGTTCATTTCGAGACCTTTTATAGCTGACTATGCTGCATTAGCTTTGCTCATTGTTGAAGGTTGTGCGGCGACCTGTAATTGTTAATTTCTATGTCATTTTGGTCTGTTGTGGAGAATTGTCTCATTGGCAATCATATCACATCTTTTTTTTATGTATTTTGCTAACTATTTTATGGTTCTATTTATATATTACTGAGTGCCAATGAAAACGCAACACTTGGTTTTTCAAAAATAAAAATTTATATTAGAAATCATAATCTTTCAAAATGAATTGTTCTTAAAAAATTAACAATTCTAACAATAGATCGATATCAAACAAAAATGTTTCATTGTCATCTTTCGGGCGCAATAGATAAACGAAACATCCAATGTCGAATCATCAAATCACAGTCCTAACAAAAAATGTTACAAACCCGTTGTGCAGCGCAATCTCGATAGCGCCGTGGAATTGATCATCCCGGACGTTTAATGTGATCTCGAGGAATGTTATCCCAAACTTGTTCTGTAAAGCAAACTCAAGCTGACTTTATGATATTGGTGGTGGTTTTCATCGTCTAAATCATGTCAAATCTGGTGAAAAAATTTGCTCTTTCGACCTAAATTTGGCGAAACGCACGACTTTTGGCCAAGGCAGGTGCCAAAACGTCTATGTAACCACCGACGATTTTTGGTACATAATGAATGATTTTTGGTACATAATGAATGATTTTTGGTACATAATGAAATGATTTTTGGTCTACAGAATTCGATGTTTACACCAGACGGCCGTTAAGATGTCGGCTGTGGTCCTCTTAAACCGTTGAATTTCTGCGCAAAAGGTGCTTTACTGAAATTGCTCCATAGGATCTTCCGTGACCACCATTGAAATCACGTGACCTTTGGACATCCATCAGAGTCGATTTTCGGATATGTTAAAGACCAAATGTATCGGTTTTGCTGAGCGTTTCTTGCTTTTTGAACCCCGGGATGTGGCTTATCATTAACTGATCCATTTTTGTTGAATTTGTGGATGATTTGGGTTATTGTATGCTGTGAAAGGCTTCATTGGATCATGCCCGAAACTGCATGTCGCTAGTTGTCAGAAAGTCCTGGCATTTACTCAGATGTTTATTGCAGTTTCCTTACAATAAGGGCGGGAAAATTCATGACATTAGCCAAGCTTTAAATGACAAAATCGTGAAAATGGTGCGTATGTTGAAAAGCGGTGAACTCGGTTTATGTCCATTCAAAATAACCCTTACTTCGCATTTGTTCCAAAAATCACCCAACCGTAAAGTTGTTGACAATTGTCTTTAAAGTCATTTTCAACCAACTTTACAAAGTTCTAATATAAAATAAATAAAAATTATCAGACTTTTTTGAAAAACAAAAGTGTTGCGTTTTCATTGGCACTCAGTATATCTTTGTGGTGGCTTGTCAGTATCATTAGTAAAACACTTTAAAATGTTGAATTGATCCTCAGATTAGAAGACATTTATTGGTTTTTAGTAATGACAATGCCTAAAATGATGCTTGGGCCTGATGAGCTAGAAGTAAGCTTCTGTGCTGTTTTCTATCAATTCTTTGATAATATCTCCTTCAAAGCTGGTGAAAGCAAAACAAATTTGGTCAATGGACAAATAATGTTTGGTTCAAACAAACAAAAAACTGCTTTTTCTCCCTGTTACTTACATTGTACATAGAAATGATAATACTTGGAGGCATCCTTGTACATGAGAGTTGTCTGTTAAAATCTTTATTTCACAAAGAATGAATTGCATAACAATGAACCGAGCTCAAAGCAAAGCACTTTAAATAAAACACTTTGACAGAGAGCTCAATCCAGTGATATACTTTGTACTACAGGTCCTTCATGAACATCCATCAAACCAGAACCATATCTCAATAACATGCCATTCTACATTGTTGGATCAGAAGTCCTGAAAAAGACATGATTTTTTTTTATCGTATTTAAAGTATATATGCATAGGTTAAAACTTTCCAAATTTTGTGGTATAATCATTCAGTGTCTGGCAAACTATCAATCGCTTCATGCACAAACTGATATAGGTTGAGCATGAGTGCCCCTCTGTTGGAAATAAAAACATACCTCCACCTAATTTTAGTCAACTGATGAAGAAAACATTCAAAACTATAAAATGTTATCTAAGACTTGTCAGTGTCTATATATAGCTATTCCACCATCGCCACTGAATCAGTGATATATGTACACATAATTAAAGAACCTTAGTGAGCACGCTAAATATCCCACGTCCCACATTGTCATTGGGAGAAATTAAATAAGTATAAGAAAAAAAAAATTGTATAAGAAAAATTATTGAATTAATAATTTCCTGTCAATATACACATCTACATAGTATGTCCTTATTATCTAAAAAAATTTCATAAAATTCTGTTGTGTGTTTTCAGAGGAGTTGAGATGACAAACTGTTGCAGAAGTACATTGAAGCAAATAAGTTCAAAGGGGCGTAACTCCTAGAAATAAAATTGAATCGTAATTTCCCGTCGATATGCACAACTAAATAGTATGTCCTTATTATCTGAAAAGGTTTCATGAAATTCTGTTGTGTAGTTTCAGAGGAGTTGCGATGACAAACTGTTGCAGTAGTACATTGAAGCAAATAAGTTAAAAGGGGTAACTCCTAGATATAAAATTGAATCGTAATTTCCCGTCGATATACACAACTACATAGTATGTTCTTATTATCTGAAAAGGTTTCATGAAATTCTGTTGTGTTAGTTTCAGAGGAGTTGCGATGACAAACTGTTGCAGTAGTACATTGAAGCAAATAAGTTCAAAGGGGCGTAACTCCTAGAAAAAAAAATTGAATCGCAATTTCCCGTCGATATGCAAAAACTACATAGTATGTCCTTATTATCTGAAAAGGTTTTCGTGAAATTCTGTTGTGTGGTTTGAGAGGAGTTGTGATGACAAGAAACAGGACTGACGGACGGACGGGTCAAAAACATTATACCCTCTGCAACTTTTTTTGCGTGGGGTATAAATACATGTAAGACTGAAATTAAAGTACATAAAAAGACTAAAACTGACATTTGGTCTTTACCTTTATTCCCCAAGTCGTGTTCAAATCTGATTCATGATAAAATAAAAATTACAACCAATGAAATCAAAGGCAAAATTAAGAGGCCCCCCCCCCCCCCTTGTCTGGAAAAAAAATGGTTGATTATTTAGAGAAATATTGGAGCATGATCAGAGTGGGCCCTCTGTTAGGCAGTCAAGTGGGCCACCACTTATGAAAATTTCTGGATTCGCCACTGGAAATATCCCTCAAAATAGATTTAGCTTTTTAAATCCCAGTTTTCAAATATGGTAGCTAGGTGGAACCTAAAACTAAAAAATTTGAAAAAAATATTTTAAATATATTTCAAATGCATTTTACATGTGATAATATAAATTCTCCCAAATTTCACTGTATTTTCTCTTTTGATGTTTTTCAACTACAGCCAGTTTGGTGTGGGTTGATGTTTGATTGTTGTACATGTTATATATCGACATGAGATTTGTTTATATACATAATACTTATTTCCCTAAATTCAAATAAAATAGATGTGAGAAATTAAAGGAAACCATATGCAAATATTAAAAAAATAATTTGCATTTATTCTGTTGATTGATAGTGGTACACATATGAAGAAATGGTGAAATCACTTATATATAGTTCTGATCAAAAGTTTCATGATAGACATGCATGGTAAATAAGTAGTAGGTTGTTTGAAGTTTGCAGCATATTCAACTTTGAAAATCTTTTTCAGGTCTACAATCCATATAAAAATCTGAATATATGTGGTATAATTTCCAATGAGACAGCTTTCCAGAGGTTAAAATAACAAAGTAATTATAGGCAACCATACAGCCTTAAAAAGTGAGAAAAAAACAGTCTAGACATTGTTAAGTAAGCAACAATTAAATTAAGAAAAGTAATGGCCTGATTTGCAACTTATAAACAAAAATGGTTTGGAACCTCCCCCCAAAAAAATCAAAGAGCAGATTGCTCTGAGGGATACGATTGCCGTTGTTTCGTTGACACATGTACATGTATTACATGTAGCTGGATAATATTATTTTCAAAACTAATTCAACTGCACATGTAAAATAGTTACAAAATAGCCAATCCCGGATAAAAGTGTATGAAAAAATGCAATTAGGCGTATTGTGTTTTATTTTTGTACTATCAATTCCAAGTTTACTTTCCACAGCAGTCACTGAGACTCAGAGTGAGAGAAGGTATTTCACTTCTTATCTTATCACCTATTTTCCTACGTTAATTCTAGGAGGAACCAATTCCTAACTCTTTAAATATTTAATTTCCTTTCGGTCAGTGATCATAACTCCTTTCCGTACACATTTATCAGTTTAAATTGCGATCGTTTTTAATATAATACACTTTATTGACAGAACGAGCTAATACTCGACGTATTGTTTTTGATTCAGAATTCACGGAAGTTACTTCCGCAAGGGAGACAACTGAAACAATAATATGGAAGACTCCATTTCGCCTGAAGGGTGTTCTTACGATGTGGGACTATATTTATTTTAATTTAAATGATGCATATAATTTAAAATTATGCAACAATAATAACCTTCAATAGCAGACATACATAGAAAAGTTCCCATGAGTTTAATCAAAGAGCAGAATGCTCTGAGGGATACGATTGCCATATAGTTTTCATTGACACATGTATAGCAGTTCTGCCAACATTTCATTAAGCAAATTCGTGAGATTTGGCCAAAATAGAAAAGTTCAAAGAGGAAAAAAATTGATCCAAGGATACTGCTGCAAAAAAGCATGAACATGCGTGAGTCTCACGCATTTTTGGCACCCCGGCCTTGATAGTCCAAATAATTATGACGTCTTGAAAGGCTATTATATTTTTTTTTTCTTTGACGCCTTACTTCGACGTCGGTACAGCTGGATAGTATTATTTTCAAACTAATTCAACTGCACATGCAAAGGTAATATAAATCTGTATAGTCACTCAACTTTAAAAATAGCTAATCCCGGATACAAGTGTACGAGAATGTACTTATTGTGTTTTATTTGTGTGCTATCAATTCCAAGTTTACTTTCCACAGCAGTCACTGAGAAAGAGAGAGAAGGTATTTCACTTCATAGTTCGAGATTACTTGATGTCCGACGGCTGATTTGCCAGACAAGCTGGGACCGTGGTGGACTTTTATGCTAGTATACTTAAATTTCAAACTTAAATAGTCCGTCCCATATATTATATCAAGTATTATTGGATGCCGAATTGAAATTTAAATAGGTGCCGATTTGACTAGATGCCGATTTAACCAGGTCCGATTTGACTTTTTCTATTGGGTGCCGATTTGACTTGTACCCAGTAATCTCGGGACTATTTACTTCGTATCTTATCACCGTTAATTTAGGAGGAAACCCCATTTCCCAGTCCATATATTATATCAAATATTATTGGATGCCGAATTGACTTTTAAAATAGGTGCCGATTGACTAGATGCCGATTTTAACCAAGTGCCGATTTAACTTTTTCTAGGGGTGCCGATTTGACTTGTACCCAGTAATCTCGGACTATTCACTTCGTATCTTATCACCGTTAATTCTAGGAGGAACCCCATTTCTAACTCTTTAATTATTAATTTCCTTTGGGTCAGCGGGCATGAATCCTTCCGTACACACTCCTCTGTTTAAATTGAAGATTTCGGTTTAACATTAACATTACGACGTTTTAAAATCGAAAACATCTCAAACGAAAGGGTTTAATTTTTTTCTTGACGATTTTTTGAACAAAATAAATAAACTTCTGAAAAAAAGGGGGAACAAACACAAATCGATATTAATCGAAACTCCCTTTAAATACCCGGCTTATTAAAGGGGTGTTTCTTTTATGAGAGTAAAAAGTTCATTGATAATTAAATATGAAATCCATTAGTTTTAAAATTATGAACAAAATATTAAACTAATCGGAATTCAAAAAGAACCCTGATTTCAATTATCAAAACGGGGAATTCCAAAAAAAAAAAAAAAAAAAAAAAAAAGAACAACCACTCAATTTTTAACCCCTTTGAAATCAAGAAAACTTTTACGCATGCGCATTTAAAATAAAAAAACCCGCGCTTGCGATTTGGAAAAGAAAACGTTTATTTAATTTTTTGAATGATGAATAGTCTCAATTTCTTTATGAGGGTACAGTATCAGTTTCATAAGGTAAAAATATAGAAAACTCCACTTCAGTTTTATATGACAGAAATAGAATTATCGGAATTCAAAGAACTCTCGCATTTATCAAAACTGGGGAATTCCCTCTGACGTGTTTCTAAATTTATATAAAAAACACTAAATATAAATACTGCTTAATTCTGATTTTCCGTGTTGTTAAAAACACGCATATAAGTCAAGGGAAAAATCAAAACATGAAGATTATGAGAAGAACATTACATGAAAGTTGTTTATGTTCAATCCTTTTGCTTGTTTTTACCTTTTAAAGCAAGACAATCATAAGAATCTGAGATGTTGCTGAATGTTTAGAATAAAACGGTTGACGTGAGGGAATGAGCCCTGAGAGTCAACGGTAAAAGTCTACAGATTGCTTAAAAGCAATCGTTATCCCAAAAATTAATTAATTGAGTGGGGAATCCAGAGCAACCATTCAATCGAAAACCCCATCGAAGTCAAGAAAACTATACCCATGCGCATAATTTCAAAAAAAAAACTGGAGCAAGAACGTATTATTAAATGTTTATTAAACGACCTAGTAGTTCTCTATTTCTTTATGGAAGTACAATCTCAAAAGGTACCTTCATAAAGGTAAAATATAAGAAAAAACTCCACTTCAGTTCTTATATGACAGAAATAGATTTATCGGAATTCAGAGAACTCTCGCATTTTATCAAAACTGGGAATTCCCTCTAACGTGTTTCTAAATTCATAAAAACACTAAATATAAATACTGCTTAATTCTGATTTTCCGTGTTGTTAAAAAACACACATATAAGTCAAGGGAATTATCAAACATGAAGATTATAAAAAAAACATTATAGAAAAGTTGTTAAAGTTCAATCCCTTTGTTTGTTTTTACCTTTTAAAGCAAGACAATCATAAGAATCTGAGATGTTCCTTAATGTTTAGAATAAAACGATTGACGTGAGGGCAATGCTCTGAGCCACCAAGGATGGATACGTATAAAAATTAAAAATATGTAATAAGATTGCCAATAAGACAACTACCCACAAATGTTCAAAGACAAAGCAATTACAGCCTTCAAAAATGAGGGAAACTGTCCCGACATGAAAAGTATGCATTAATACAATTGAGAAGAGTAATGGCCTGATTCACAATTCCACTAATAAACAGGTCGGGAACATCTACCCTTCAAATAAAAACCCGATGCTCCAAAAGGGCGCAGCTTGATACTACAGCAGAGGCCGAACCCTGAACAGTTGGGGCAAGTATGGACACAACATTAACATGATTAAAGCCTGATACAGCTCTGAATTTGGATTGTGATCAAATAGTCAAAACAGAATAGGTTTCTGACACAGAATGAATGTAGTCTAAGAACTTAAAACATTTAATATTAAATTGGACTTTTACCTATTGTGGTCCTTTATCCAAAAATCTTAATACATGGTTTGAGGCACTTGTCGCAGAAAAAAAATCCTATATATAGACTTAGGGGTCGACCATTTGATATTCTGGGGGAGGGGGCAGGAGGATTTGTTTTTGATCGGTTATTTATTTTTGTAATCTAAGAGGACAAATTATTCATTTTCTGCACTAGTGAAGCAAGATTTTTCATTTTCATTAAAGCAAGGGACTGATTATTCATTTTCACAACTGTATTTATGATATTCGAAAAACATACAATTTTTAAATGATTTGTTTATTATAAACAACATATTTGTGTTTCCTTTAAATTTTTATTTTGACATTTTTTTTTTTTTTTGCGTACCGAATGCTATAAATTATTATTTTGACATTTTTTTTTGCATGCCGAATGCTATAAATTTTTTATTTTGATATTTTTTTTTGCATGCTGAATTGATATGCACGCAGTTGCGTGTTGGCATATAGGGAGCTACGCGCCTGAATACAATTTAATTAAATATATAAATAACTGGGAATCCTCCCCCTTTATAAGTAGAGACAATCCATAACCTCAGAAATATTAATCTTAAATTTATATAAATGAAAAGTAAGCTTCCATAAATAAAATTCAACAATGTTTCTTAAAATTGGTAAAAGTGGTATAGTCATACCCCAACATGTTGACCATAGATAGACAAACAATTCCAAGGCCGTAACTAGGCATCTTATTTTAGTGAGGCAAAATAATTGAGCCGAGCGAAGCGAGGCGAAATTTTTTTTTGGAGGGTATGAAATAAATGGTGCAAAATCCCTGCATTCTAGGCATTTTTAGAGAGTTTGATAATGTTTTGAATTTGGACACTTTCTATATAAATTTTTCATATTTTAAGACTTTTACTAACACATTATCATCAACACAATGATCAACGTCTTCTTCCAATTCCTACTCCATCCGCAATTCGGTAGCAGCATCGGTAGTAACAGTTTTGTTTGCAAAAGGGAATTAAGCTTTCCTGTAAGCACCATCATACAGTCTCAGTTACAAAATATTTAACTCGCTTTTATGCTGACAAAGAGTAAACAAACTAGGGATAGAATGAGATAAGATACAGGTATATGATTCTTTCTTATCTATAGAGAAGTATATCTGATATGGGTACAGAGTAAATTGGAATGGAGTTTTTGACGTTTACATGTAGGTCCGTAATTTCCAATTATTTCTTGAAATAGTTGGTGGTATTTTAGTTCCAGAATCTATAAATTTAGGGGTTATGGGTTGGGGGTGTCTGATTCCAACACCCCGAATATAAAGAAACGAAATTCCGTAGTCCCCAAATAAGTAAAGACAAAATCCTGTGTTAAATGTTCTACCATTCATCAATAATATGAAATTGAAACATGGGATATTCTTTCAATTTTCAAGGTTAAAGAAACATGGATAAAAACTAATCCACGCATGTTTCATATTATTTATTTTTTATTTATCTGTAAAGAGAAAGATTAAAGTTCGTGAAATAAATACGCAGACAGGACTGTTCCCTTGCGATGCCCAGTACTTGATTTGTCAAAGTTGGTGAAACGAATAAATGAATACGGAGACAGGACTGCCCCCTTCCGAAGACCAGTACTTGATTTGTCAGTCCGTCTACTTATCGATTATGGATTGTACTAATGAAGTTATATGCAATAATCAGACTCTGTTCACAAAAAAACTAGTTTACTAGAACTATTCCTTCTTTACCTTCAGTGTCGCTTTTCCTTTTTCTGCAATAGCCTGTTTTTTAACTAGAGATCCATGATGATTATCGTTACTAGGTTAATGTAATCGAAAAACATCACCCGTTGAGATGCTGAGTTATATCCAGGAAGAATAGTTTAAAAGGAATGATGACAAGTTATAGAAATCAAGGTTGAGACAGAACAACAAATGACTATTATATTTATATATATATGTATAAAAAAAATAATCAGTGTCGAAATTTTAGTGAGGCAATTGCCTCACTTGCCTCAAGGGTAGTTACGGCCTTGAATTCACTTGCATTCGATTCGCATTTGAACTATGTGTTTGTTAATGTAAACCGTTTCAAATGTGAATTAAACTAATTCAAATTAGTTAATGTCAATGCAATCCAATTCAAATTAGGTGTGAACTCAGTATGATTGTCAGGTAGTTTCAAACTGAAAGATACTTTTAAGGGAAGGGAAAGAAACGGATAAAACCATGTGTGTTACAAACACTGTTTATTCAAGTCAGAATCCTGGATCTCAATAGTACTTTCATAATGTCAAATAAAAACATGAATATGATAGTTACATACAATGCTACATGTATTTAATACGTATTAAATGACATTTATTTCAGTGATTGGTAATTAGGAAAAATCTGAAATTCAGGCGTAAATTGAGACAAACAATATCACTGAATGCAGTTTCTAGTCAAGTGACCAGCAAACATGGAAATCTACCTTTTGAATGAAAGGAGAACTCTTACATTGAAAATGAATGATGTAAATCTAGATTCTAATAATAGCCGAAGGGAGCTCACATTCACAACAGTTAAAGCATTGCTGAATTAGTGAACAAAGCATTTTTCTCATTAACTTGAAAATCCACCTATTATAATGGAAAAACCCGAATTTTAAGACATAAATTATAAAATTCCTGATAAAAAGCGGTGCCGAGCATGCATGTAATTTGCTTGAAACATATTCAAAGAATAAAGTTTTATAACTTCCTAATGTCATTTCCAAAATTTATCAAAACCTAAATCTTACTGTGGATTCCTATATTTTTCGTGGATGTCAATTCTCCTGGATTGTTGAAAACTTGCATATTCATCGATATTTGAATTTGTGGTTTTAACAATCCAGACAGACAAATAGCAATAAGGTGTTTAGGCAAACATGACCTAAAACCTCCTTCATATAAGACAAAAATACATGGGAACTCATACTGAATGGTCAAATGTGTTCGATATGAAAATTGCAGTTAAGATGGTAAAATCACAAATCAGCCGTTACTGTAAATGGACTATGACTTTTGAGCAAATTTAAAGGGAAATGACAGGGAAGGGGAGCAAATGCCCTTTCATTTAGTATGCAGGTTTCAAAAATAGAGGGAGAATAAGAGGGAAAGTTGAGTCATCTTTTTAGACTTCAGTTAAACTGAGACTACTATAATGTGTTATAGTAGTCTCAGAGTTAAATAATGACTTATGAAGTTATGTAGACTTACCTTCTAATTTAAAAAAAAAAACACCCACAATACTCAGAACTATGTCTAATTCACTTTGACTACTGATATGCAAACCTAAAAACAGAAAAATATATCATAAAATAGTGATTGAAAGATTCATAACACTTTGAAAGGATAATTCAGACACGTGTTACACGGGGAGCATGTTTGTTTACAAATAATAATGTCACGTGATCGCGCAGACCTCACATGTTGCATCGCCCTTACAATCCACTAATACATAACCCATTATCATGCAAACATGCAACGTGAATGTGATTGGCTCGGGAGGGCCATTTGCTATATAATTAGTGGTAGGGATGAGCCGCTGGAATAGGTCACTTTTTCATGCTCTATGATATATGAAAAGGGTGAGAAATTCAGATTAAATATATCAATAGGTTGCTATTATCACTTGCTTGATTATATCATAAGTATCTGAAACTAATCAGATGTCCTTCTTTATTCTTGATGCGGTTAAACCACAGTCGTAAATGCATCAGTTATTTGTCAAACCAATTATACTCTATTTATTCTGATGTGGTATTTCCACTGATGCCAGTGATAGATGCAATAAATCCAACTATTTTGACATTTGCACCTAATTAACATCCAAGGGTTTATATACATAAAACATGATAACAATTATTTAAAGAAATTCCATTGTGACAGCGTCCTTTAAGAGGGAACGGCAATGAAACTTTTTATCAGTTTTTATATTTAATAGAAATATATCTATAGGTCTGTTTTTTGTTAATTAATATATGACAAGGTATATATTTTTGATTAACAAAATATATGAAAAGGGTGGGGTACTTGATGTCTCAGCTGCTCACCCCTACCAAAAAAGGTTTGAAGTGGCCCCCCCGAGGTGATTGGTTATCAAATAATACAGAAATAATGCATGTACAGTTTATGAAGAAATTATAGATCGATTTTCACTTTTGACACGAATAGCCTCAATAGGTCGGGTTGACATTTTTGTCATCGGGGATAATATTGAGATAAATGGGATAAAACTGACGGTCAAAAAGGTCTAGAGAAGCACATCAGTAGAACCTTAACATTAATAAGTAATACTTACCAAAATTTCTCTAATTAATAAACTATATAACTGAAATTTCACAAAGATAACGGTAAATAATTTTGATGGTGGTGGTGATGCTGGTTAAATTGGCGCGAAATAATATTCTTACTCCTATTGCTTTACGTAAAAAAAATGTATAGAATTGAATTTGACTAAAGTTGAGCATAAAAAAAACGTGAATATGCAAAAGCCTGGCCATATTAATGATAAAGTGTGTATAAATTTCCGTAAACGAATTTACCCGTATACTTCACTAAGAATTACATTTGAGCGCAAGGAGATCTATTTGTGAATTGGTTTATATAACCCCGGTTGAACTCAGGGTCGTATTAACGGAATTTTTTGCGTTGCTTTTAAATCATTGAGGCCATCTATTTTTATTACGGGTTTCCACATCTTTAAATCGGAATTATAGAAAAAATGGAATGTTGTTAGCAGAATCAAAACAGAAATGATGAACACTGCAACATTTTCAGCAAAACATAAATAGGATGGAGGATCTGTGTATTCACATTATTTGTAAAACTCTCCTTATTCCTGTGAAGCGTGTGCTTTACATCGAGGCTTTCTATGCTTATCATCGACGCCACAGTACTTCAACCAATTAGACAACGTTTATTTGGGGCATTCGACCTATTTTAACTCAGATTTGGAATTTTTTAATCGAAATTATTGAAAAATGGAATGTTGTTTGTACATATTAAATAGAAAAAGATGAATACTATTAGCTAAAGCAAGTTTGGATGGGGTTCTGTGTATTTACATTGTTTGTACAACTCTCCTTACTGATGCCATATTTTGGAATTTCCGTGACCTAAATGGTTTGCGAAAATTAATATTTTTATATATAGTATAGTAATAAGGCCTTTAGTTTTCTCGTTTAAATTGTTTTACATTGTCATATCGGGGCCTTTTATAGCCGACTATGCGGTATAGGCTTTGTTCATTGTTAAAGGCCGTACGGTGACCTACAGTTGTTAATGTCTGTGTCATGTTGGTCTCTTGTGGACAGTTGTCCCATTGGCAGTCATACCACATCTTCTTTTTTATAGTTGAAAATTTCATTCACCAGAAGATCTCAACATTGTTCCAGAATATCTCAACCGATACCAGAAAATCTCAACATGACATACGTTATAACATATTTAGCTTAATGAAATTATATTAGTAAGAAAAAGATCAAACTGTAATTTTATGTTTATAATGTTTTAGAAAAATACTAATTTACTGATATATATGCTAGTTTATCAATGATATCACTGTCATTTTGTCAATAGCTGACTGCGCTGGCCACATTTACCTGCTGGAGAAAAGTCATTACGATGTCATTTTAAATCATATTCATTTGTGTTATACACGAGATAAACCGTAATAACAATATCTATGGCATGACATTCTCCGATTTTACAAAAAACGCATTGATTTTCAGTAAATTGACGAAAAGTCGACCTACCCTGTGTTTATTTTGAATATTTTGAACCAGAAAAGCTCAACAGGAAGTGCCAGAATACTTTTTTCCGTCTCAACATTTGGTTGAGATTAGATGATTTACCAGGCGTGTCTGTAGTCATTATAATATATCTCTTCGTCCTACCAATATTTGTCTAGTCGGTTTTTTAAGGAATTTATGGATGGTGACTTTGTTATTTTATCTGGTAGTTTGTTCCAGGTTTTAGCAATTCTAACAGAGAAAGAGTGTTTACGGATATTGGATTGGAATATTTGATGAACGACTTTATTACTGTTGGTCCTGCTACTATATCTTTGTTGAGAATCGTCTGTCTTTCTTAAAAATGAGCTTACTTCTTTGTCGTAGTATCCATTCATTGTTTTAAAGGTTTCAACCATGTCTCCTCTTATTCTCCTATAAGATAATGTTGGTAGGCCTAGTTTTTTAAGTCTCTCTGGGTAGCTCATGTCTTTGAGACCTGGTAATTGTTTTGTTACCCTTCTTTGGACACCTTCTATTTTGTCGATATCTTTCTTTTTGTATTGGGACCAGACTGAACTGGCATAGTCTAGGTGGGTTCTAACCATGGTTTTGTATAATGGCATGAATGTCTCGATTCCCAAGTATTTAAATGTTCTTCTAAGAACTGCGAATATGGAGTTTGCCTTGTTCACTTTTTCACTAATGTGGTTTTCGAAGGTGAGTTCTGAGTCGAAAAGGACTCCTATATCTTTTTCGTCTTTAACTTGTGCTATTGGATGATTTAGTAGACTATAGTTTGGTGGATGGTCAGTGCTATTAGATTTCTTACTTATTTTCATATATTTACATTTTTCCGGGTGAAATTTGAGTAGCCATTTGTCACTCCAGGATTCAATCTTGTTAAGATCTTCTTGTAAAATTTGTCTGTCATTCTGGGTTTTTATTATTCTAAAGATCTTGGTATCATCTGCAAATAGGTATGCATCAGAATCCACTTGGTCTGGAAGATCGTTTATATATAGAACAAATAGTAGTAGTCCTAGTAATGATCCTTGGGGTATCCCAGATGTAACGTTGCTCATTTTTGAAGGCCGTACGGTGACCTATAGTTTGTAATGTCTGTTCCATTTGTTCTCTTGTGGATAGTTGTCTCATTGGCAATCATACCACATCTTCTTTTTAATATTAACAACTTAATTCCTATCAAACGTTTAAACCCACTGTATTTGGACAAAGGGACGGAAGCATATAGTATAGAAAACACAATGTCCTTTTTCTGGGCCTTAACATGTGTTTATTGTCAAACCTAAGTGTCAACGTAATTATACATATTCATTACGAAAATATGCTAACCAGATTTGAACATTAAAATTGATTTACAAGGTCGTTAACATAAAAGTTCAAAAATTCATTTAAGAGTTGAATAGGTCATATGTTACGAAACAATGACTAATTTTCGGTTTTTGATCATGTTTCTCATTTTAAGTCTTTAGTTTTTCTGTTTTGTATACTATTGATTTTTTAATGTTTGCCTTTATCTTTTTTTGTCATGACATTGTTAGTTTATTTTCGACTAATGAAATATACATTGTGTAAAAAAGAAGATGAGGTATGATTGCCAATGAGAAAAATGACACAGAAATTGAAAATTATAGATTTCTTTATTTGAAAATCCAACTTATGTTAAAGCAACTCCTTCTCAAATCTTGATATCACAATTGATTTAAAGTAGTCTATATGAGATGCCATCTTGTACCTCTAATGGTGTATATTGGTCCTAATATTATTTTTGGTTCTCATAAGCTTATCATAGACTTAACGATAGGTAGACTTTCTGCATGTTATCATTGCAAAAGTTATCCAAATTTAAAGTTCACTTCAGTACTCGATTTGAATTTAGTTCGTGTGCCTGCTATTCTGATTTTCTGGAGATTTTATCAGTTTCCTGATTTAGGACAGGTGCAAACAAATGCAGTGGGTTTAAACGTTTGATAGGATTTAAGTTGTTAATATAAAAAAGAAGATGTGGTATGATTGCCAATGAGACAACTATCCACAAGAGAACAAATGGAACAGACATTACAAACTATAGGTCACCGTACGGCCTTCAACAATGAGCAAAGCCTATACCGCATAGTCAGCTATAACAGGCCCCCAAATAAAAAATGTAAAAAAATTCAAAGGAGAAAACTTACGGTCTTATCTTTGTATGTTTTGTTTTGTATGCATTTGTTTATCATTTGGTCTTTTATATGGATATGTCATCTAAAATTTTTGTGCAGTTTCACGTATACAATTGAAACATCTAAATGTGTTGAAAGGACAGTTACTGCTGTCTACATTTGATTTTTTAAAGTACGTGCTGTAGGGGTTTATGTTGTCAGTATATTATATACATACGCTACAAGCGCGTTTAACGCGTTATATATAAGTTTGAGACACGTTTTAGGCACGTTGTATACGCTTCAAGATCGTTCGACTTTAACTAAAGCGTATGCGGGTGTGTTTGTAACGAACACCCCATAATAGAACGTTCAAGACACGACCGGGACGCGTCTCAAATACGTTCAAGAAACTTTTTTCCTTCGTAGCGTGCATTCCATCTACGTTAGACAAACGCCAGGAATACGCCAACATACATTTCTTGAACGCCCGATAAAAGCTTAGGTACGCTTCTCGTACGCCAAATACACGCTTAAAGCTCGTTGTGCACACGTTACAGATATGATTGACAGGTTGAATGCATCCAAAATTACTAGCGTATTGGCAGCGTCCAGGATTTTTTAACACGCCTTGCGTACGTCAGAGCTTTACGTTGATGTGTGACGCCGGTATTATGTAGTCGAAACGCGCGTCTGTCGTATTTAATTATAATCCTGGTATCTTTGATAACTATTGTAATGGAAATTAAAAATGCATTCAATTAATTCATCAAACCTACAGCCATTGAATTAGTTACCTTTCTCATTTAAGAAGAAAGCGTATGCTATGAGTTCCAGCAAGTTACTTTGCAATTAATTTGTTCAAACGAGCATTTAATTAAAGAGGCACCCTTCTGTTTGACAACACTGTACCAAATGTATGTATGTACTACACCAAAACGACTTCTTAAAATCTATACATTCTTGTAAATGAGTTCGAACACAACATTAAACCTGCCGCGTTGACCAGTTGATGAACAAGTTGATTGTCCTACATTATTAAAATATATTTTAAAAGAAATGAAAACTACACATTTAATAATTTCATGCGTCCGAACCGTTTTTCTGGATTTACCTTCCTTAGGAACAGTCAAAGCAAAACATTTGATATCACAATTGATTTAAAGTAGTCTATATGAGATGCCATCTTGTACCTCTAATGGTGTATATTGGTCCTAATATTATTTTTGGTTCTCATAAGCTTATCATAGACTTAACGATAGGTAGACTTTCTGCATGTTATCATTGCAAAAGTTATCCAAATTTAAAGTTCACTTCAGTACTCGATTTGAATTTAGTTCGTGTGCCTGCTATTCTGATTTTCTGGAGATTTTATCAGTTTCCTGATTTAGGACAGGTGCAAACAAATGCAGTGGGTTTAAACGTTTGATAGGATTTAAGTTGTTAATATAAAAAAGAAGATGTGGTATGATTGCCAATGAGACAACTATCCACAAGAGAACAAATGGAACAGACATTACAAATTATAGGTCACCGTACGGCCTTCAACAATGAGCAAAGCCTATACCGCATAGTCAGCTATAACAGGCCCCCAAATAAAAAATGTAAAAAAATTCAAAGGAGAAAACTTACGGCCTTATCTTTGTATGTTTTGTTTTGTATGCATTTGTTTATCATTTGGTCTTTTATATGGATATGTCATCTAAAATTTTTGTGCAGTTTCACGTATACAATTGAAACATCTAAATGTGTTGAAAGGACAGTTACTGCTGTCTACATTTGATTTTTTAAAGTACGTGCTGTAGGGGTTTATGTTGTCAGTATATTATATACATACGCTACAAGCGCGTTTAACGCGTTATATATAAGTTTGAGACACGTTTTAGGCACGTTGTATACGCTTCAAGATCGCTCGACTTTAACTAAAGCGTATGCGGGTGTGTTTGTAACGAACACCCCATAATAGAACGTTCAAGACACGACCGGGACGCGTCTCAAATACGTTCAAGAAACTTTTTTCCTTCGTAGCGTGCATTCCATCTACGTTAGACAAACGCCAGGAATACGCCAACATACATTTCTTGAACGCCCGATAAAAGCTTAGGTACGCTTCTCGTACGCCAAATACACGCTTAAAGCTCGTTGTGCACACGTTACAGATATGATTGACAGGTTGAATGCATCCAAAATTACTAGCGTATTGGCAGCGTCCAGGATTTTTTAACACGCCTTGCGTACGTCAGAGCTTTACGTTGATGTGTGACGCCGGTATTATGTAGTCGAAACGCGCGTCTGTCGTATTTAATTATAATCCTGGTATCTTTGATAACTATTGTAATGGAAATTAAAAATGCATTCAATTAATTCATCAAACCTACAGCCATTGAATTAGTTACCTTTCTCATTTAAGAAGAAAGCGTATGCTATGAGTTCCAGCAAGTTACTTTGCAATTAATTTGTTCAAACGAGCATTTAATTAAAGAGGCACCCTTCTGTTTGACAACACTACCAAATGTATGTATGTACTACACCAAAACGACTTCTTAAAATCTATACATTCTTGTAAATGAGTTCGAACACAACATTAAACCTGCCGCGTTGACCAGTTGATGAACAAGTTGATTGTCCTACATTATTGAAATACATTTCAAAAGAAATGAAAACAACACATTTAATAATTTCATGCGTCCGAACCGTTTTTCTGGATTTACCTTCCTTAGGAACAGTCAAAGCAAAACATTTGAAATCCGAGGATGTATAAGTATCGTAACCGCTGAAGAGCTATATGCCACAAACACCTAAAATAAATAGCCAAATTCATCTAAAGTCAACTTTGCCTGAGGGAGTTGAAACCTCAGTTTCTTAATAATTTCAAAATTTATAAATGGACAATTTTAGAAATGTTTGTTAAATCATGTCAGTACCGAAGAGTATTTGTAACATAAATGAAATGTGCCGATCTCGTACATTATTAATGTATTGGTAGCTATAGGTGGCTACTTAAACAACAACTTATCAAAAAAAATATAAGAATATGACGAAAATAGGATATACTTGAGTATTTATTAGTTGCAAAGATGAGAAATGCCCTTAGTAATCATTGATGAAACGAAAACAAAAACATACGAGCTTCGTGGGGTAGTAGTCCAGCCGATCGGTGAACAAAATGCTCAAATAATGAGGAAAGCACAAAATTTTGCATGATGGTTCATTGTTGTGTAATGAGCAATATTAGCTATGGACCCACCCTCAAAATTCAATATGGCGGTTAATTCAAAGATGGCCGCCATACATTCTAAAGTATTTTACAGTATTGCACAAACCACAGTGGATTTGATGCTGGAAGCACAAAATTTAACATATTTGAATGATGAGGTGTACTTAGCAAGATTTTGTTTTGATCTATCTTTGAAATTCAAAATGACAGCTATTTTCAAGTGGCCGCCTTGAAAAAAATGCAAATATTCATTATTGAGAATTGACCTGAATTTAATCATTTTATTAAAGTATAGTGTCATTTAGTCTCTGTTCCAGTTCTGACCTTTTCATTTTGCCTGGCTTGTAATTTCATATACAAAGTAGTAGCTTTCATAAAAGCTGCAGTAGTAGATTTCATTAAAAGCTGCAATATTTCTTGTCTTAAGTCACACATGTGAGCTGTGATTTGAGATTTATTCGCCGTAAGATATTATTCATTGCCTATCGTATTTCTTGGTTTGCAATATATTGCAATTTGAGATATTATTCCGTGATTTGAGAATTGTATAAACACACATCAGTGAAATAGAAGGACATGAACATTGAAATGGCAGAAACTGAATCACTTGGCGATATGGAGAAACCTAAAACTGAAGACACTTTACCAGAGGACAACTCAGAAATTATTATATTCAAAGAACAGATGAGATCGACCGCATTATAATACAGAGAGAGGCCCGAATTAATAAAGTATGTGTTGGTCTTAAAACGATGCAAGCTGAACAGAAAGATACAATGAATATTGATAATGAACAGGTGGAAGCAATATCTCAGCAACTTCAGCAGTCTGACAACAGGATATACCACTGTCACAGAATATAAGTTCTGTCATAATATTTATTCCAAAGATAATTTATTATGTAACAAAAGTTCCAATTGGAATTATTGTTATGTGATATTCATTCCATCAGCATAATAAAAGGACCGATGCCTCAGAATTTTTATCACATAAAATAAATCCCAATAGGAAGTTTTATTACATATTAAATTATCTTTGGAATAAAGATTATGGTGGAAATTTTAAAATATTATGTAATATTTATTCCCGATTGGAAAAAGTATTATGTAATATTTATTCCCGATTGGAAAAAATATTATATAATATCTTTTCCGACCCAAAAATATTATTATATTCTATCCATTACTACTGCCGGAATGGTAAATTGGTATTTACAATTATTACGGTATAAGAACAGGTATCGTGAATATGGGGAATAATTGAATAATCATTTCTGAATTATCGACAATTACTGGTATGTATATTTGACCTTTAAATGATACTTTTCACGTTAGAATTAACATTTATATTTCACAGCTGAACTTGTTAACATTTTTTACTTACCTTCAACATATGTCACATCATTTAAAAACATACATATTTTCTCATACTCATCAGCCTTCATGTTTTAGTATACATTAAGGTATTTTGTGTACAGGTGAATGTATCTAACTCATTAACACTTTTCATTTTACATAATAATCAAATAATTAACATTTTTAAAATCTGTTTTGATTTAGAAAATAATCAGCATTTAAAACCTGTTTTGATTTATATAATAATCAATCAAGTGTAAACTAAACTTCAGCATAATAGGAACATTAGTTATACTCATCAACATATAAGGTAAGTTCTTTAAATCAGTGGAACAAATATAATACAGAAGGAAAAAGTATTCCATGACATAATTTTCGCAGAACAAATATTATTATAATATTGTTTCCCTCAGGAACAAATATTATTAGGAACAAATATACGTTGACACCTCAAGACTAGTGGTAAGCGTTTGGCGGAATTGACAGTCAGACCAATGAGAAATGCAATGCTGTGGTGAGACGGATGCACGAGCTGACAGCAACTGAGGAAAGAGACACAATTTAATTCAGAATTGCATTAGAACAGCTGGGTACTTCCTAACAAATAGCATCTGTTATAAGTGAATTAGTGGAGAAGCGAAATGAAGAAGTTAAAATTCCTGCAATGGACACAGCATCTAAGACAAAATTTGACCTTAGCGAGTACACCAAAAGTACATAACAAACTCCCTACGTTGGGTCTTTTCCCAATTAGTTCACATGAACCATCAACCGCACCAACTCTGTTGAATGCAAATTTGGTGTCTTCACCTAAAGTCGGAAGGCCATTTGCCCTGATGAGGCAGTTAAAATTCAGCAACAACTTCCATATCAGAGCAGAAACCTCTAGTACTGATCAAGGATACCAGAAAATGGCTTACGTGTTTTCTTATGCACACTTACAACCTACTATGAGTCAATCATATTTAGTTCAGAGCAGCACACCATTACAGAAACCATTGACTGCAAAAGGATCTATCAAATTTCTCCAATGCTGACTGCAGTGCCTAATAACAGTATTATCCCTGTCAAGTCAATGGCAAATCCTCCTTCTCCATGACTTCAATTATGACAACATCATCAGCTCCTGGAGCTCTAACAGGCTTGCTACAACAAGCTGACTCCACTGACCGATCCAGGAAAGGGCAAAGGAAACCAAAGGAGCGTGGCAACAGCTCTTCTTCAGACTCCTCTGTGGAGAGATTATACCCGATGGCAAGAAGATTCTGGTGCAAGGGACCGGAGCTGAAGCCAACAGCTCCCAAAAATGAAAAATATTTCATGGAAGAGGATCCATGACTTGGGAGGCGTTCATTTACCAATTTGAACGGACTGACAGTAGACAATGGGAAAACAGGTAACAGGTGTGTAGTCTCCTATATTGCCTGGCTGATGTTGCCTTGGAGTACTCTCGCAAGGTAAACACAGATGGGGATTCCAAGGCCTTAAGGAAAGCAGCGCTACAGGAAGAAAGTCATTCAGACCAGATTGGAACCGAAGCATTCCTCGGAGGATGTAAAGATAAAGATTCTGCAAGGCATTTATTATAGAGGAACCTAGAAACGACCAACAAGGCGTTTAAACAATTGAAAATCTTAATAACCAACCAGATGGCAATACATGGATCAAAAAGTGCCAATTATGCTGGAAAAGAAGGTGCGTTACCTCACTCAAATTGTCACAAAACTAGCTGCCAGGTGTTATGTTTTCAACTCTTGAAATCTTAGTTATTTCCGGCAACGGTCACCTTCACCAGGATTCAGAGCAGATTAAAGCACAACCCCAACAACGGAGTCTTTAAACATAAACTGGTCGGGGCAGTAGGCCAACGCCCGACTCACAAGTCTATTTACCTTGAAACATCACCTCATGACAAAACCGAACAGAGGCCCCCGTCCTCGTCCGATATTGTCACCAAGACTCACCTTTGGAAAAAGCCTAGCAGAACGAAGTAGTATATATGACCAGAATGTGAGCATGAATGTGGACATTGTTGCAATGATAACATTAGTGAATAAGAAATTATTTCCAGCAGATATTGAAGATTCGGAGTCCGTAACGCTACATGGTTTGTGTGAACAACTGGTTACTGGACATTGACAGAGTAAACATACAATGGCAAAGCGCCCTTAACAGACAATGTTATACTTGGGCTAGATATTTTGAACACACTGGACGCAGTGATAAATCTGAGTACTCCCACACTTACCATCAACAACAAAGTGATAAATGCAGCATTTGTTAACAGTTGAGATGAGACAAACAAACAATCACAGTTCCGCCAAACTCCGAAATGATTATTTCTATTAAAACTAATAAAAGTGTTGATCAGGAGTTCATTTAAGAACCATGCCTGCTGACTAGTTAGAAAAAGAAATAGTTGTCCCTTAAACATGTTTAAATAACGGCAATCGTCACATCCGCCTGAAGAAAGGTACACCTATGTTAGTTTCATAGAACATTTGACGCTGTAGTTAAAAAAACCCGATAAGTGACGTAAGACATGGCATTGAAGAGACACGAGAGAAGGTGCCCTCGGCACTACCTCAAAGATAAGTTATCTAATATGCCACCACATTAAACCGACCTATATCAATTTTCAATCGACTCACTCCAACCTATTTCATTCCAACCAATAAAACTGAAAGCGACTCAAGAACAATAACAATAACATGTTACATATTGATGAACATTTTCATTTTCACTATTTATTTTTGTATATGCAGTAATATTTGCAAATGTGTGCCTTCTAGAAATAACCAAACTATTTAATTTATATTTAAAAATTAATTGATAACAAATTCAAGAACATGAAGACTATTTTTGAAGAATAATTACTTAACTTCCGTTATTTAAAATTCCTTGCGGACAATCTTGATATTTATAACCTTTTTCCGCCATCTTGAAAATGGCAGCCATACTGGATTTTTCTGAGTGGGTCCGATCCATAGCTAAAATCAAAGGGTATACAACCAAGAACTACTGTGCAAAGTTTCATGCTTTCCTCATCAAGTGAGCAATTCTGCTCTATATCTCCACCAATCAGCCGGACTATAGATATCAACCTTGTAAAAGTGCCTCTATACATGTACGTTAATAAGATTTTTTAATTGATTTGGGGATACTTAAATTCGGAATAAAAAATGTATTTTGGTCTGTTTTTTTTATGTTCTTATAACAGTTTGATTTTCGAGTTATCTAATTTTCCAAGCGATTTTTCAACCTAAAACAGGTCAAGAGATGTATTGATATATATGTATACAATCATTTGCATAAGGTAGCAATAAACAGTTAGGAAAAAATATTAGAATTTGCCCTTATAAATTTTACCATCCCCTTTTCATTGCTTTCTTGCAATATCAAGCTTACTGTTTGTGTCATATATGGGCATATGTATGTAATCAGAAACTTCCATAGATTTTGTATCCAGTAATATAAAATGGTAAAATATAATTTTTTTGAGTGTATCCATGGCAACAATCTGCATTTATTTGTTATAAAATATTGCAAAAAGGGGGGAAAAGATGTCACATATTTCCCCAAAATTTGGCTAAAAGTAGAATTTCAATCGCTTGAAGTAATACCTTTTCTGAAACTGTGTACATATATCATTCAGCAAATCCAATGAAAATCATATGTCTTTCATCTCATTTTTTGGTAAAATTGCGTCAAAAACTTCGTGTAGAAAAAAAGTGTTTGTAAACATTACATTAATTTCTGGACCGATGGCCGGTCTAGCTATGAAAATACGGATTGTCAAACAGAAAACAGCCCATAAAACATGTAAAAAATAATCTTGATGCTCTTATAAACCATCTTTGAAGGCTAAATTAGCACTCAGCTGTCTAAAAATGAATTTTATTACACAATAACTTTCCTATTTGAACAATCCACAGGGGCCAAAATGCAAAACTAAACTCCTAACTGTGTATTGCTACCTAAGGTCGATTTATATCTCACGCAGCTCAAATAATAGTTTAAAAAGTCAACATTGGTGATCATGGTAGTTCTACCTGTTGTATTCACTGCAATTAAACATAGAGATCAATAACATGTATATCTTCATTCTCATTCATTAAACAAAAAGCATACCAAAAATTGAAAACGTTTTGTCACCATAGTTGTGAAATATGTCATGCATATTAAGTACGATAACGAATCTCCAAGCATAGAAAAGTAGGTTGGATGCATGTCTTTATTTTCAACAGCCATTGGAGCACATAGGCAATACAACCTGTTGTTTGCAAATCTCTAATCATGTTGTTGCAAAGTCTCTAAAAGTATGCTTTCTATTTCTACAGCATCGATTTTAATGTCCCTCATTTAACAAGGATTGTCTGCCTATCCATACATAACGAACATCAAAACAGTAGTATGTTGCTTTACCAAAGGACTTGCTATGAGGCCAGGCTTAATCCAGCATTTTGTACACAGTCAGAAATATGACAGTTGATATCATTTTGTTTGATGTGTTTGAGCTTTTGATTTTGCCATTTGATAAGGGACTATCTGTTTTGATTTTTCCTCAGAGTTCGACATGTTTGTGATTTTACTTTTTGCAATGATATAAAAGTCATTTTATTTTCAGACAAGATGCATGAATTGGTATACATTAACATAGTAATGGCAATAAAACTCGCATGTGCAATGGACATTTAATTAATGTTTTATCGAATAATAGATATCAATTTAAATTATTTGTTGATAAATTAAAACCTGATTAAGAACTTTAAATTAGAATTAAACCCCGTTTGAAAAGATTGTTGGTCGTCTGGTAATGTTTATAACTCCGCTCCATTCTATATTAGCCTGTCACATGATTTTGTAATTCGGTGATTGCATTGGTTGCTGTATATTATGCCTGTTTTTAATTTATAGTACTTACATTAGATAAGTTTTCTCGTTTTCTTCAGAAACAATAAAAGTT
The DNA here is from genome assembly GCA_019925275.1 of Mytilus edulis. Lineage (NCBI taxonomy): Eukaryota > Metazoa > Mollusca > Bivalvia > Mytilida > Mytilidae > Mytilus > Mytilus edulis. The sequence continues at coordinate 102,576,922 of CM034361.1, read as the reverse complement.
TATAATTATCGGTGACGAACTTTAGATTGTTGTCTACCTAACGGTTTTCCCTCCATTTTCTTTGTGTAACTAAACAAGATCTGCTTACCCTTCCGGAGCACCTGAGATCGACCCCAGTTTTTGGTGCGGTTCGTGTTACTTAGTCTTTAGTCTTCTATGTTGTGTTTTCTGTACTATTATGGTCTGTTTGTCTTTTTATTTTTAGCAATAGTGGTGTCAGTGTATTTATAAACAAGATAAAGGCAAAATTTCAAATAAATTTTAAAAAGTCCGAAAAGTTCAGATTGTTCATGGCAAAAAACATCATCAAGATATCTTAATGTGAAATTAAATGATCGGGCTTCTTTGCATTTGATCGAGCAAAAAAAAGAAATCCAGAAAAGTAAATGAATTATCACACTGTTCAAAGTCTGGTATATCTAGGGTATCACTAGTCCAGTAGTCAGCACTTAGAATGAATATCAATTATATGGACATTTTTATAAATTTCTTGCTTTCAAAACTTTGACTTTTTCGATAAACTAAGGATTTTCTTATCCTAGGCAGGGATGACCTTAGCCGTATTTGGCACAGTTTTTTTTGAATTTTGGTTCCTCAACTTTGTACTGTTTTGACTTTTTAATATTTTGATCTGAGCGTCACTGATGAGTCTTATGTATGCGAAACGCGCGTCTGGCGTCTTAATACTTAATATAGTTCTCTGTTTAAAAAATATTCCGAACGTTAAGTTGTCTCTTGGTCCATCTATTTGCTGTCTGTATTTAAGAAACAAATGTTTAATTGTCCTTTGATTTCTTAAAACATAACTTATATTAGTGGAATATATTACATATTATTTCTTTTTGTAATGAACTAGATTAGTAAAATTTAGAATAATAATTCTGAATTATTTTTGCATTACTTCTATGTTTTATTCAAAATGAAACATTTTTTTTCATTTTGTTTACATTTCCAGATCTTGTGCGTTATGTAACATAGTACCGTCAAATCCTGTTAAAATTGCCTATGCAAAAATTGGGCGAACCGTTCGTTTGAGTGTAGCGTGTAGACAAAAGGGTTCTAGTTTTGTATGGAATCTGAACTTAAATACTAAAAACCAACTTATTTCCACGGATACTTTATTTCGAGTTTTATCCTTAATAAGTTATTTCGCGGCTTTTGGGTCCACCGAAAATTTTGCTAATGAAGAACCGTGAAAAAGGCATCAACGAATCGCCAAAAATGTTTGTCATATATAAAAAAAAAAAAATAAAGGCAACAGTAGTATACCGCTGTTCAAAACTCATAAATCCATGGACAAAAAACAAAATCGGGGTCAAAAAAACTAAAACTGAGGAAAACGCATTAAATTTAAGAGGAGAACAACGACACAATATAAAATTCATTATTTGTTTCGTTACAGATATATTTAAAGTGAAATAAAGATTGTTCCATAAGAAATGCTAGTAAGGTTAGAGGTCATCAGGCTATTACTCAGTGGAATTGCAGTTTGGGTTATATTTCGAGTGATAAATTTGAAAGGTAGGAGTATGTGAAAGCGGTGTTTGAACATGAATAAGAAGGCTGATATCCTTTCATTCTAATATGAGGTTTTCAGAATGAAGGCCTGTATTTCAAAGATATTAAGGCAAAAGCCTCAATTGCTAACAAAACGAAATGAACAGGACCTAAACAAACCAATAAAAAGGTGTTACAACCCTTGTTTTGTGTACAATGATATGATCTATTTATTTCAGAAGTTGGACTATCACATAAACACTTCTTAAACGCAAGAAAAATAACAGAACATGTTACAAAATTTAAATAAAAAAAGAAACAACTTTAATGTTTCATTGTGTTGATTTGTAAAAGGGTTTTTACAACCAAAACTGGCTAAATTTAACGCACTGTTAAATTTTCAAAAGATTATGAAGTGGTTGTTCTCCGACGAATAAACAAATTGTTTGAAGATAAAAATTGCATGATCATCTTAATGTAAAAAATAAGCCTCAATCAGTTATACAGTAAATAGCATTCAGTAAGGCATTTCATTACAACACATGTACAACGTTTGAGTATTTCACAACAATTTTATTACGCATCATGATCAGCGTTTAGCTCCGAAACCAATTCAGATTATCAAATGCGAATTCAATAGGTGTTCATTGAAGTTAAAGGTTGTCATCCAATTAAAAACATAATTTCTGGATTTTCTAACTGTCAAGATATTGAAAAATAAATACTAGACAGCATAACACCAACCAAAAACACCTGTCCTCCGAAAAAAACAACAGCTTTGATACATACAAACAGAGATAAGCGATAAACAACGAACAACGCATGGTTCAGATATAACCTGGTGAGATACAATCGCAACATGTGGCATATTTAAACCTTTGTCTTATTCTATGGTCTTTGCAAAATCTGTTCTTTTATATATATATGGATACATCTGTTGTAGAGTTGTCACTGACTCAGACGTACTTATAAATATAATTATTTTCTGTGACTGTATATTACATTAATTTGTAGGATCCTTTACTATAGATAATTTAGCTGATCTGTAACAATAACATCTTCATGCCTTATATATCATGTACTGTAGTACGCCGCTAGATTAAAACTGACGAGGAAAGGTAACACACGGCCAGCGAAAGCTCTTTTTTTGAGAGCCCAGGTGGTCGTGTGGTCTAGCGGGACGGCTGCAGTGCAGGCGATTTGGTGTCACGATATCACAGTAGCATGGGTTCGAATCCCGGCAAGGGAAGAACCAAAAATTTGCGAAAGCAAATTTACAGATCTAACATTGTTGGGTTGATGTTTAGACGAGTTGTATATACATAATGTACACAGCCATGTATCACCATCATTGATGGCGATCCGATGGATACATCTGTTGTAGAGTTGTCACTGACTCAGACGTACTTATAAATATAATTATTTTCTGTGACTGTATATTACATTAATTTGTAGGATCCTTTACTATAGATAATTTAGCTGATCTGTAACAATAACATCTTCATGCCTTATATATCATGTACTGTAGTACGCCGCTAGATTAAAACTGACGAAGAAAGGTAACACACGGCCAGCGAAAGCCCTTTTTTTTGAGAGCCCAGGTGGTCGTGTGGTCTAGCGGGACGGCTGCAGTGCAGGCGATTTGGTGTCACGATATCACAGTAGCATGGGTTCGAATCCCAGCGAGGGAAGAACCAAAAATTTGCTAAAGCAAATTTACAGATCTAACATTGTTGGGTTGATGTTTAGACGAGTTGTATATATATATATATATATATATATATATATATATGTTGGGTTGATGTTTAGACGAGTTGTATATACATTATGTACACAGCCATGTATCACCATCATTGATGGCGATCCGATGGATACATCTGTTGTAGGGTTGTCACTGACTCAGACGTACTTATGAATATAATTATTTTCTGTGACTGTATCTTACATTAATTTGTAGGATCCTTTACTATAGATAATCTAGCTGATCTGTAACAATAACATCTTCATGCCTTATATATATCATGTACTGTAGTACGCCGCTAGAATAAAACTGACGTAGAAAGGTAACACATGGCCAGCGAAAGCTCTTTTTTTGAGAGCCCAGGTGGTCGTGTGGTCTAGCGGGACGGCTGCAGTGCAGGCGATTTGGTGTCATGATATCACAGTAGCATGGGTTCGAATCCCGGCGAGGGAAGAACCATAAATTTGCGAAAGCAAATTTACAGATCTAACATTGTTGGGTTGATGTTTAGACGAGTTGTATATATGGTTCGAATCCCGGCGAGGGAAGAACCAAAAATTTGCGAAAGCAAATTTACAGATCTAACATTGTTGGGTTGATGTTTAGACGAGTTGTATATATATATATATATATATATATATATATATATATATATATATTGTAGGATCCTTTACTATAGATAATTTAGCTGATCTGTAACAATAACATCTTCATGCCTTATATATCATGTACTGTAGTACGCCGCTAGATTAAAACTGACGAGGAAAGGTAACACACGGCCAGCGAAAGCTCTTTTTTGAGAGCCCAGGTGGTCGTGTGGTCAAGCGGGACGGCTGCAGTGCAGGCGATTTGGTGTCACGATATCACAGTAGCATGGGTTCGAATCCCGGCGAGGGAAGAACCAAAAATTTGCGAAAGCAAATTTACAGATCTAACATTGTTGGGTTGATGTTTAGACGAGTTGTATATACATTATGTACACAGCCATGTATCACCATCATTGATGGCGATCCGATGGATACATCTGTTGTAGAGTTGTCACTGACTCAGACGTACTTATAAATATAATTATTTTCTGTGACTGTATATTACATTAATTTGTAGGATCCTTTACTATAGATAATTTAGCTGATCTGTAACAATAACATCTTCATGCCTTATATATCATGTACTGTAGTACGCCGCTAGATTAAAACTGACGAGGAAACGTAACACACGGCCAGCGAAAGCTCTTTTTTTGAGAGCCCAGGTGGTCGTGTGGTCTGGCGGGACGGCTGCAGTGCAGGCGATTTGGTGTCACGATATCACAGTAGCATGGGTTCGAATCCCGGCGAGGGAAGAACCAAAAATTTGCGAAAGCAAATTTACAGATCTAACATTGTTGGGTTGATGTTTAGACGAGTTGTATATATATATATCACAGTTTTCATTTTAAATATATTGAAAAATCGCTGAAAGAACAAAAACACTAATTTTTATAGCTCATTGCTTTCTATGTAATATTCTGCAATGTCAAACATTAATGGCACCTTTGTCTTCAGTTCAAATAAAGTGGCAATTATTTCATGTCAAAACTATACCTTATCTTGACTTGTGCTCAAAAATTTATCATTTCTTTAATTGCATGTTAAAGCGTACTGGTTTCCGAAAGTTAAATAGTACAAGCAACAGGTACTTCTGATCTGAATAACAGGGCAAATGTGATATGACATTATTAACCAATCACAACGTTTTGGTGTACACTTTTAAAATATTACCCAGGATGCATTAGATTCTGAAACGGCGAATTAGTGGTTCTATACGGGAAGGGGCTGCGATTCTACTCTATATGCTTCTGTTGTATGCATGAATTATAAGGATTAAAATGTGTTCTTGTTTTTGATCTAATCAATATTTTTCTTGCTTGTTACTTGGTTTTTTTTATGCTGTTGTTACCTATTTTCTGTTCTTTTCAGATACCCAGAAATATGATTTGAATCTAGTTTTGTCACCTAAAATAGCAAATAGTATTCAGGATGACATTCCTCTTATATATGTAGTAACTGCAACCTATCAACGGCTCCTCCAAAGAGCCGAACTGACCCGTCTTTCAAATGCCTTCCGATTAGTAAAGCGGCTACACTGGATTGTTGTTGAACCCAATGGTCAAATAAGTTTGAAAATACAGAAACTTCTGAACTCATCTGGAATTAACTTTACATATTTTGCCCAAGAAACCAATCCATCGGACCAAAAGAATGCTGGGATTGGTTGGATAATGACCAATCATAATCCAGCAGTCCGAGCTGTGGTCTATTTTGCAGATGATGACAATTCATATGATATACAAATATTTGAAGAGGTAAGAACTATTTAATCATTTGCCGTTTCTAAATTTAAAGTATTTCAGATAATTTCATTGTTTGGAACACATTGGAAAACAACGTTTCGTCATCGGTCCAACGATTTACAGAAAAGAACCGAAAATAACTGAAAAGGAACCGAAAAGAGCATTCATATATTTATGTTATAGCCAATGTATTTATACTCGAAATTTTGATTTCGTTAACCTCGTATAAATCAAACTTGTATTGTACATTTATAGGGATGTATGGAATCAGAAAAAGATACAAAATGGACTTGGTTTTTAGTAATATTTTTTAAATAAATATATATTTATACGCATATTATATTTTTTCAATAGTAATATCTTGATAGATTTTGCGGTAAAGATAAATGAAAATCAAATACTATCGAACTCTTGATGTTTTTCCTAACATTTAAAAAAAACCGTTTGTTTATATGAATTTGTCAGTATTTTGCCCTGTGGCATTGGGTATGATAAAATATGAAATATACAAGTCAGCATCACCATTTCTCTCAGAGGTTTAATGTCAAATGCACACGGAGATTGAAATTTGATTAAAATCTGCCAGATTAGGATAGGTAAGATAATGCAGTCGAGATTGTTAACTTTTTAAACACATTCAACACATAAAGAAATGTTTGAGCTTGTTTTCAATTTTTTATAGTCCTTACCTGTAGTAAATAAGCTAGGCATTTGACCCTACCTGTAATTTTGCACATACAAATTCAGTTGTCCCGTCACAATAAGTTTCAAAGCCTAATAAGAATCTTTTTTGGAAAATATCTTTTCATCTTTAGACTTATATGAATTGCAATTTGCTAGTACCCTTTGATTACGAAAAAAAAATGTAATTTGCTAGAACCCTTCGATTACTAAAACAATCGATGTCTTTTTCGGTTCTTTTGAATCCTTTTCGGTTCTTTTGGTTCTTTTCGGTCCTTCCGTCATTGGTTAAACTACAATTGTCTAGGACGTAATTATCCAATCACAACGATTTAATGTACGCTTTTGCAATTTTATCCAGAATGCATTACATTATGAAATGACGAAAAACGAATTGTGTGTAACGAGATTACAAAAAAAAATTGAATAAAAACAAACTGTTCAAAGCGAGTATTGGAGTTGGAGGTTCTGGACACCCCTTTGGAAATCTATATGTAAATACAGTCATCAAAGATACCAGGTTTATAATTTAATACGGCAGACGCGCGTTTCGTCTTCATTAGACTTATCAGTGACGCTCAGATCAAAATAGTTATAAAGACAAACAAGTACAAAGTTGAACAGCATTGAGGACCCAAAATTTTAAAAAGTTGTGCCAAATATAGCTAAGGTCATCTATTCCTGAGATAAGAAAATCCTCAGTTTTTCAAAAATTCAAAGTTTTGTAAACAGAAAATTTATAAAAATGACCATATAATTGATATTCATGTCAACACCGAAGCGCTTTGTACTGGAATGGTGATACCCGCGGGGACAGCAGTGGCATCGATAATCATTGATATATGAATGACATTGGGGAACAATTATTTTCTGATACCTATTTATATATCTAGTTTTATTCCTATGAGTCTATCACACAACATTTTGTACTTATGATTTTAGATTTTTGAAGTTTCGTTGACCTGTAAGGTTAAATGGCTATTCAGAATATTTCGCTGTTCATGTAAATTCTTAGTGAAGTTTTGCTTAACTAAATATATGTTACCATCATACTATATGAAGTAAATACATATTCTATAAAGAGCTAAGTTGAACTAAAGTTTCTGTATGATCAGTTGTACATGTTGTAAGACACGCGAATTAATGAATGTGTTTGTAGATAGATGTGTTTTGTGTTCTGTTAAATTGTTCCTTTTAAAATTGTTACACGACGATGACTGCTGTACCCATATTTTGACTATTTTATGTATTATGTCTGTTTAGTTCACGCATCATTGTAAATATAACGGAATTTGATGAGACTGTAATCAAAGTGAGAGGTTTAGCGCTTTAAAACCAGGTTTAATCCACCATTTTCTACGTTTGAAAATGTCTGTACCAAGTCAGGAATATGACAGTTCTTGTCCATTCGTTTTTGATGTGTTTTGTCATTGATTTTGCCATGTGATTATGGACTTTCCAATTGGATTTTCCTCGGAGTTCAGTATTTTTGTCATTTTACTTTTCACCGTGATTACTGTACTTAAGTAAAGTTTATGCGAGCTCTCTGATGTCAAGAAGTGTAATTTATAGATATAGGAAGATGTTGTATGAGTGCCAATGAGACAACTCTCCATCCAAGTAACAATTGATAAAAAGTAAACCATTATAGGTCAAGGTACAAGCCTTTAACATGGAGCCTTGGCTCACACCGAACAGCAAGATATAAAGGGCCCCAAAAATAATAGTGTAAAACTATTCAAACTGGGTAACCAACGGTCTAATCTATATAAAAACGAGAAACGAGAAACACGTATTAATTACATAAACAGAGGACAACCAATGTACATCAGATTCCTGACTTAGGACAGGTGCAAACATTTGCAGCGGGATTAAACGTTTTAAAAGTACCAAAACTTCTCCCTTTTCTGTAACAATAGTATAACATCACAACATAGAAAGACACACTATAAAATATCAATTGGAAGGCTTAACTCCAATAATAAAAAAAAGAATTAACAGACAAGGAATGAATCAATTTGATCTGTGAAACCTAAATGCAAATACATAGTTAATTAAAAATATAAAGGATAAATAATTAACTTTTTAGGTAAAAAGTAAATAAACAGGTTTAAACAAAGTTAAAATATGATACCGCTGTAAAATTTCAAACAATTGTTAGAAAATCATCACTTTTGAAAAAACCTGCGTCACATGATACACAGGTAAATTATAATAATGTTGTTGTTAAATATACTTCTTCTTCTGTGTGTATAATCTTCAGTTTAGGAAAACCAAGAAATTTCTTATTAATAATTTAGTTTATTTTTAGAACCATTGGATTATTTTTAATGCATGAATAACATTATATATAGAGGTAACCTCTGGTCCCTTTCAGTGTAACTAGTACCCTTGGTTTGACGTCGAGTGATAACTGTAATTGCTACAAATGAACGTTCCTCAAATACAGTGGAAAGCAATAAGGTTTTTCTTGACTTTTAAAACTTAATATAATGTAACAAGATGAAATGCAAGTAAATTCAAACATTTATTATTTTCCAGCTGCGATACACTAAAAAGTTATCAATGTGGCCTGTTGCGTTTCCTGGTAGGAGAAAGTACGAGACACCAATAGTTGAAAATGGCAAGGTAATAAACGCGCCTGTCAATATATAAGAAAGTTGAAAAACAAAATGAAACATTCCTTGGACAATATCTTTGACTTCGAAAATGTATTTCACAACTAGATATATGGTAATTTCAAAATAGATTATCCGAAAAGGAAAATATTAACACTTTAAGTACATCTCCAAAGGCGGATCGAAGGGGGCGCCCCACTTTTGTTGGGAAACATTGGTTTATTATATAGGGAATCACTTAAGCATGACTGGAGTGCCCCCTTTTATAAAAAGTACTGGAAACGCCACTGATCTCATCGTGTTTTACATAAGGTTTTACTTTGACACGGTACGCAATCTGTGCTTTCTGTGATTTATCTCCCTTTGACACTTTTTTCAATAAAATTTGAACAAAAGTTGGTAAGGCCACACCAATTTGATTCCTTGTTCGACGGACCCGCCCGCACCTATTTATTTCAAAACAGAATTTTTTTATTTTTTTTATATTCCCGCTTCCCGCATCCGGAAATGTAATCATGTCCATTTCCCGCACCGTTTTTTTTTGTAAACATTATAAAAAGATATCAACATTTGTTTTTAAAATCACAGTCTAACCTGTATATAACGATTTTAAACATAAAAGCAACCCAGCACACTTTGTAAATATCTGTGAGAATATTTGTTTCAGCATGAAACCTACTTATCCAAAGCGGGAGTGCTCCGATCAAGGATTTGTATCTCCGATATAAATCTATATCAGCGGAAATACCGGAGTAAAGAACAAAAAATTGGTTACTTTCCCCCTTACTTATATTCCCTATCAAAACATGTCGTTGTTAGAATAAAGTACAAAGAACTTCTGAAGGATTTGCCTTCAACTGCAATTATATTGTATGTTGGCGAAACAAAACTATCCATAGCCTCTGCATGTTTATGCACCTGTCCTGATTGATTGAGGGGCCTGTCGTTCAGCAGTTATCGTTTGGTAATGTTGTTCATTGGTATAATTTTTCCCGTTTGGATGTACATGATATATAAATTAGATCGTTGGTTTTCCTGTTCGAATTGTGTACGCTAATAATTTTGGGTCCTTTATAGCCTGCTGTTTGGTCTGTATCAAAGCCCTGCGTAAAAGGCCGTACTTTGACATGATTGTGTTTGTTATTTATATCAGGTTGAGAACAACCCTCCCTCAGACAACATGGACAAGGGGTCATTTTACTGATGTAGAAAAGAAAATAGAAATACCAAGGATTTGTATAGTTCTTCTATACAAAACCTTTGAAAACTTAGAATTTTGTACCCAAAAAGAGGAGAGTTACATCATATTTTAAACAACTTTTTCTAAAAGAGTGGTCCACTTATTTTGAATAATATTAAACTGTTAAAGTAAATGTGTTAACATGGTTAAAGTCCAGGAATATTACAAAATTCTTGGACATGTTTTGACCATTTAATACCAGATAGATATATAGTTCTTTGAGAAAATATGAGCCCTTTTGTACAAACAAATATATTATAACTTATATTGATCCCTCATAAAACATGTAAAAGGGATATTTATAACATTAAGGGGTTCTCCCCAAACTGATTATGACTTGGATGGAGAATTGTCTCATTGTCAGTCACACATACATGTCATACATAGACCAGATTTAATTATTTCTTGGTGAACAGGGAAAAAATACTTCAGAAATTAAAGAAATGTCAAAGTACAAGTGATAAATCAAGCTTTAATATTGTCAAAACCTACTATTTTATGTTTACAAAAAAAAATTATAATCGCTCGCCTCTACTTTTCAAGCTTCGCCTCAAAAATTTGCAAATTAAATATTTTTTTATTTAAATTTTCAAATCGCTCGCTCGCCCCAAATTTTGAAGTCCAAAAATCCGTAGAACAAGAAATTAAATTGGTGTGGCCTAATTGAAAACAATTATGTTTCTTTTGTCAGGTTGTGCGTTTTTCAGCTTGGAATACTCACAGAAAATTCCCAACAGATATGGCAGGATTTGCAATAAATGTTGAAGTTCTGTGGAAGTATCATCCAAGATTCACTGGTATTAAAGACTTTCATAACGGATTTGAGGAGACTCATTTTTTAGAACAATGTTGCACGGTTGATGATATTGAACCACGTGCTGACAACTGTACAAAGGTATATTATAGAGGGTGGTGAAGGATTATTTTCGTGTATTGTGTTTTGCCATTTTTATTTCACGTGCAGCCGTGAAAAATTTGAGTTATTTTCCGTGTTTCGTGAAATCGGTAAAAAGACGTACCAAAAAAACGTGCAAGGAATTTTCGATTGTTAGTTTATCGTAAAATGGCAATTTTATTTTGCATTCTTTAGTGCAGATACCTCTTTACGCTCCTCCTTATATGATAAAAACTATAATTCCTTGTTGTTATATAACCATAATTATACTTGTGACAAATACAAATTATGATCAACAACAAAAATAAAAGGATTTGAATGTATACATTGATTTTAAAAAGGAAAGAGGAGGAGTAGGAGATACTGCTGCTTCTAAGGAGGAGGAGGAGAAGGAGGAGGATGATGACGACGATCAATGGACCCATAAATGGATTTACCATTTCTTCTCCTTTAAAGTTCTGTGGAACCACTATTTTCGGGTTTTCAGATTTTCGTGTTTTTACACATAAAATGTAGAAAATCGTATCGATAAATTTTGTTAAATATCCAAATTTGTGGTTGACATTAATTGTAAAAACTCAACGAAAATCAGAATATAATTGCCTGAATAAAACGAAATTCAGTAAATATTTTTCATTTCTTTTTTCTTATAGATTTTGGTATGGCATACAAAAACAAAGAAACCAACGGCAGACAAAATCGACCATAATGTTCCAAAGTTAGAAGTTTGAAGATTCGAAATCGACTCCCTATCAATAAATAATGATGCTGCGTTACCTAAAAAGTCCGTATTTGGCACAACGTTTTGGAATTTTTGGGTTCTCAATGCTCTTCAACTTTGTACTTGATTGGCTTTATAACTTTGGTGATCTGAGCGTCACTGGCGAGTCTTATGTAGACAAAACGCGCGTCTGGCGTATTGAATTATAAGCCTGGTATAATATCTTTGATTACTATTATGTCTTACAAAGGCAATTTGTTTTTACAATATGTTGGGGTTTTTTGGGGTTTTTTTTGTTTTTTTTTAGAATATGAAATACTATGAATAAAGGCAACAGTAGTATACCGCTGTTCAAACTCATAAATCCATGGACAAAAAACAAAATCGGGGTAACAAACTAAAACTGAGGGAAACGCATAAATATAAGAGGAGAACAATGACACAACACTACAATGTAACACAAACAGAAACGGACCAAGCATCAGACAAAATCCCACGAGAATAACAAATATAACATCAAAACCAAATACAAGAATTAGGGATAGACAAGTACCGTGACACGTCTTATCGCAATGTCAATTTACACTCAAAAATAAATATTCTTAAAGGCTTCATAACGTTGGTATATTTGTTTAGTTGTTTACGTGACATTTCTTGAATTTTATTGATACTTCAAAGAAACAATATAGAATAAGTAGATGGAACCTGATTGCCATTTGTATCCTTCATTCACACTTTTATAGAAAACAATTAGCCAGTTTAGCAAAAAAAAAATCATATTGGTGAACAGTGGTTGTTCCATTTCTGCCGATCAAAGACAAAGGTAAAAAAATGCTGAATTCCCTGGAAAATTCCAAACGAAAGTCCCTTTTCAAATGACAAAATCAAAAGTTCAAACAAATCAAACAAATGGACAGCAACTGTCATATTCTTGACTTTGTACAGGCATTTTCGTATGTAGAAAATGGTGAATTATACCTGGTTTCATAACTAGCACTAACTAGGTTCATAATTTTGAACGCCAGACACGCGTTTTGTGTACAAATGAGTCATTAGTGACGCTCTATTCAAATAAGTTTAACAGTTATTTTTAAGTATTAGGTTAAAAGGCATTGCGAACCCAGAACTTTCCAGTTACTAACGTACTAGTAATATTTTTTTGTTAACTTGTCGCAGTTTTTTTAACATGTTTATGTCATTGGATAAAAAATGAGCCGTGTAGTGTATGGTATATGATTCAATTTGTGACACAGTACCCTATAGCTATTTTACGTGGCATTAGAGTGAAACGCATTGGCAAAACCTTACCTGATATTAATTATTGGGGATTGATTAATTTTTATGGGATAACAATTTTCGTGAATTTCGTGGGTTAAGTAAAACACAATTTTCAATACTCGACGAAGTAGACATTTTCTATAAGCTAGATTGCAGACATTGACAAAACCACGAAATCAAATATCCACGATAGCACGATTTTTCAATAATCCACGAAAATTACCAATTTGAAGAAAAGAAGGATAATTCGATCTCTATTCTTGAATCATTGCTCAAGATGTTGATATAGAAAATACAAGGCTTATGTTGCCGGATATTAGTAGTACAAAGTTTCAATAATATTCAAAGATAAAAGTAGTGATAGCAATTTCGGATTATTAAGAAACGTCGTCAGTTCTGTTTCGATTTATGAGTTTGATTGTCCCTCTGGTATATTTCGCCCCTCTTTTGAAGTGATCAGTCATAAACATTAAGATTATTTGGACATTTTTATGTCAATGAAACACTATTGAGGCGTTGGTGCCAACTTCCATTAAATTAAAAATGTGCTTATACAAATACAACTGTACGGCTACTATAATGGACCTACCATTTATACTTCCCGTAAACTGAAGTTATCACAACCGTTACCGTTAACTGTAAACTACGCAAAATATGCAATGAAATATGACTGATTTTCACGAAACAACAACAGGACGATTTAGGTTTAAATTTTGTTTCCATAAATATTTTTAAAATGCTCCCGGAAATCTTAATCTTTGGATAAGAATTTGATGTATGATACTTAACCTACTTTTGTAATTTGTCAATAAAATTCAATAAAGGGGCCTTTTTAAACAAGAACACGCTTAGCTCAGCAGTAAATGTTTCATGGTGTTACCATATGTAATAAACCTATCACTATTTTATTGTAAATACTTATCGTTCTTATTGTCTTTGCATTTGTTTAATAAGAGTTTATGAGAATTCCTTATCCATAAATGTTTGTTTTATTCTACTTCTGGAGTCAACATATTTACAATGTCCAATTATAGGTAACAGTAGTGTACATCTTTTCAAAAGTCAGAAATCGATGAATAGAAAACAAATTTTGGTTACAAACGAAAACTGAGGGAAACACATCAACTACATGAGAAAAACAATGGAACAGCAGAAACACTGAACTGCAACAAAAATAAAGGCTAACATAGACATGGACTATTTGATAACAACTGTGACTTTGTGATGATTGACAACAATAAAAGCACACTTTATTTTTCCTTTCTTCGTGCATGTAATATTTAGTTGTAAATACTCCTTTTTATCGTTCTACATGCGTAACTCTTTTACACATATTTAATACCTCATATATTTTATATGTAAACTGTGTTAATATCTAACGGCATGTGAAACTGGTATGGACTATAATAAGAATGCGTGCGTCTTTTTTTTGTTTGTTTCTATGAGTAATTAACTTATCATTTAGCCGCTTTGCACATGCATATACTAATAATCCTAGAAATTTGAACATTTTAAAATCATATTGATCAGTACGCTAAGTCATTTTTTACATATTTAGATATTTCAAAAGATTGTAGGTTAATATTGCACTAATATGCTATAATGACGCAAAACCAATGAAAGATTAACTGAGATTTTAATTTATCTACAGATTAAGGAGATCTGGTATAAGTGCAAATGAGACAATTCTCCATCCGAGTCACCATTTATAAAAGTAAACCTTTATAAGTCAAAGTACGGTCTTCACCACGGATCCATTGCCCACACCGAACAAAAAGCTGTAAAGGGCCCCAAAAAATTACTGTTGTAAAACCATTCAAGCGGGAAAACCAACGGTCTAATCTATATAAAACACGAGAAACGAGAAACACAGATGAACAACATCAACAAACTACTGAACATCAGATTCCCGACTTAGGACAGCGGCAGCGGGTCTAAACCTTTTAATGCTACCAAACCTTCATCCTTATCTGTAACAGTAGTGTGACATCACAACATAGAAAGACACACTATAAAATATCAATTGAAATTGCTTAACTCAATCAAAAGACGTAGTGACACAAATAATCATACACTGAACGAATAAATTTGATCTCTAATACAATGCAAATACAAAGTTAATAACAATTAGGGATGAATAATTATAGTAAAAGTATTATACCGCTGTGACATGTTCAACAATTTCAGCCATTTTAAAATCAAATTAAACACACGTAAATGAAAATAATATTTGTTTAGGTATACTTTTCCTATCTATTTATCTTTATATTTCCGCACTCAGTCACAGCTTTGATTATTACGTGCCGTTGCATGCGTGGCTTATTTACAATTTAAAAGAAATAAATGTTCAGTAATATTACGTTACATTGCATTGGTGCGTAGAAAAATAAAGTAAAAATATAGCAGTGATTTAATAAAAAAAAAATAATTGTGGATTGTTATCCTATGCATATTTCTTGGTAAAACTATGTACATGTTATGCAGTTTTTAGAATATTTGTGAAAGAGCAGATATAGAAATCTGCTCTTTGAAGCCGTCGACTGTTATACAAAGGATTGCTAATGTAGGAAGTAGGTTCCATTGTACTATTGTATGTGGATAAAATGAGAACTTGTAAGAATCTTTATTTGTTTGAATTTGTTTAAAGTGGTTGGTATGTTTATGTCTTGTTCTTCTGTCTGATTTAAAGAGAAGATCTTTAGGGTATATTGCTATGTGTTGATGTATGATCTTATAGAATATCGCTAGTATTGTTTGTATACGTCTAAATTCTAATTTAAGTGATCAAGCATATTTGAGACCGAGCTGGTATTGTGATATCTATAACAAGTATAGCGAGCAGCTCTTCGTTGGACCATCTCAATTTGGTTGATTTGGTTTTTGTTGTGAGGGTCGCAGAAGCAAGATCTGTACTCAAGCTTAGGTCTAACTAATGACATGTATGCCCTTTCTTTAATTTGTTTGGATGAAACTGTTAGGTTACGTTGTAGGAAGTTAAGTTATATTATTGATGTGTTTATTCCATTTTAGATCTGATTGGATGGTTATGCCTAAATATTTTGTAGCTGTTTCAGTTTGGAGAATGTGACCATGAAGGATGTTTCTTTTGTTGTGTAATTCTAAGTATGGAGCATTTGTCTGGGTGAAATGACATTAATATGTCTTTTTCCCATTGTGCCGCTGAGTTTGAATCATGTTGTAGTTTGGATGCATCATATATGTTTTTGATATTACTATAGATAATGCTGTCATCGATAAATAACCTTAAGGTGATGTGCTGTAAATATTCTGGGAAATCATTTATTTAAATGAGGAATAAGATTTGGACAAGGACAGTGCCCTGTGGCACTCCAGATGTTACCCCAATTTTTTCTGATTGTTCTCCATCTAGCATGACTGTCTGTGTACGATGGTGTAAAAAAATCACATATCCATTTCAAGGTATTATTATTGTCTATGCCGTAGTATTTTAATTGTAAAGTAACCTTTTGTGAGGGACTTTGTCAAAAGCTTTGGCAAAGTTTATCACAACGTCCTTCTTCGGTCTGTATAACCTTTCACCAAGAAATTTCTAGCATATTGATAAATTATTCTAAAACTAGGTACATGTGGGAAGATATAAATATCAATAATTAAACTATAAAATCGGAGCTCGATAAAACTTTGTGCTTTTCATGTACAGGAAACGGAGGTGTGATGTAGTATAAAAAGAGAAAGGACATAATTTTGATATTCATAGTACGAAGAAGAAAAAATTTGTAGTAATTCCAAACAATTATCAAAGCTATAGACCAGATAAATACCTTATCGACATCTAAATGAGGAAAATTAACAATAGGAAATGAAAAATCGTCTATTTTGTCGTAAATTTTAGTATGGAGTTTCCCTTTAGAAATTGAAATTTTTAAATCTAGAAAAGAATAACTACTGCTGTTTGTGTTAGATTTAGTTAAAGTTAGTTATTTTAGGTAATCGGTAGTATATTTAGAGAACTATTATTCAACGCAAAAATATCATCCGGATAACAGTAGGTATTGTTGAATGTATCTACCAAATGTAACAATGACGTGTCTGATATTTTCAATGTTAAGGGTTCATAATGATTATACTCAAAATATGTGTTAGGGGACAGCATGCATAAAACGGCACACATTGGACAGTACCAAAGTTTAACAGTTAAATGTATTTGATGAGGGTTTTAATAACTTTACTTCAAATTTATGTGTTTTATGGATCAACACTTTAAATATCATACAGATATACTCAAAAAGTCATAAATATGACAACAATAAAGTTTAAATATGCAATGACTTGTGTATATAAGTATACAAATAAAACGAACTAGATATCAGATTTGAGTTTATAGTAATAGCATAATACATTGATTCGATAATCCAGTTAAAAACACTGGTTGGATTTGTTCTTTAACTGTACGGTATGTATTTTATTTCAAATATTTAACACTACAAATGTCTAAATGGCTTTTGCATCGGTAAAGCAGGTACGTCATCATAACTTTGTAATTATAAAACCATACCAAAGCATAAATGGGCCGACTTTCAATGTGTAACATAGTTTAGTTAAGGTCGAATTGGTGCGCATTTTTCCAAAGATGGTGGTGTTGACTAGTCCTACTTGGGAAATATAGTCGATCCAGAGATCGCGACATAATCTTATCATAGATAAAATTATTAAATTTTGTACGCTAGACGCACTTTTTTTCTTTTACAAAATACCTAACAGAATTGCTCGTATGAAAATGTTAACTTTAGTTGGGCTATTATGATGTCACCAATGAAATATAGTACAATTAGATCATCCATACTTTTATGTGGATCACTTTATTTAATTTAAATGATATCAAAACAACCTACAACTTCAGGTAAATGTAAGTTGTAGTGTTATAGATACCGTCAATGATTATGTTAGGATTAAAAAATAGCATTTTAACTTTCAACCAATGGCCATAATAAGCAAAGTTTCCTTCATTGATTTTCGAAAATGAATCTATGTGAAAACCGTCATGATTTTTATTATCTGGCATATACATATTTTGAATGAGGATTTGTTTCGACCAAGGATTTGTATAGTAAGAACAATTCACTACAGGTGAACAAAAAAGATTACGTTCCGATATCGTAAGTGACGAGTAGTAGAAGTGGCGAATAGCGAAGTCTCGCCGCGGAAGAGATTACGATAAACCGCGAGATTCTATTCCTTCTTTTTATACAAATCCTTGTTTCGACCCAAAACATTGGTTCAAAGATAGTAATGGGTTTAAAATAAGTCACATCAGCAAATTCAATTTACAATCTTTCTCTTAACTTAAAAGTTGACGGAATGTCACAGTTAGCAACTATCCAGTATTAAGAAAACGCATTTCCTCGGATATTGATACCGCATCAACGGGACACATGTCTTTTGCATGCGCCTATCGAATGTAGAAATAGACAAGTTAACGTTAATTTCTGTTCGACATACTCATTATTGTATAGGGCTAGTGATTCAATCTAGCTCTATTTTCATTTTTACATTCGCATGCAGTTTTAAAATTCACTTAGAAATAAAACGTCTACGTGTATGTACAATAGAAAAAATAATTCGTGCTACGCCCTATACTACTCAAATGTGTATCCGTTGTATCTGTCAATAAATATTTAGCATGACGTGAAAGAACGTTCTATTGTTACGCTGCAGTATGAGTGCACTCTATTCAACCCTCTATTGACATTTATTGATCGGTTCAATTTATATTAAGCGTAAATCATTTTAAGCAAATTCCTTTTCATAATATCTGTATTGACTGAGCTTATAATTGTATAATAGTTTTGCGTCGTTAATAACGTTATATTATCCTTAATCAATATTTATATCAAAAAGACGATGTGGTATGATTGCCAATGAGACAACTGTCCACAAGAGACCAAAATGACACAGACATTAACAACTATAGGTCACCGTATGGACCTCAACAATGAGCTAAGCTCATACCGCACAGTCAGCTATAAAAGGCCCCGATGAGACAATTTTAAACAATGTAAACGAGAAAACTAACGGCCTTTTTATATAAAAAAAAATGAGCGAAAAACAAATATGTAACACATAAACAAACGACAACCACTGAATTGCAGGCCCCTGACTTGGGACAGGCACATACATAAATAATGTGGCGGGGTTAAACATGTTAAACATGTTATACCATTCATTAAATTTTATCACAAACATTATAAAGTATTATGTGGCAATACGAAATTGTTTTAAATAGTTAAATGACCCACAGAGAGATGAAATGTGACTACGAACACAAAAATAAAATGTTAAATTACAAAACATTAAAATAGTTTAGATATCACATGCCAAACGAGAATACTGAATTAACAGTGTTGTCAATTTAACTAAACCGTTTCACACGAACAACATATGGTACTAGCGATAATTATATTTGCAAGGTATGTCATCTACTTTCATTTGACGAAAAAGAAAAATATTAAAGAAATCGCAATAGTTATGTATACAAGTACAATAAAAATATTTATTCAATATATTCATTTTATATAAATTTCTGAATAACGGTGAGGATCCAGATGTGATTAAATCGACATCATAGATCAAAAACTTTCAATTAAAAGAGGGACGAAAGATACCAAAGGGACAGTCAAACTCATAAATCGAAAATAAACTGACAACGCCATGGCTAAAAATGAAAAAGACAAACAGACAAACAATAGTACACATGACACAACATAGAAAGCTAAAGAATAAATAACTCAAACCCCACCAAAAACTAGGGGTGATCTCAGGTGCTCCGGAAGGGTAAGCAGATCCTGCTCCACATGTGGCACCCATCGTATTGTTTATGTAATAACAAATCCAGTAAATAGTCTAATTCGGTAGGTTACATTCATGAAAGGGAAGGGAATTGTAGTTACGGCCTTAGGAAATATCCGATATCATTTATGAAACGGTTATTCCATAACGGCCAACCAACTCGTGATCGCGTCGGTAAAATTTACGAAGGGATGATTTCAACTTCACCATTTGAAACTCATGGTTTAATAGCTTCCTTGTGATCAGCAACCTCTATCAAGAAAATCATGATAGGAAATGCAAGCACGGGAATATCGTATCCATTTGGAGATATATACCCCGTATGCAGGTGATGCTAAAATGTTGCTACTTAGAAAAGGAAAGTTCACAGTTGGAAGGCTGAAATCATCTATTTTGTCGTAAAGTTATGTTTTCAACCGACCCTCATTGTCAAGTTCTAGATGTAAGTCAAGATATGAGGCCGACTTAACTGTATCTGTAGTATCCTTTATCTCTAGTTCGATGGGATAGATGCGTTCCACATAGTCACCAAATTTTGAATTTTTTGTGAAATAACATCATCTATATAGCGGAAAGTAGAGTAAGAGTTAAAGGATATCGCTAACTTCTTATCTTTCTTCCTAAGAAGTTCCTGCATGAAGTCAGGCTCGTAATAGAGTCAAGAAACAAGTCAGCAATAAGAGGGACACAATTTGTTCCCATTTGAATTCCAACAGTCTGTTGAAAAACACGTCCTCCGAACGTAACAAATATGTTGTCAATCAAGAAATCAAGCTTCTTAATAATATCAGTTTCAGAGAAAAAAAAATTGGAATCAGAGTAAATGTTGACAGAAAATATGTCACGCCTGTATGTCGCTTTAATAGACTTAATTATAACTCAAATATCAGCAAAACTATGTGAATGTTAACTTTAATTTAGAACAAACATTATTGAAGAGACAATAATTGTTGATAAAAATTCTAATATGAGCAGTACGAAAAGACTAGATCCAAACGCAGGTGATATTTTAGATAAAGTTTCGGATTACTGTGATTATCATGCAGATGAAAAAGTAATACAATTTTGCATTCAACACGATGTTTTGATTTGTAAAAAAAAATGTGCCAGGGATAACCACAGTGAATATGCGAATCGATCATTTCCATTAGTACAGCAATCAAAGATGCAAAATATGGAAGCGCATTCACAGACGTTTAAACAAAAATTTAACAATTGAATCGAAAAATAAGTAATGTGTCAACGAGGCAGGCGCACGACTGCAATTACCTGTCGACTAAGAAAGACAAAATTAAAAATAAAATATCGACTGTGCGGAAAACGATAAATGATTACCTCGATAAAATTGAAAGTGAAACAGAAGAAATTTTAAACGATAAAATGAATGAATGTAAGTAGAGAATTGAGCATGATAAAGAAAAGATAAAAGATATTGAAAAGCGCCTCATCAAAAGATCAGATGAAATCAAATTACTTAAAGAAATCGGTACGGACTATCAATTCTTAAAAGCAGTGAAGTGTGGGATAAAAGCGCAAAGAACGACGAGACCGATTTTCTAGCATATAGTCATAAGGTAAATAAAGGCAATAGTGGTATACCGCTGTACAAAATTCATAAATCGATAGAGAAAAAACAAATCCGAGTTACATAGTAAAAATGAGGGAAACGTATCAAATATAAGAGGACTACCACACAACAGAGACACAACACCGCAATGTAACACACACAGAAACGAACTATAATGTAACAATGGCCGTTTAAAAGCCATAACAACTACAAAGTTGAAGATCGCCGAGGACTAAGAGTTCCAAAGAGTTGTGTGGCCAGGGTTATCCAGCTGGGGCAAAACCATCATTATTATCAAGAATAAAACATAGTTTTGCAAACAGTAAATTTTATAAAATGACTATAAAATAGATATACATGATTAAACTGAAGTGGTGACTAGCTTTAGAATAAAAATGAATACATTACAAATTCACAGCTCTGTCAGCCATAGTCAATGCAACGCCAAAAGTGACGTCCTATTTCAATTTCTAAAATGTATTCCGAAAATTAAGAAAGAATTTGGATGAAATTCAAGATTAGATTTGTATGACTTATCTAACTTATAATAATTACAGTGAAAATTATAATACTAATTAATAGTAGTAGTAATTAGATAATTAAATGTATTATCGAGTTTTGTGGGTGTTTCTTCAGATGAAATTGCAAACCAAATATATCGTAAAAATTTCGTTGATCCAAAAGTAAATGTAAAATTGAAATTTAAATCACAAATAAAAGAACAAATATTGCAAGATATAGTACCTGAAATTGATAAATTATCAATGAAAGTACAAAATTTTAATTTTGGAAAAGACCAAGTACTGCAATCGCAGGTTATTTCAACACCAACCTACAATTGTATAACACATGATAAAACTTTCGAAGCAGTCCTGCTCACTGAACGCATATTAGTGAATAGTGCTTTTTTTTCTGCAGATATGCTACTGTGCTGTAATAGTAATACTAAATCACTACACTATTTTAAAGATAATTCCGTTTATTTTTTAGTCATCAAATTAACGTATGAACCGTGTTGTGTAACACTATACGATGCTAACAGAATTCTTGTTTGAGCCGACAATCGCGGTTTTCAAATAATATACCTTGACATAATGAGTTATGAATTTATAAAAAAAAAACCAGTGGATTCTGTTGGACTGTATCTGCCAATTCTGAAAGATTTTGTGCAAATGTCGGGAAACACTAAATTGTTCATAGTCAACATTGGTGGAGAAATTCTTTCTGAAACTGTCACAACTTTCAAAATTAAAACTGTCTGTTTAAGTAATTATGGGACAATATATTGGACAAACTTCGACAACAACGAAATACATACTGTGCAACCTGACGAGAAGTTAGAACTAATTTTTTCCAGTCATGAATTAGTGGATCCAGGAGGTTTAGCTGTTGATGGCAAATGTTATGTTTATGATTGCCGGATATATGTCAAACAATATTTTTATGATAGCAATAGATATAAAAGGAAAGTGAAAGTTATTTTGAATTATAAAGACCAGATCAAATCCCCGATAAATCTCAAATTTCATTCAGAAACCAACAGACTGATGGTGGTTAACGATCGTTGTGAATCTGTTAAAATTTACGTTCTTATTTAGTAATAGAATAAAACAGAAAGTGGTATACGCCATACACTTTTTCTGGAATTTGTCTAGTTTTGAATAAAACAATAAAACATAATGACAAGTATAGTAATACACATACATACATACCCTCGGTAAAATGCATCCTGTATATTAATAATTAATTAGTTGCTTGACATGGGTTGTATATTCTCTAAAAAAGTAAAATAACAAATATTCCGAGCTCCAGGGAAAATTCAAAACGAAAAGTCCGTAATCAAATATCCGAAACCAAAAGACCAAACACATTAAACGAATGGATATCAACTGTCCTATTCCTGACTTTCTACAGGAATTTTCTCATGTAGAAAAATGGTGGATAAAACCTGGTTGTATGGCAAACTTAACCTCTCACTTGTATGACAGTCGTAAAAAATTTCATTGTATTGACAACGATGTGTGAACAAAACAAATGAGACACAATAGGTCAACATGTCAAAAATAGGGGTATAGCATTTATCAGTGTTAATCTTAATCACTATAAAAACAAACAAATATGTTAAATTTTCCCATTTATTTGTATTGTAGACCTGTCATGTAATATTGTCATTTTAATGTTATATTTAACATTGTCATAAAGACGGGAGGTTTGGCATGCCACAAAACCAGGTTCAACCCACCATTTATTTTCTTAAAATCTCCTGTAACAAGTCGGTAAAATGGCCATTATTATATAATATTTCGTTTCTGTGTGTGTGTTACATTTTAATGTTGTGTTTCTGTTGTGTCGTAGTTCTCCTGTTATATTTGATGCGTTTCACTCAGTTTTAGTTTGTAACCCGGATTTATTTTTTCTCAATCGATTTATGAATTTCGAACAGCGGTATACTACTGATGCCTTTATTTACAAAGATATTCTAAGGCATATAGATAAAATACATTAGCAAAACTGAAAGACAAGAATACAAACATTTACCTTAGCACTAGAACACAATGACGGGATGTATAAGTACAGAGCCACGTCAAATGTTTTACTACGGTTTTTTTTTTATTGAGTTAAGCCTTTCAGTTGATATTTTATAGTGTGTCTTTCTATGTTGTGATGTTATACTATTATTTCAGAAAAGGGAGAAGGTTTGGTACCATTAAAACGTTAAATCCAGCTGCAATTGTTTGCACATACCACATCTTCCTATATCTAATCACTAAAATCAGACTTAATAATATAAATAATATTCATTTAGACAAATAACAGAATACCATACGTTATTAAGATGATAAACGGTACCTAAAATCTATACTTAAAGCCCATCGTGTATTATTTGTGAAGTTGATACGGAATGTGGGCCCGTTTTCAAAATTAATGTCATAGACCGTAGAGGTCGAATCACAAACAATTTGGTCAAGAACGGCTACTTCATTCAAGCTCAAAGCAGCTGTGAATTTCAATTGTGGTGTTAAATTAGACACAACATAGGTTTGTGACACAAAGGGAATGTGGTCAAAGAACTTCAAACTCAAATGCGTGTTTTTAATCAGCAGATCAAAGAACCAAAATAAATATTTTTTTGAAGAAATCCAACAAAATTTAATTTTGGAACATCAAAGTCCACGAAATCCAAAACTGTTGTGTTTCTGTTGTGTCGTAGTTCTCCTGTTATATTTGATGCGTTTCCCAAGTCAGAAACAAAACAATTTTAAATACACCCTTAAATTCGCAATATCTAGGAACCACATAGTACTTAGTTTTTGGTTAAAATCAAACTAGTTTATGGCTATTCCATTAAATGTATGTGGGAGCGTAGGAATTAAGTGACTTTTAAATATCCCTACAACCAAGAAATATAAATAAGTTTATATTCAGCATTTAAAAGGATCGCTAGAATTTCATTTATTTTTCTAAATCAAACCAAATATTTTAAGAAATTCAGCGAAGTTTAATTTTGGATACTTTGGACCTTATTGTGAACAAGTTTGAAAACGGGTCTAGAACCAAAAATCTAAAATACTGTTAGATTGTGCACATCAAAGAACACCAATAATTCAAGTTTTGATGAGATCAAACAGTTTGATTTTGGACCCCAATTTGGACCTAATTGAAAACTGTATCGAAAATCAAAAATCTAAATACCCCGTTAGACTAAGCATTTTAAAGAATCACAAAACTTCAAGACACTGAATTAAACCCCGTTGAAATTGGATACATTTTTTAGCCTTTCCCAAGTCAGGAGCCTCTGGTTTCTGTTAGTCTTGTATTGTTTTTAATTTTAGTTTCTTGTGTACAATTTGGAGTTTAGTATGGCGTTAATTATCACTGTACTATTATATATAATTGTTTAGATGCCAGCTGAAGGACGTCTCCAGGTGCGGGAATTTCTCGCTGCATTGAAGACCTATGTGTGACCTTCTGCTGTTGTCAGTTCTATGGTCGGGTTGTTGTCTCTTTGACACATTCCCCAATTCCATTCTCAATTTTATAGTCATTTTCTCCAGTTTTATATATACACGAACGTCAGTGTTGTTTTCATTTTTGTCAATAAAATACAAAAAAAAAATAAAAGAATAATTTAATACATGAATTTACATAATGGCCAATGATGATCTGTATTGATGAACATAACGAATACTATAATATTGTTCAATAGCAAGACTGACTATGGTCAATAACCCAGTTATTGCCTTTTAGCTACCGTCTTCGTTTCTAATGAGATATAGCACCATTTTATGTAAAACGTCTTTCAAAGACATAGTAAGAAAAGGTAAATTGTGTAAAAATGTCTTTAAAATATGATGCATAAAATAGAAAAGCGTAAATTAAGAAATGAATAATTATGTGCTTTTATTAAATCAGGAATCATTTGATTCCTGATTTAATAAAAATATAATATATTAAGTTAGTGAGATTGCAATTATTTGTTAAAGAAAACCACTACTAAAAGTATGAATGTGATTTTACGAATCGTTGCCTTTTTGGATTTATTTCTGAATTTACAGTACCTACATGGCAAGTTTGTTAAGAAATTGAAATCCAAAGAATGTATTATTCATTTCAACTTCCTAACACGTAGAATACCAGGCAAAACGTGAAGTTCACACTTTTGTAAATTTATGATCCACACATAGACATGATTATAAATATACAACATATGACAGCACACACCTTACGTTCAGCCTTTATGCGATCTATTATTTAAAAACAATTTGCTGAGTAAAATTTACACCATGGTTGTGTGGCGTCAACAATGAAAAAGGCTGGTCTTTCAGAGTTTACTTCGCCACAGAATCTCGTCAACAATGAAAAAGGCTGGTCTTTCAAAGTTAACTTCAGAATCTAAGGAAATTTGAACCTCAACAAATATGATCATTTGTTAGCACTATAAATGGTAGAACTGAACAGCAGCCAAAATGTCATAAATGAGTATTTATTTATGATTACGTCTTTTCCATGCCTTTTTCCAAATGTTCGATAAGCATACAGTTGAATGAAAACGGAAAAATATTTGTAACGGCAGTGAAATGTGATTAAAAATATTCCAAGCAACAGAGCCATAGTAGTGAAACTGTATTGGGTTTGCCTCTGTACGCTGTACTTCGAAAGTATTGATTGCCCACAATGCAATATTGCACATGAGCAGAAACGTTACGAATTCCCGCCCAGGTTTAACACGTTCTTGTTCCCTCCGCAATGCTGACTTCCTCAATGCGTGGAGAAGAAATACTGTTTGTATCGTGGCTTGAAACATACCAAGAACACATGATAAAATCACTAACAGTCCATTCGATTCATGATCGTCAAAGGCTGATGCAACAATACTGAAAAACCCGAACATATAAACTCCACCCAAAGACACTAAAATGAGTGTTTCTTCGAGATCTAACTTCTGATCATAGTTAAATTTGAGACTTTGCATGCGGTGAAAAGCCAAAATGACAGCGACAGACGTCATCACGTGAATTGCCACTTTAGACAAGTGTTCTATTTTTATTGCAGTATCAACAAACGTTGTTGATCTAACTAAAACGAAGAATGTAATCATTGATATGACGGAGGCAACAAGAACGAAGATCCCCATGAATAATCCACGACTAGAACTAGAACAATCTACATTAATCCTCTGTGTCTTACTTTTTTGGTCTCCGGATGAACCAGGTAAGTTAGGATTGGTTTCATGTTTTCCTATGTTTCTCCACATTACATATAAAATACCTGAAAAGTATAAATGTTTTGTTTTACTTTTGAGGTTTTAATTCATCTCCAATATTGTTATCCGCTATATTGATTGCGTAGCATAGCTATTGCTTGATAGATTGCTCGCGTGCTTGTATGCTTGCTAACCATTTGACATGGACTTTCCATTTTCTAACCATTTGACATGGACTTTCCATTTTGATTGGTGCTTGTCTTACTTTTAGTGGCAAATTCTTTTATACATTTTATCGTGGAAAATAACAGAAACAGAACGTATGGGGTACAATTTTATTTCATATTCCGTGCATACGATGACTTCTGCGTGTTATTTATGAGCATTCGGGCATGCAATGTTTTATTTCAGAAGCAAGCAAAAAACTCAAATATAGTATGAATCTTGTGTTTACTCTTTTTCAACAAAATTTTTACTTTCAGTGTATAAGAATCGGAATGGGGTTTACATATTAACTAAAAATGGACAAAAGGCGCAGAATTAATGCAGATGAACAAAAACTAAATCCAGAATTTTCCAAGACCTTTTAGTGCAAAATTAAAAATAAAATTAATTGATAGCGTCGTTAAACTATGAAAAAAAATCAGCCTCCCCCATGAAATTAAATGGTTGCTCCCTTAGATACGTTGTTTTGATAGCTGTATTTTAACAAATCAAGTATGTTTTATGAATATATACTATACTCACCAGCGCAAATTAAGCTATATTCAATACTACAGGGGTACAAATAGGGTCCAGAAGAATGGACCACTTCTTTCATCAATGATGGTCCCTGGCATAAACTCGGCTGTAGAATACTAGTGACTATAACAAAGCAGAATACAATTATATGAGTGACTACTTAATTCCATATTGCAAAATAATATCTATGAACGGTCGGCACTGATTTTAATTAGTCTTTCCTTAATGACAATCTTGAACATTAAAACGAAATATTGGATAAACGACACTACTATCTGTTAGTAGATAGATATAGGAAGATGTGGTGTGAGTGCCAATGTGACAACTCTCCTTCCAAATAACAATTTAAAAAAAAGTAAACCATTATAGGTCAATGTACGGCCTTCAACACGGAGCCTTGGCTCACAACGAACAACAAGCTATAAAGGGCCCCGAAATTACTAGTGTAAAACCATTCAAACGGGAAAACCAACGGTCTAATCTATATTAAATTAAAAAAACGAGAAACAAGAAACACGTATAAATTACATAAACAAACGACAACTACTGTACATCAGATTCCTGACTTATGACAGGTGCAAACATTTGCAGCGGGATTAAACGTTTTAATGGATCCAAACCTTCTCCCTTTTTCCTGAAACAATAGCATAACATCACAACATAGAAAAACACACGATAAAATATCAATTGGCAGGCTTAACTCAATCAAAAAACGTAAATTAATACACTATAAACGGCGATATCTGAATACAAATGCACAGTTAATAAAATATTAGGGACAAACATTCAAGGCCAAAAAGCAAACAAACATGTTTGGTACAGTTTCGCTGTCCCAGTGGCACACAAACGTTTAACATAGAACACTATGGAGCAAACAGAACTCTTGTTGTCAGAAAACACTGTCAAACATCAAAACACACTGTTAACACTGATATTTTTCCACACTTGAACAATATAAAAAAAATCGAGAATATGAATATAAAGATGTGTTAATATCAGTGATACTCAACGCACAAACGATGCTTCAAAATGAAGTTCCGAAATGAAAATGCTTTGTTATCTTTAATTATAAAAATAAAGCCTCTATAATGTACGTCTTATTCCAACATTAATGCAATTTGATACAATTTGATGAACATATGAAAATAAGAAGATGTGGTATGATTTCGAATGGGACAAATCTCCACAAGATACCAATAATCAATATACATGTATTTCATTCTATAAACAGCTTACTATTTTCTGCTGAGCTATAAGTTGTTCCTTCCACTAGAGGCATGACTGTGACGGATGTCTCTATTTGTGAAGTTTTCTCCACTTCTCGTATGGTCTCCACCACAATAGTCTCTAACCAAACACACATGTTAGTAGCAACCATGTGCATCAGACCAAATCTTGCAAGTGTCTTGTGGCGTTGGATACACATCTGCAATTTAAGACTAATTTTAAGATTGGAGAGTTAATTGTTACTTAACCCGTTACTGTTACCTATTCTGACATCGGACTCGGACCTTCTTTTAAACTGAGTTTTACTGTGCGTATTGCTGTGTGTTTGTTTATTCTACATTGACCAGTGGTATACGAGGGGGTTGAGATATCACAAAACATGTTGAACCCTTTTATATTTGCGCCTCTCCGAAGTCAAGAGCGTATTGCTGTGTGTTTGTTTATTCTACATTGGCCAGGGGTATGCGAGGGGTTGAGATATCACAAAACATGTTGAACCCTCTCATATTTGCGCCTCTCCAAAGTCAAGAGCCTCTAGACTTTATTAGTATTGTATGTTATTTATGCAATTAAGGAGCCAGCTGGAGTCAGCTGAAGGCAACCTTCGGGTGCGGGATTTTCACGCTGTGATTAAGACCCATAGGTGACCTGCGCTTTTATCTGCCCTTTGGGATGTTGTCTCTTTGACACATTCCCCATTTCCATTCTCAATTGTATAACCTTTTCAGGAGTTAAGGCTGATTCAGTCCCCTCTTCCCTCTCATCTATGGAACTACATACATGTTTAGTTACAATTGTATGTATAAACAAGTACTGTATCAAAATTGACACAGAGGAGTAATGGTAAGCAAACGTGACTTTGATTAGTTAATACTTTGATGAATATATTAGGTTTATTAATAGCAGTAAAACATTTATCTAAAACCGGAATTCATATAGGTTAACTAATCTTACATTGCACTGAAGTTGATATATTTCTCAGAAGTTTTTTTTCTAACTGATTTATCAAAAAGACGTATAACATTATCAAGATTATTTTCCTCTATCAGGATTTTCCTGTGTGATTAATATCGGATATTGAGATAAATAGTTGGAAGATTTATATTTTAAACATTATATGTAAATCATTAAACTTCAAAGTAAACATGTGCACACCTGTGTCTAAGGTATAAATAAAATTTCATCAAATACAGCACGTTAAACTTTGAACGATATATAGTGTTCTTAGTGTATACATGTAAATCATTAAAACTTCCGAATACCGCAGAACCTTCTACATATTACCTTTTATAACTTATATTACTGAAATACGAAAATTATTCTATTCGAATTTGCTATTTTTTGCTATTTTTACCAATAATGTCTGTTTGTTTCATTCACACATTGTTGACAATTTAAAGGAATTTATGCGACTGCCATAACAGTGAGAGGTTTATACTGGCGTCACACATTAGCGTATAGCTCCGACGTACGCCCAGCGGGGTAAAAATCATGTAAGCTGCCAATACGCTAATAATATTCAATGCATTCAACATGTCAATCATTTCTCTATCGTGCGCACAACAAGCATTAAGCTTTTAAGTACGAGAAGCGTACATAAGCGTTTATTGGGCGTTCAAGTAACGTATGTTGGCGTATGTCTGGCGTTTGGCTATCGTAGATGGAATGCACGCTACGAAGGAAAAAACGTCTCTTGAATAGTTTAAGACGCGTCCCGGTCGTATCTGGGAAGAAACTCCGTGTTTTCGGTGTGTCTGGGACGTTTACTTATGAGGTGTTTAATACAAACATTCCCACATACGTATATTAGTTAAAGTCGATCGATCTTGAAGCGTATACAACGTGTCTCAAACTTATCTGTAGCGTTTTCAACGCGCTTGTAGCGTATGTATTACGTGCGTTTAATGTACACGTATACGCTTGGCAAACGATTGGGCTGGATGAAAATGTTAATGCTGTATAAAAAATTCTTGGGAGTTATAGCGTTCACCAAGCGTATATCTTTACATTTCGATGTACTTCAAATGTATGCAACGCGCGTTTAACGATTGCTTAGCGTTCCTTTGGCGTGCAACTAACGTATACGGACTTTGTCAATTTTCACTGAACAATTACAAGTCGGAATTTCTGAGAAGAAAACGAAATGCAAGAAAAAGACAAAACAAGAATTCATATAAGTATAACTCACCTTGGAATTTAGGAAAACGAAGTAGAGTTGAACAAACGTGAAACTAACATGCAGTATGGGCCGTAATGCGTGGAGCACACCATTGCATGCCAGAATATCGTGATCGAAAAGCTCACCAAAGTGAAGACCACTTTTTATCATGCTGCCAATTCCAAAACCTACAATATAGCACATTTTTAAATAACCTTTCTTTAAATTAGTACTTCGTTCTATACATGTACCTGGTACGAAATTAAATTTCATTTTCCTTCGCTCTAACAGCTTCTTGTTCATTTAGATATTTACATATACCACCTTTGATAAATGTCTAATATGGTGATACATTTTCACTTCTGTGCTCGTACTATGAATAACAACATTATTTATTTTGTAAAAGGAATTCCGTGCTCGATGTATCTCTTATCATATTTTGTTTTACCTGTGTACGTTATTTTATTTGCCGGCATTTATCCACGGTTATGTTTGTCTTTTTGATATTGTTTTACTAAAGCTTCAGGTTGGATGAATGATGGCGCCTATCAAAACGTTTAAACCCGCTGGTTAATAAGAGTTTCTCGTATCTCAAGTTTCTTTTACATGTATATAGAAAAGACCGTTGTTTTCCCGGTTTAAATGGTTTTACAATAGTCATTTTGGGGTCCTTTAATGCTTGTTGTTCGACGTGAGCCTAGGCTCCATGTTGAAGACCGTACTTTGACCTATGATGAGCTACTTTTACAAGTTGTGACTTGGACGGAGAGTTGTCTCATTGGCACTCATACCACATCTTCTTATATCTATTTACAGTCTCATTTTAGTTAGATTGATTCACTGTGAATTTTATATAAAAGTTCAATAGAAAACCAAATTATAAAACAAGTAAAACGGTTTAATAAAAAGAACACCATACTTATGCCCCCTCCCTCCCGCAGCATATATTTTATCTGTCTGTAGGCAACTTCTCCAATATTTTATATCTCGAGTTCAAAGACTATTTGAAGTTTCAAGAAAATGATTATACAAGCCTTTGCTATACAAGTAGTTGTCATAAAAATAGTAAACATGAAATGTGACGTGAGTGCTTTAATAAAAGACCGAACGGACGGACGAACAGACGACAAGACGCCGAAGCGGGTATTTCAATGTCCACCGATTCACATTACGGCAAGGTACAAAATGTAATATTCATTTTTCATCAAAATGAAATATTGCTTGCTATATTCCATCGAAAACAAAAAGAATATATACTTTTCCTATTCTCAATATGATTAGTAAGCCGACAATTATGATACATTAGAATAAAACATAATGTATGTATGTGCGAACTAAGAATATTCTCAATTATGCAACATACATTTATATTTACGTAACATACATGCTTTCTTTATAAACACTAATCAGTTTCCTTCTAGCTTTCTAATAAAGAAGGCATGTTGTGACGCACGGAAGTGAAATTTACATTTTTTTATATTATGACTATTACGTTCTCGCAGGGAGAATTCAGTTTTTAATATTTGCACAAACACAATACAGGATGTAAAAAAACTGGAAGCGTTGAATTGTGAGTTGGTACATCCTTGTATGTTTATCTCTTTGGAATCATATCACATCTCCTGAATGTCGAAAAAGAGTCCCTTAACACTACGACGAAAAGCTTAAATTGAGCAACATCATTTGCATGCGTGGGAGTAATTGGTAAATATATGGTCTAAGCATTAAATAACAAGAATGTGTCCTAAGTACACGGATGCCCCATCCGCATTATCATTTTCTATGTTCAGTGGACCGTGAAAATGGGTTAAAATCTCTAATTTGACATTAAAATTAGAAAGATCATATCATAACATGCATAAGGAACTTTAGTGTACTAAGTTTCAAGTTGATTTGGCTTCAACTTCATCCAAAACTACCTCGACCAAAAACGTTAACCTGAAGCGGGACAGATATGGACGAACTGACGAACGAACGAACAGACGGACCCACAGACCAGAAAACATAATGCCCATAAATGGGCCATAAAAACTGCAGAAAAATCATCTTACCAACAGCACCTAGGCGTAGGTAGAAACTTCCTGTGTGATATGTTCGCGAGATATCATAAGAATATTTCTTCTGTTTGAATGAAGATGAGGCTGCAACTTCCGGTGGCACAAATCGGCGTTGTTTCTTCCGCACTATTAAAGTTGTATTTTGAAGGAGGTAGGTATAGGCATATATCAAAAAACAAATACTGACAGCATATAAATAAATATAAAAACCCTGAAATATAACAAAATCACTTTAGTTTGTCCGACAGACAATACATCACGAGCTGGGATTTTTTCGTGACTGATATAAATTTGGAACTTTAAAATAGGTTTAATAATAACCAGATGCTCCGCAGGGCGTAGCTTTATACGACCGCAGAGGTTGAACCCTGAACGGTTGGGGCAAGTATGGACACAACATTCAAGCTGGATTCAGCTCTAAATTTGGATTGTGATTAAATAATTGACACAGCATAGGTTTCTGACACAGAATGAATGTGTTCTAATGAACTTAAATTTTTTGTTTTCTCTTAGAGCAATTCACTATGCTGTTGAATATTAATCCTCTCAAAAAAATGTTTGAAGAAATTTTCTTTTTTATTTATGAAATTTCAAATGAGAAAAATTGAACCCAATTTTTTTAATCACATCCCCCTTTCCCTTATTCCAAAACTAATCTCAATTAAAATTTCTAATGGAGTTTGCAACAATAACTACTCATTTAAATACATCATAAAATATTAAGATGTAAAATAACTGCTTGTTATCACTGAATGGTAAAGATTATTTTAATTTATCAGTTGGTAGTAAAAGTGAATATACATTGTATATTGTATATAACAAAGATTTAAGTTGATTCTGGACAAAGAAAGATAACTCCAATTAAAAAAAAATCTTGCTATTGCACAATATTTTGCAATTAGATATTTCTTGCTTACTATTCTGGACAAAGAAAGATAACTCTAATTAAAAAAAAATTGCTATTTCACAATATTGTGCAATTAGATATTTCTTGCCATTGCGCAATACTGTGCAATTGAAAAGACTTGCTATTGCACAATACTTAATATAATAATTTTAGATCCTGATTTGGACCAACTTGAAAACTGGGCCCATAATAAAAAAATGTAAGTACATTTTTGGATTCAGCATATCAAAGAACCCCAAGATTTCAATTTTTGTTAAAATCAGACTAAGTTTAATTTTGGACCCTTTGGACTTTAGTGTAGACCAATTTGAAAACAGGACCAAAAATGAAGAATCTACATACACAGTTAGATTTGGTATATCAAAGAACCCCATTTATTCAATTTTTGATGAAATCAAACAAAGTTTAATTTTGGACCCCGATTTGGACCAACTTGAAAACTGGGCCAATAATCAAGAATCTAAGTACATTTTTAGATTCAGCATATCAAAGAACCTAACTGATTCATTTTTTGTCAAAATCAAACTAAGTTTAATTTTGGACCCTTTGGACCTTAATGTAGACCAATTTGAAAACGGGACCAAAAGTTAAGAATCTACATACACAGTCATGACAGTTAGATTCGGCATATCAAAGAACCCCAATTATTCAATTTTGATGAAATCAAACAAAGTTTAATTTTGGACCCTTTGGGCCCCTTATTCTGTGGGGACCAAAACTCCCAAAATCAATACCAACCTTCCTTTTATGATCATAAACCTTGTGTTTAAATTTCATAGATTTCTATTTACTTATACTAACGTTATGGTGCGAAAACCAAGAAAAATGCTTATTTGGGTCCCTTTTTGGCCCCTAATTCCTAAACTGTTGGGACCTAAACTCCCAAAATCAATACCAACCTTCCTTTTGTAGTCATTAACATTGTATTTAAATTTCATTGATTTCTATTTACTTAAACTAAAGTTATTGTGCGAAAACCAAGAATAATGCTTATTTGGGCCCTTTTTTGGCCCCCAATTCCTAAACTGTTGAAACCAAAACTCCCAAAATCAATCCCAACCGTTCTTTTGTGGTCATAAACCTTGTGTCAAAATTTCATAGATTTCTATTAACTTAAACTAAAGTTATAGTGCGAAAACCAAGAAAATGCTTATTTGGGCCCTTTTTGGCCCCTAATTCCTAAAATGTTGGGACCAAAACTCCCAAAATCAATACCAACCTTCCTTTTGTGGTCATAAACCTTGTGTTAAAATTTCATAGATTTCCATTCACTTTTACTAAAGTTAGAGTGCGAAAACTAAAAGTATTCGGACGACGACGACGACGACGACGACGACGCCAACGTGATAGCAATATACGACGAAAATTTTTTCCAATTTTGCGGTCGTATAAAAAGTATTATCGTGAATCCTTGAAACAAATATTGGATTATATAAGTAAAGCGAAGAGAAAAAAATTATAATTCTTTATAAAAAATTAGATATATATGCATGCGATCAAATTGTTTTTCAGAACATTCGGGTGTCTGGTTCAAAGCATTTTAAATGCTATGTATCATGTATATACATGATATATACATGATATAAATATGTCTGATATACTTAAAACTTACAGAGATATTCTCGCAATCCAAATGAAGAGAAACATTAAAGAAAATATTTGATTGTGCTATATTGAAATGACTTACCTCAAATAGAAAGGTCATAGGTGAAGGGGCAAATATTTCAGCTATTGGAACAACAAGCCCAAATACCACTACACCCATGGCGTACAATCCACTAAGGGCAATGAACAATGTATCGCTGTGGAAAGTAAGAAAATAAAAGGTAGGTTTGCATTATTTTCATCTGAATAACAAGTTGCTTTCAATAAAACAGTCTCAATGGAGATAGATGGTACCTTTGTTACATTAAAAAAAAACATCGTTAAAATATGCTTCAACCCATCTGAAGTTGATGACACAATTAAATACTAGCAAAAAGACACGGGGAAATGAATACTTTTCAAAATAGAATGTGTCTTGGATAACATGATCATATATAAACGGAAATTGTGCACTTACATTAACGTGGTATCGCAATTCTGGTCATCAGACCCATAGCCTCGTCTTCGAAGCATTGACATTGAGGCTGATGGCGGGAAATCCCTATCGAAGCTATCACCCGAATGCACAATGTCATCGTGTCCAATACCTGTAAAATTGAAGAATATCTATAATGGAATATCTATATTTTCAGTGAATTAATCAGTAAATACTGGATTTAATGCATGAAGATAGCTTTCATTTTAAGGATAGCATGCAGCACACTCAGAATTTACTTAGTCTAAAATCTTTATAGACACTTGGTCAGAAGTGTCTCTTTGGTTGTGGATTCGTATGGCGGTTGATGCATACACAACAAACCATGTTTAACCCTGTCGGCGTACCTGGTCTTGCTCCTTTTGGAACTCATGCGATTCTCTCGGTTTTCGTTTTGTTACCTTGACTGTGTGTCTACTTTTGAGGGCCCTCATGGGGTTTTTGATTATGTGATTACTTGGCCGTTTTTTTAATGATTATTTGATTATTAAGCCAAATATTTAATGATTATTTGATTACCTAGGACTGTATTTTTAGTTTATGATTATTTGATTACTAAAGATAAGCAAATATTTAATGATTATGTGATTATATTGGCAAAAAAATGGTGATTATGTGATTACTAGGACCCCCCCATGAGGGGCCTCACTTTTGAGATTTGAACATCGATGATTTATGTGCATTTATTCAGTATGTGTTTTGTTTATCAATTAGTTTTATAATTAGTTTTGTGTATTCTCCCTTTCTACGTTCATGCTTAATGAATAACAGTAAAAAATCGTTTCGTTAAGCTTTGGGGAGTGCGGATTACGTAGTAATCTGGTGTCCTGAATTGATGTTGTATGAAGGTAACAAAAAGTGACACCTTATTAACTATTTTCTAACGTGTGTGTTCTTAAGTACACGAAGTGTCTGTTTTTAAGACTTATTTCTGCACTTAATTGGAGATCATTATACCAATTTACGTTTCACAAATTTCCTCTATTACTTCTGGTCTGCAGTGAAAGGTGAAACTGACATGTTATGATCAATTTCACTAGAGAAAGACATAACCCATCCACAACACATCAATAAGTGTAAGATAAGGCGAGTGATAAACTGAACGAGACGATAACAAACTGTCAAACTGAAGAAAAATGAGATCGTTACTTAGTAATTACTTTGTTTGACCACAACAGAAAGTATGTTTTATTATGTGCACGGTATGTTTAAGGCTGTACGGTGACCTATAGTTACTAACCATCTTTATAAGTCATTTGGCAGAGTTGTCTGTCCTTGTCTCCTTGGTTTCATATCACATCTTATTTTTGTACGGTTAAACACCAGAAAATATAATTGATGCTAATGTACAATTTGAAACAGTTAAACGTGTGTAATTGGGGGTATGTGTTTAATGGGAATTATTTGCAATTGATGTGTTCAAAAGATTGCTAACTTCATCTGAAAGTTAATGCGGTTACCTTTTGATTTTGACGTGTGCAATATCTGATATCGCTTTTTGTGTTGGTCTTTTAATTTTTTGTAAATGCACGAACTATACTATAATGTAGTGATAAGTTTAATTGTATAGTATTTTCTCTCTCTTATATTCAGTTACTTGT
Source organism: Mytilus edulis (assembly GCA_019925275.1). Classification (NCBI taxonomy): domain Eukaryota; kingdom Metazoa; phylum Mollusca; class Bivalvia; order Mytilida; family Mytilidae; genus Mytilus; species Mytilus edulis. The sequence goes on along the minus strand of CM034361.1, from coordinate 102,539,052 downwards.
AACTTATAAACCTCCCCCATCCTTGACAAACCTTTTGAAAACAATTGTTCATGTTAATGCATGAGGAGAGTCAAAACCATGCGAGCATCAGCCATCGGATGAAATATACGGAGTGGCATAACAAGTACCTGCTAAAAACCGTTATTCAATAATTTAAAACGTACCCGAGTCACCGTTAGGCCCATGCCCATGGGTTTCGTCAATTAGAAAAGCCTCTGTCGTTCCTGTTCTTGTATTGTGCTGTATGAGACTTGAACTCTTGGCCTGGTGTCGTCTGCTATTGTTCAACACATGCGGAGTGTGCCAAGAGTGTCGTCTGCCTCGTTCCAGTGTTGCCTCGTTTTCTGTTACTTCCGGTGATGCTACATTTGAAGGATTAGCAGACGACATATCGCCTCTGTCACGATGTGAGCACCTTGGTAGAGTATTCCTATGGGCGTTGAGTATTTGTTGTAAAGCTTCACTTGCACCAGAACTGGTTAAACTTGGCGGAAATGGAAGAGGAATTGGTGGCGAGGATGCATTCTGTCTGTAGCTTGGACGATTGCAAATTGGGACCCAACTGAAATAATTAAATAACTTTTATTATTCTATAACAAGTGTTTGTGTTGGTAAATGTAAGAAATAGGTTTACTTTTATAAATTGTGACTTGGATTGAGAGTTGTCTCACTGGCACTCATACCACATCTTCTTATATCTATATGTTGTAATAACCTTACTTAAAATGAAATTTCATCATAAACCTAAATATAAGTTTTTTTCCCTCTTTACACTCATGTAACCAATATTATACTGTACCATTAGAAAGTCAAGACATAGTATCTTAATATTTATGTTGAAACTGCTAATTTGTAATTTGGAAAAAATAGATTACATAATTTCTTTCATCGGTCTTGGTTTCCATTTCTAAGAAATGTATATGCTGAAATGTATTCAATATGTTATTGTAATTAATATTGACTAATTAATATGATTGTATGTTAATTATAAATGGGGGAAAAATACGATGTTCTTCAACGAGACAGCTACCAAACGACATTAACAACTAAAGAACTATGTGAAACCCCTTTTACAAGCTCCAATCCATCCTTAGAGTAAACGTTTTTTTATATATTTTGCTAGTCTTTTTTGTTATATGTATGAGACCGGGTTGGTTATTTTCAGCATTCACCTGCTAGTTAGATTGTAAAAAAAATCCCTACAATACCATTCGCCGAAGTTTGCTGACAAAATAGGAAGTCTACGAAATGAATAAAACAGCATTGTCCCCATATTCCTTGTGGTGTTAGAGATCAATTATTCAATTAATGTACAGCATCGTTGGAAGTGTCGCCTTATCGTTGATTTCGTACATACAATGTAAATATAGTTAACACGTACACATATATACATATCTGTATTAAATAAACATGATAAAATAGCTTTATGCCATTGTACTATCAGCTTTTTGTTGGCTGTAGTACACAATATATAAATATGAAAAAGAAAGGAATTGCCAAAAATATTTAAAACTGCCCTAAGCACATACACTAACCACACTTTTGAAGAGCACCGAAAACCAAAATATTCTAAAACTTAAGTGCCAAATACGCTATCTAGGCCCATAATGGAAAGAATTTTTTTTTTTAAATATTTAAATTTTATAAACAGTAAATTTACAGAAAAGCGAACAATATTTACCACTAATACAGTGAAGTCCTCAGTCTGTTTATAGCTCGTAATGTCAGAATATGTATATTTAATCAAAAAAATATTATCTTTTCGTAAATCTTTATCAACTATATAACTTTACAAATTTAATGGATCTTCATACTAAAAATTATCTTTAAAACCTCAAAAAACATCATAAGAGATGTTGATGTTTTGATAAAACATGATACAAAAATATATTTCATATAATATCTAAATTATTTTTTATTAACAGGTGCCGCATGTGAGCTTTTTATATGTCAACATACGAATCAATACTACTGATTTTAGGATAAGATCATCATAAATTCGTTTTATCTATTTAACTGCTAACATTCGGACGTATATCAAATGAAACACGTGTTTAAATTTTCATGTATATCTAGAAGTCATGATCTTTGAATATTGAGCAAGGTTGATTCCGGATCAACCTTTGGCATGTTTGGAATTAAAAATCGTTTAAATGATAATTTTCTTTCTCTTTTTTCTAGGCATTTAGTTTCTCTTTTAAATGCGTTTAGATACAAGTATCTTCTTTTCTCTATCTGACGTGCGTGTAGTTAAAAGTGTGCTCTTTTTGTCTCTTTTAAGGTTACCTTTGCATTTGGTTTAAAGTGTCCTGGTTTTTGTTCTTCTCTTTTTACGCGCATTTAGTCACTAAAAGTGTCAACAGCAATCTTGTAACAACGTGAGACAACTTTTGAAAAAGATGTATTGTATCATATAAAAATACATGGTCGATATAATCAAATCCATATTGGTAGAACAATCAGATTTGGGAAGCAATTAGATAGACAGCAACCAACAATAAACACTGAACCACAAGCTCCTGCCTTATAGGTCCCAAGTCAGGAGCCTCTGGCCTTTGTTAGTCTTGTATGACTTTTTAATTTGAGTTCATTTCTAAAATGTTTTGGCGTTGGTTGGACGTCCATTTTCACTGAACTAGTACACAGTTTTGTTTAGCGGCCGGCTGAAGCCTGCCTCTGGTCCAGGATTTTCTTACTGTGTTGGAGAGCAAATGGTGGCCATCATCTTTTTTTTTTTGCTCTTTAGTCTGGTTGTTGTCTCTTTGACGCATTCCCCATTTCCATTCCCAATTTATTGTGAATCATCAACGCTTCTTCTAACTTAGGTCAGTGGTATAACAGCACAACATAAGAACACACTAAACACAAGTTGGATGTTTGTTTGATAGATTGTTGTTTAACGCAATTTTCAACATTATTTCTGAGCAGTCAGTTTGTATTGGAGGATGAAGCAGTAGTGTGCCCGGAAAGAACCACTGACCATCGGTAGGAAATTTGAGTCGACAAACCAAGTAAATTCAGATTATCATGATTATAGTCGTGTGCAATTTTTAACTAATATATACTGTTTTATATGTATGTGTTAAAAAAATGTGGTTATGAGCGCCAATGACACAACTCTCCATCCAAGTCACAATATGTAAACAGTAAAATTTAGTAATTATTTCAGAGAAAAGTTCTTGTTATATCATCCCCCATGGGCCGGTCATATCATGTGAATGTTCATTATACAATCCCATTCAATGCAAAACATAAAGAAATATTCTAAAGTTAAGTTCATTGTGACGACGGGATACATATGAAAAATAATTGTGTATCTAAAAGAACATATGTTATAGATAGCGCACTAACACATTGTAACTTGCTCTTCCATAAGGCCTGTTCTTAATTATCTTGTCCTAAGAAATGCAAACTAATTAAATATCTACACAAGTCCTTTGATGTGCAAAGTTTGTGTGATCTTAAATTCCCATTATTTTTATTAATGAAATAATTATCCCAGTCTTATTGTGAAGGAGTCAGCGTGTATGTCACGTGATATATTCATCGGACCTCCTGTTGTCTAATGCAGCATATACATGTACATCTAAATTGAACAATGTTATGTAAAGATATTTTTCAATTATCTGGAAAAATGTTAAATTGTGGAAGTGGAATTTGTTTGTCTAAGCATATGGTCTGAAAGTCTTCTTCTTTTTAAAACAAAGTAGATAACGGATTTATGTACAACTGAATGAATTAGAGTAATTGTTGTAAAGTATTTTATTTGAATTCCTTAATTCGAAACGTTCTAAGGCAATATTCAATCAATTCATCGATCAATTATTAGATTAATCAATAAAAGCCATATTCGATGTTGTACATGATACATATGACTAGATTATCCTAATATAAAGTCAGACTTGTATCTTATATCATGAATATTGACCTACCAAAAGGCACTTGTCTCAGAAAAAAAATCCCTATAGACCATAAAATTGAGAACGGAAATGGGGAATGTGTCAAAGAGACAACAACCCGACCATGCATAGAGCAGACAGCAGCCGAATGCCACCAATGGGTCTTTAATGCAGCGAGAAACTCCCGCCCGTAATATTAACAATAGGTATATAGGAAAAAATGTCCAAGACAAGTGCCTATTGACCTACCACTTATTTTATTATATTTTTCGTCATCAAGAGAAAACAAAATGAAACATTGACAAATATTTCTTAATTACTTAAGGGGGTACAGAACACGTAAGGGAGATAACTCTCTATCAATAAACTGAAGCTTTTTAGTGATCATAATAGTGTTTGTCAAACTGCTATTTATCCAATGCAATTATTTCTATAAATTGTGTGGTTCAAATTTCTTCACAAAATTGCATATTTTTGTCAACATGTTAGAGTAAGAAGTTTGTTAAAATGTTGTGAAAATTAAACGAGCCAAATTTATTTCAGTCAAAGTACATGAAGTACACGAAAAAAATGAAGTATTGGGTACTTAATTAGGAAATAATAGCAAACGATTGAATTCTTCGCTTGCATAAATTTGCCATTATCGGGTTTCGGGTTGACATTCAATAGAAATATAGCATCGAGCGGTCAATCAAAGGTCAGATTCAAATAGGCATAGTTATATTCTATGGAATTTAAGGTACAGTTATCATGGTCATAGTTAGAGAAATAATCGTAAAATGTTGAAGTATATTGCATCTTTCTTTTTTTATAATCTTCATTGCGAATCCCACAAAGAAATAATTTGAAGAAAAAAAAATTATAAGTGTGTACCAGTACTCACTGGTAATGTCAGAAAAAAATTGTATGTCGTATACATGGTATACGTAATAATCAAAATGGAACTTTTAATAACCGTAGAAATATATATCAGAATAATTTATTGGGTTTCAATTATATGTCATATTCAATCAATTCGGATACAATATAGTATATAAAAAGTTACGACATATTAAAATAAATAATTAACCCAGTCTTTTTTCAGTGTTTCAGTGTAACCAAAAACACAAATGATTTTCTCTTAGCCTTACGTGTATAAATACACAGTTGGTATATACATTTTAAGTCTTATAAAAATTAGGAGTATATCTATATGTAAAAAGATGAAGATTTATTTGTTAAATTAATCTTAAAATAAATAAATTAAACCCCTTACGTTCCCTCCTTCTGCTTCAATGTTTTGACTCGCGTCCTACCGTCTATCAATGAAATATTTAAGTTACGCTTAATGGACTTCACGCTGGTCAAGTAGTTCTTCACTGCAGTAGTGAGACATTCTTATATAATGATTGATAATTTACATGCCATTGGCAATTGCATCAGTCTGGCCAAATTGACGCGACGGCTAATGATCTTTTAACATGCTTGTGAAATATGAAGAGTGATTTTAATAGGAGGTGTCTTTTTCATATTATGAGAAATAAATTGCGGTCAAAAGGTTATCAGTAAAACCTTTTCTTCAGGGACGCTATTTGTAACGGGATATTTCTTTATTGGTTTTGTGTGAATTTAATATAACCTACGCTATTTTAACTACTTTGTAAACAAGAAAATTATTATGAATTAGCATGGACTAAGTTTAAGGTTAAACAGTTTCACTTTGTATCGTTATATTTTCAATCCCTTTTTTATTCTTTGATTTATTTCTTTTTCATTATTCATTAATGTCGACTATTTCAACATCCATGTCAGCAAAATCTAGTCAAGCTACAAACAACCAATTTCTTCGTTCTGTAGCTTTGACAGAATCATGTTATTACCAGCAGTTTAAGCAACAACTAAACCTGTCCGTGCAAAACAAACAAAACAATACCGCCTATCATACTTATAATGAAATAAATAAAAAAAATAATGAATAAATAAATAAATGAGTAAAACATTACAAATAAATAAATAAAAGTTACTTACATTTGAGTTTCTTCCGACTCAGAAGTACTGGTAGTTTCATCAGTTGTTTGGTCACCTGCAAGTTCACCGTCCGTACAACTATCCGAATCACTGTATCTATTGGTCAAAGCATTTAAATTGTTAGCCGGGAGGTGATTAGGTACAAAACGACTACCCCTTGCCATCGGAGGTGAAGGGGCGTCACTCTCGTCCTGGGTATTGTTATTGTTGCTAACATCCGTGTCCACATTATCACTATAAGCCCGGTACATTTCAGTTTCCTCCCCGCTGTCCGAATCGGGCATGGTTACCCCTATTTTGTGATCGTTATCAGCGTACAGATCGTTCCTGTCATTCATAATTTTCTAATGATTTATTTCTCACATTTTTGAATGAATTCATTATTTAACACACACACATATACAATTTGAACTATTTTAAAATTCATTCAAAATTTTAAATCATGATTCTGTTTGTTTTCCGCGCCATTGGTTAACTGTTATCCGAAAAGAATAATACACAAAGGCGGGTACTGTATCACTACAAAAACTTTTGTATTCAATTTCCAGCACAGTAGAGACCAGATTTTGAACGACCCCAGCTCATCAACTAAATTGAGGCACGTCAAGGGTTAATCCAATTGTAAATTAAGACGGACACTTCTTCAGACACGTTGACTTGTTGATTTTCACAACTTAACATCTGACACGCTTCGCCTTGAGGTCGTTTATAGTTGAAAATAAATAGTCTTTATGCCGTTCTAAAATAACAGATGTTGAAGAGAGACATCAAACGCGTGTTTTCTCCTCTATGGTAATTGCTAATATCAGTAACAAAATGAAAACAGTCTTTTATAAATAAGTAATGTATTAGCAGAGACAATGAGTAATGCGTGGAACCACGTGTGAAAGTTATTTTGAAATAGATTCCTGAAATCAACAATATAAACATAAACATTGCTATCGATCTATGACACAGTATTGAAAAAATATTGGAAATATACGATAATTGATGATTCATCTTCCATTGGAATCGAGGGGAAAACCACGGAATCTTAGATCCAGTCATAGATATATGTGGTCATTGCAGTGGGCGAAATTTACTTTACCGATGAGTAAATTTACACTTCATAAGCTGATATGGTCAGCAATTTCTAGATAGTCTGAATCAGCTGTTTTAAAACTGATCAATTATTTCTGCCATTACTTTACCTTATAATACAAAAAATATGGAGATGTGGTGTAATTTCCGTCAATTTCATTTAGGTTGATTTATTCGTTTGTTATAATTTATTAGAATTAAAAACTTCTATTTTGCATGGAATATTAATAGTGATGGATCAAGTCTGTAGACTTTATAAAAATAGTATATACGAAAATCAAATTGACTTTAACAGGCAAGTATTTTCAAGACGCCGGTAACTATTCGTCTAAAAAAATAGCAAAGAAATCAAAACTAATTATTGATGTGTTCAGCCGAAATTGTTTAAAAGCTCCTTGTTTTTTAAAACAGGACTTGGACGCTTTTAAAAATGTGCATATCTAGGCATTATTTATAAAGCGTAATAAATGGAATACCGAAAACAGTGCTTTAAGACGAGGTAGTGCGGCATAGGCGGATCCAGGGGGGGGGGGGCCTGGGGGGCCGAGCCCCCCCCCCTTTTCGTGGGGAAAATTTGGTTGATTATATAGGGAATCATTGAAGCATGACTGGAGCGGGCCCCCCTTAGGAAAAGTTCTGAATCCGCCACTGTGCGGGGTCAACTGTTCTCTCTTACAATACGAGATCACTTGAGCAGAAATTGTCATTTATTTAGAAACAGTTTAGAAGTTGACGCTTTAGCAATACGCACACATTCACAGAACTATTCTTATTAGACTTATGTTGTATGGAAATATATCTTCATTTGCGTTTACTCCACAACCTTTAACACGGACATTTGTTTTATATATATACATTTTAACAATCATAAAATAACTTACAAAATTATTATAAAATATGAAAATTAATTATCAAAAATGTATTAAATAATATTCTATTATCTTGTAACAGAGACATATAATACATGTATTATATGTTCTTGCTTGTAACGTATTTTACATAAGAACACAATGCATACACACATCAGATAAATGTAAGAAATTAGTATCTTTTGGCCTGGAGATATTTTCTATCAAGTTATTCAGTTTTAATGAAATAAACTGTAATCCCCATTCCATTAAGATAAAAGGTTCCTTTACATAATAAACCACACGCCATAATAAATGATGTTATAAAATTAGATAAAAACTGCTGATAACAGATAAACAAAATATTTACAAATCATTATTTATTTCCGCTGCTAATACGCAAGTACAAAGAGAAACAAGAGGTCACCTTTGTCGATTCATATTCATAAGTTATCAGTGATCAAATATATTCTTTCTTGAATTTGCTACTTAACGACAACCAAATTTCATTAAACCATCGCGGAAATGTGGTCTTTTCTGTGTATATTCTATAATTTGATTTATCAATTTTTCTCTTTTCTATATATGTTTCCTTCATTAATGTCTATTTTTTTAATATTTTGTCCATAATTTATATATATGCAGTCAATTATTCTCTATTCTTTATATCGATATTTTGTCTTTTATTCCCATTCTTTATATCGTTATTTTGTCTTTAATTCTCTATTCTTTATATCGATATTTTGTCTTTAATTCTCTATTCTTTATATCGATATTTTGTCTTTTTTTCTCTATTCTTTATATCGATATTTTGTCTTTTATTCCCATTCTTTATATCGTAATTTGGTCTTTAATTCTCTATTCTTTATATCGTTATTTTGTCTTTAATTCTCTATTCTTTATATCGATATTTTGTCTTTTATTCCCATTCTTTATATCGTTATTTTGTCTTTAATTCTCTATTCTTTTTATCGATATTTTGTCTTTAATTCTCTATTCTTTATATCGATATTTTGTCTTTTTTTCTCTATTCTTTATATCGATATTTCGTCTTTTATTCCCATTCTTTATATCGTAATTTTGTCTTTAATTCCCTATTCTTTATATCGTTATTTTGTCTTTTATTCTCCATTCGTTATATCGATATTTTGTCTTTTATTCTCCATTCTTTATATTGATATTTTGTCTTTTATTCTCCATTCTTTATATCGATATTTTGTCTTTTATTCTCTATCATGTATATTCTTTATTTATTTTGTCAATTATAGTCTTATCTTTATATTTTTTTTGTCTTTTTCACGTTATTCTCTAGTCTTTATATATGTCCATTATTTTCTATTTTAAAAAATTTGTTTAGTTCATGTTTTAATTGTCATTTATGGGCCTTTTATAGCTGACTATATATGCCATATTGGCTTTGTTCATTGTTGAAGGCTGTACATAGACCTATAGTTGGTCATTTTATTTGGTCTCTTGTGAATTGTTGTCTCATTAGGAATCATACTAGCTACGTCTTTTCTATATTCACACTCAACTCCGAAACATATTTATAAATGAACCTGGCCAAAAAGTAGTAATGAAAACAAACAAGACCAACAAAGGCCATAGGTTCCCCAACTTGTGACGGTCGCAAAAAAAGCGGGGGGTGGGGGTTATATGTTTTGTCAGATCTAATCACTCCCCTGTACATTATTACCTGCATATAAACCAAATTGAAATTACTGATACGCAGCATAACGCAGTTAAATGGTTATTTATTTGCTGAAGATTTTTCGGTTAAAATTATGATTGTAAATTGGTTAAATAAACCGTTTTGCATTAGACAAGTTCAAAATAGCAAACTTGTTTTAATAGTACATAACTAGAATATGGGTAAACGATAATGGATGGTTTAATCTATGTATGAAAAATGCATGCATAGAAAGGAATCTGTGTAACAACTCTTTGATGGGTCAAAAGGTGGCTTTTTGACTAAGCCAAATTGATACTCGTTTTGCAGAAGCCATTGAGTTACCACCAGACCCAATTTGAAGAACCTTTCTATTAATTTTATTGTTCTTGTCATGCATATGGATGAAATATTTGTCACTGAACATTTAATATAAATCCATCAATCTTCTTGTGATTGTATCAAATTGTTCTCATAATGTTATGGATGGCAAACCTTATCAATAGTGCCTCTTGAACACTGTTTTGCTCACCTGGATACATGTGGATATAGTCTCCAATATAGTTCTTGACCAAAACTTTTTTTTTTCAAGTTTAAAGGTCAAAATGGGTCCTTCGTTTCTTTTTTCCATCTATTAGACCATGTTTTTCTCTATTCTTTTTTTTATTTTGTCCAACATTCTCTATTTTTTATTTTAAAGCAACCTATATTGTGTTCATTTCATTAGCTGTTTTTCTTAGTCTTTATTCAACACTTTTTGCCCATTATTTACTTTTTTTCTGTAAACCTACGCCCTTCCTTTTAAATTGCATGATCCAAGATTTTGAAAAGAGTGAGGGAAGGGAACGCTCATAAAATATCATAGTTTGGAGTTTTTAGTGGTCATGTAAAAAGTAAATGCAAATACCATTAATGCAGCTCCATTTAAAGACGGAAAAGGGGGGGGGGGGGCAAATCAACCTCTGATTGCTGATTATATTGGCAGATAACAATTTCTACTTATGTATTACAAAATATAATGTGATGGACATTACATGATAATTTGTGGAAAAAAGTTATTCAAAGGCGATGCCTTTGTTTAAACTTTTTGTGAAAATAGGAAGTAGATAGATCTTGCCATTCTGAGCTTTTTTGCATTTTTCAGATTGAGGTGTCCAAAATATAAGACAATTAATGCATTTTAAAAAGAGTATTAATTAAATCCAGAGTTTATTAAGGATTCTAGAATATGGAAACGTTCTGATCAAGCAATATTAATCCGGGTTTTTATCCAGTATTTATTCACTCTGTATTTATTAAATCTGATAAAAATTAGTCATGGTTTTTTCTCAACATTGAAGGCCTACAGATGCCTATAATTACTTACATCTATTTGAACTGTGGTGGATAGTTTCATTGGCGGATCCAGGGGTTGGAATCCCCCTTTTTTATGGGCCGATCAATGCATTTGAATGGGAGCATATAGCTGGACCCCCCTTTTTTTAATGGCTGGATCCGCCTCTGAGTTTCACATTTCCTTATATTTATATATGTATCAGAGGTTTAAGAGAAGATCTTTGAGATAATTAACTACAGATGCCAAGTGATGGCTGGAACTCAAAAGGTCTTTTAGGCAAGGATGGTTTAAAATGGAAAGGACTCTTTTTCCCCCTTTTTTATCGTAAAAAAACAAGGAAATTTCCTCAGCAGTCAGCATACTTGCATATATGCATTACAAGGTATGTTCATTCTGTTTGTGAACAAACAACTTAACTTGTGACAAGGCCTGACTGCAGTATGGAATACAATCAAACTGGACATCTTCCAAAAATTGCAGACCCATCCCGAGAGGCCAAAATGTATAAATGAAAATTTTTTTTTTTTATTTTTTTTTTGTTGGGATTGTACGATTGAATATGCCAAGCTTAGTCTCTACATGTAAAATATATGTTGACAGTGGAGACACATGTCTATTAGGCAACCCTTAAAAAAACATTTATTAGATGTTGCTTACCCATGCCTAAAAGGATTAATTAGGATTAATTAGGTACTGGTATTTTGGCCAAAAACATAAGTTACATGGTTTAGAAAAAAATGATGTAACAGTAGGAAATAAATTTCTTCCCTGAGCCCAGCTGGATATGACCCCAGATGTCCAACCTTGAAAAGTTTGTGTCAAAATGGACACAATATTCACACTTGATACAGGTCAGAATTTGGATTGTAATTAAATTTTTGACACATAATAGGTTTCTGACACAGAATACCTGTAGTCATAGAACTTCAAATTAATTATATGATTTGAATTTATATTCTTTTTTTTTTTTGCATTTGTGCAATATACTATGCTGTTGAATATTTTAACAACTAAAAAAATATTTGAAGAAATTTTCATTTAATTTCTTAAATCTGAAATGAAAAAAATTGTCCCCTCCCCCTCAAATATTATTTTTCTCAAGGCATGGTCAGTAACTCAATTCAAATTTCTAATGGAGTTTACAACCATAATTACCCATTTAAATACATCATAAAAGTTTTAAAATATAAAATGACATACATTTGTACATAGTCATGGTTAAAATTAATATTGGCCAAGTTCGAATGGATATCTAGAGTAGATGGGTTTGCATGGTCATATATAACACCTGTTATGATTGGATATAGCTTTCCTGCCTTTAGAACTCTAAGAGCCCTCGGTTGTGGCAGGGTTCCTCGAGATCGACTTGATATCCTGGATGTTATGACGTCAATCCAATCAAATTTGAATGTAAACATCTTCAGAGTAGGGGCCTTGTACTTCTGGTAATCTAGAGACCTTACTCTTCAAAATTATTTACCGTTCATGTGGAACTCTAGTCAGAACTGGAGTTCCATTCGAACTTGGCCATAAGTATTGATTCATAGTAACTGCTAAAAATAAATTGACAGCTGATCAGCAGAAGACAATAATTTCTAAATACATCATTTACAAGCATTGAAAGGGAGGTAATCAAACAATGTTCTTTTAATTGATTTGGATACTCTACCCCCTTTTTACACTGCTTTTAAATTGTCTCAATTGTCAGAAAAACTCTTGTTTTTCCCCTTTTTTTGCCCCTAATTCCTAAATTGTTTGAGCCAAAGTAAATCCTAACCATCCCTTTGTGGTAAAATTTCAGAGAGATTCATACACTTTAACATAAGGTATTGTCTGGAATTTACAAAAATACTTATTTGGGCCCCTTTTTGGCCCCTAATTCCTAAACAGTTGGGACCATTACCCCAAAAATCAATCTCGACGTTCCTTTAGTAGTTATAAACCTTTTGTTAAAACTTTTTTGATTTCTATTTACTGATACAAAAGTTATTATCCGGAAACCATCTGTCTTTGGACAAAGCTGACGACGACAAAGACAACGTGATACCAATATACAACAATTTTTTATTGAATTCTTGTGGTTGTATAAAAATCTCCTATAAAAAAAAATGTCAAATATGTCTAAGGGACACAGCTAACACTTGCATATCAAATAAAGTTATAAAGGGCCATAATTAAAGAACGGTAAAACTGATGGTAAAAAAATTGTACTTGAGCTGAGTTTTGTGGAAATAAGTATTGTGTATAAGTTTCATAAAATTTCGTCGAGGAAAATTTATGTTAGAGAACAGAAACCAAAAAATCTGCCATTTTTCCATTTATAAAGGGATATAACTCTAAAACAGTAAAAGTGACGCCTCCAAAATTCAAACCTGATCTGTATTTTGTGATAATAAGCATTGTATATAAGTTGCATAACATTTGGCTGAGACAAAATTAAGTAAGAGAACGGAAACTAACTTTGGGATGTACATACATCCTGACAAGGGTAATTCTTAATGCCCCCTACGCTACATTGACATAAAACTTTAAAAAGACCAAATGTAGGATCACTATGTCTCGCTTTTGCAACAAAAATTGTAGACTCAACAAAAATCAAAACAAATATCATACTTTATGACCATATAGTATACATGATTCATACAATACCGTAACAAAAACTCATCATAATTAAGTATAATCTGTTATGTGTAATCTTAAGATTGTTCAACAATACAAGGTTTTTACTATCATAAAAAATAACAATGTTGACATGTGGTGAAAATGTGTTTTGTCTTTTAAAGGAGTATGGCTCTCCATTAATATGCCATCAATGTCTGCAACAGTTTGTGTCTTGCTTCTTTGGACTGGTCTAATAATGGATGAGGTCTGGAATAAAAATGTTGTTTATATAAATACCTTGATATGGTATGAGTGTCAATGAGACAACTCTCTATATAATTCACAATTTATAAAAGTAAACCATTATAGTTCAAAGCATGGCCTTCAACACAGAGCCTTGGCTCACACAGAACAGCAAGCTATAAATGGTCTAAAAATCACTACAGTTCTTCTATAAAAGCATGCAAAACAAAACATTGATCAACTTGCTTGCTATGTTTGCTTGGTTGTTTGCAAAAAATAGGTAGGCGAAGTTTCTGTCTGTTTTTATTAATTATTGAATTTGATTGGACATTAAGAATTGACATGAAATGAATTTAATGTTTATTGTCCAATCAAATTCAAGTAAATAGTAAACGAACTGAAATAAACTACCTACCTGTTGTTTACAAACATCCAAACAAATATAGCAAGCAAGTTAATCAATTGTTTGTTTTGCATGCTTTAATAGAAGAACTGTAAAATCAAACAATCATTTGCTACCATAATTTAATAATGCTAGATTATCTATTTGACTACAGTTTATAATTTTCAAAGTATACATCAAGTTGAGTACTTCATACTTAATGTAAAGTTAGATTTCCATTGACATAATTTTAATTGAGTTATTTCCCTTTGCAGGCCGGAATGATTTTCTTATTTGACAACCAAGTTTTACCATGTATTACATGTGAAGGTTGATAAACGTTCCTTAGTAGATCAAAGTGAGGAAATAAAAAAGGGGTTAAACAAATCAAAATAGATATGAAATCAACTTCAAGAACTTCTGTAATAAAATTAACGATACCAATATTCTTGCACCAGATGTGCATTTTGACAATACATGTCTCTTCAGTGATGCTCATGGCCAAAATATTTGAATTCCAAAGCTTATATAAAAGATGAAGAGCTATAATCCAACAGGTCCAAAAAGTATAGCCAAATCCGTGAAAGGTAATTGCCCCACAACCTGGTGTCAAAGGGAAACAATTCTAGCACAAATTGAGAACTATCTATTGCTTGTAGCTACTTTTTGTTTATAGGTTAAAAGTAAGAAAACTTGGCACTTATTCTACATGTTCTGGATATTACACATGTAAAAATATTTAATAAAATACATCATTTTTCTCTTTGTTCTTCTTTTAACTTGTAGAATGCATACATACAAAAGACCTGTTTCATACTAAGAACTTTTGAAATATGTATATACTGCAAATTCAGAAATTATTGCGAGTTTTTTTTTATTGCGAAAAAAATTGTAAATGCAATAATATAAACTCGTATTTTGAAATATTTTATATGAATTAAACTAGATTTTTTTCTAAATCGTAAAAATATAAATCTCATTTAAATCTAAAATGACAAAATCACAATTATAAATGCACGTAATAATTTCTAAATTGACAGTAGACAAGTTTGAAAACATAACTGTAAATTCACAAAATTATTGCGATGTTTTTATTATTGCTAAAAAAGTAACAGGTTTATAATCACAGCACAATAACTTGATCTCGAAATTTTGAAATTTTTTATATGAATAAAACAGGATTTTTCTTAATTTTGCAAAAAATAAAATCGCCATAATAAATGCACGCCATAATTTCTGAATTTACAGTAATATACAGTTTTCTCAATCATGTTTCATTAAAACAAGAATGTGTCCTCAGTACACGAATGCCCCACTCGCACTATCATTTACCATGTTCAGTTGACCGTGAAATTGGGGTAAAAACTCTAATTTGGCATTAAAATTAGAAAGATCATATCATAGGGAACATGTGTACAAAGTTTGAAGTCGATTAGAAACATCAAAAACTACCTTGACCAAAAACTTTAACCTGGAGCGGGACAGACGGACAAACGGATGGACGAACGGATGCAGGGACGAACGGACGCACAGACCAGAAAACATAATGCCCCTCTACTATCGTAGGTGGGGCATAAAAATTATTAATATACATTCTAATCTAACTGTATGAATTCAAAATAAAAGATAGCTTACTTGCTCATAAACATAGATAATATTTCTCTGGAAAACTTTGGGAAGAATGGCTGCTTGACAAGGTGCTCTAATACCAACAGTGGTCCCATCAATGTACTCGGAGGTTTATACTTCTTATCTTCACCCTGAAACAAACCAGTCTATAGTTCTTACAACAAAGATTAAAGGTATATATAACTCAAACTTATTTGAATGAGTTAAGAAGAAAAAATCAATTTTCAATTGTTTCGGTATATATATAATATATATTCTGCAATTATCATCGCAGTGGCGGATCCAGAACTTTTCATAAGGGGGGGCCCTCTGGTTGACCTAAGGGGGGGCCCGCTCCAGTCATGCTTCAGTTATTCCCTATATAATCAACCAAATTTTTCCCTTGAAAGGGGGGCCCGGGCCCCCCAGGGCCCCCCCCTGGATCCGCCTATGTTATGACGCCTCTAAAATATCCAGGATCTGCCCCTGCTAACAAAAATCAAGGTTCAAGGTTATACATGGAAAGTTTTATAATATAGATTTTTAAAAATTCTAATGGTAAATTATTTCCAGTACTTAATTGATGAAAATTTCTCTAATATGCAGTTCTTATGTTGTACTGTTACACCACAGTCCCAGGGGAGGGTTAACGCCACCACATTATGTATGTATGTGCCTGTCCCAAGTCAGAAGCCTGTAATTTAGTGGATGTCGGTTTGTTAATTTGTTGCCTATTTGTTTTTTGTTCATTTTTTGTAAATAAATTAGGCCGCCAGTTTTCTCGTTTGAATTGTTTTACATTGTCATTTCTGGGCCTTATATAGCTGACTATGCAATATGGGCTTTGCTCATTGTTGAAGGCCATACAGTGACCTAGTCATATAGTTTTTAATTTCTGTGTCATTTGGTCTCTTCTGGAGAGTTGTCTCATTGGAAATCATACCACATTTTTTTTATAGTTAAAAACATTGTGAATTTTTCCAGTCATTCAATTTTTGTTTTCCAATTTACAACCATTTGAAAAATTACTCAAATATCATGTTAGCTGATTTGAAAAGGTTTGAAGAGTCCCTTCATATCCTTCCACTTTCATGTGAATTGAATAGTCCAAAAGCAACATACGATTTGGAGGGTGGTAAAGGGTTATTTTCGTGCAACATATTTTGCCATTTTTATTTCACATACAGCTGTGAAAAAGGTTTGTTATTCACCATGTTTTGTGAAATTGGTAAAAAGATCAATGTGCAAAACATTTTTAATTGTTTGTTCATTGTGAAATATTAATTTTATTTTGCGATCTTCTGTGTGGTTGGAATTTGTAAATACAGCTGTTTCTCAAACCTAGCCTCTTTTAAGGAGATCTAGAATATTCATAGACAAGAGGCTGTCACAACGACAGCAAACCGGATTTATTAATATTTATTTGTGTCCTGGCAATATCACAAGAACCATTACTGATGAATGGTGAAAGTGAAAATCGTCAATATCAAATTTGACCTCCATTTTGTCATCAGTATCAACATCTTAAAATTTGAAAAGCTTAGATTGAATGGTTCATGAGTAAATGCAACAACGTGAATGGAAACGCCATTTCACAATCTTTCAAGAACCACAACTCCTGAACGGTAAAAGTCAAAATCATCATTATTGAACTTGACCTCTAATTTGCCATCAGTAACAACATATAAAAATTTCAAAAGCTTTGGTTGAATGGTTCATGAGAAAATGCACGGACACGACTGGAAACACCATTTTTCAATCTTTCAAGAACCATAACTCCTGAACGGTAAAAGTCAAAATCGTCATTATTGAACTTGACTTCTATTTTGTCATCAGTAACAACATATTAAAATTTTGGAAGCTTTGGTAAAACAGTTCATGCGTAAATGCATGGACACGACTGGAAACACCATTTTTCAATCTTTCAAGAACCATAACTCCTGAACGGTTAAAGTCAAAATCGTCATTATTGAACTTGACCTCCATTTTGTCATCAGTAACAACATATTAAAATTTGGGAAGCTTAGGTAGAACAGTTCATGCGTAAATGCACGGACACGACTGGAAACTCCATTTTTCAATCTTTCAAGAACCATAACTCCTGAACGGTAAAAGTCAAAATCGCCATTATTGAACTTGACCTCCATTTTGTCATCAGTAACAACATATTAAAATTTGGGAAGCTTAGGTAGAACAGTTCATGCGTAAATGCACGAAAACGACTGGAAACTCAATTTTTCAATCTTTCAAGAACCATAACTCCTGAACGGTAAAAGTCAAAATCGCCATTATTGAACTTGACCTTCATTTAGTTGTCAGTAACAACATATTAAAATTTTAAAAGCTTTGGTTGAACGGTTCATGAGTTAATGCACGGACAACATTTGATTGCCGCCCGACCGCCCGCCCGCCGTACATCCCCAAATCAATAACCGACATTTTTGTCACAAAAATCCGGTTAAAAATTAATTTTGTTTACATACTGGTTCCCAGTTATGCTCTCAGTGTTCCATCTCAAAGAGACATAACTTGGGAATGTTACCAGTAAATATACACGTGCATATTGTTTACATTAAAATCTGTGGTAACCCTTCATTCGAGGTAGGGATAGCTAAGAAAATTTGTGTTAGTTTAAACTCTGAAATGTTCAGGGCATATAAATGTTGAAAATATGCCCCACAGCCCTATATTTGACCTTTGAAAAAAAATGTAGTGCATATGAACTTTCAATTCTAGAATAAGATTTTTTTCAAAACTTCTTAGTAACAAGAGTGCACACGCTGAAATGTCTCGCCTTCTATACTAATCATTGATATTATGTTGATAGTCCTAAGTATAAAGCTTAGTTTTATTACAACTGTCTCATAAACTTAACATTAACCAAGATAACTAAACAAAGACCAATGAACCTTGAAAATGAGGTCAAGGTCAGATGAACCATGCCAGGCAGACATGTACAGCTAACAATGCTTCTATACAACATATATAGTTGACCCATTACTTATAGTTTAAGAAAAATAGACCAAACGCAAAAAACTTAACACTGTGCAATGAACTGTGAAAATGAGGTCACCGTCAAATAAAACCTGCGCGACTGACATAAAGATCATAAAATATTTCCATACACCAAATATAGTTGACCTATGGCATACAGTATTAGATAAAAAGACCAAAACTCAAAAACTTAACTTTGACCACTGAACCATGAAAATGAGGTCAAGGTCACATGACATCTGCCCGCTAGACATGTACACCTTACCATCATTCCATACAACAAATATAGTAGACCTATTGCATATAGTATGAGAAAAACAGACCAAAACACAACCAGATGCTCCGCAGGGCGTAGCTTTATACGACCGCAGAGGTTGAACCCTGAACGGTTGGGGCAAGTATGGACACAACATTCAAGCTGGATTCAGCTCTAAATTTGGATTGTGATTAAATAGTTGACACAGCATAGGTTTCTGACACAGAATGAATGTGTTCTAATGAACTTAAAATTTTTGTTTTCTCTTAGAGCAATTCAGTATGCTGTTGAATATTAATCCTCTCAAAAAAATGTTTGAAGAAATTTTCTTTTTTATTTATGAAATTTCAAATGAGAAAAATTGAACCCAATTTTTTTAATCACATCCCCCTTTCCCTTATTCCAAAACTAATCTCAATTAAAATTTCTAATGGACATAATTAACAGCGCCTGGTGATGTTTTATAGCCTGACCGGTTTCGGTCCGAAACGGACCTTCATCAGAGGCAGAATGATGGATTAATGTTTGCACCCTATTTATATAGATATGGTAACCGGCGGTTGAGTTAATCGGCGGTTGAGTTTACCGGCGGTTGAGTTAACCGGCGGTTGAGTTAACCGGCGGTTGAGTTATCCAGCAGTTTAGATTTAACTGGCAGTTTGTTTAACCGGCGGTTGAGTTAACCAGTGGTTGAGATTTAACCGGCGGTTCAGAGTGAACCGGCGGATCAAAGTTATCCAGTTGATAAATATGTATCTTGTTGATATCTAAAGAGGTTCAATTATCCTTTCAGTGGGATTTTCCATGGTTACAGTTATCTATATTTAGCTAATGTACATGTTACAGTAAACTTTCTTTACATGTTACGGTAAACTTTTAGACATTATACGGTAATCATGTGACCTGATGATATAACCATATTTGGGCTTTAGCATTGGGTAAAGGGTGTTTTAATAATTTAAGAAGTACATGGTAATCATTTAGTCTTGATCTTTGGCTTATGATACACCTAAATATCAAGTCTTGGAATAGTATGTCATGGTAGTCATGTGATCTTGATATTTGGCTTATGATACACCTAAATATCAAGTCTTGAAATAGTACTTCCTAGTAGTCATGCAGTCTTGATCTCAGGCTTATGATACACCTGAATATCAAGTCCTGAAATAGTAATTCATGGTTGTCATGCAGTCTTGATCTTTGGCTTATGATACACCTAAATATCAAGTTTAATAATAGTATTTCATGGTAGTCATGCAGTCTTGACGTTTTAGCTTGTGATACGCCAAAACATCAAGTCAAAACTATTACCCCCCCCCCCTTAACCAAACAAAATTTGGTTAGGGGGGGGGGGGGGGGTTCTTATTGAGAATGCTTCATTTAAGCCTTTAGTACTCCTTTTAAGATCAAAGGTAGACGAATATTAATCCTCAGTGTTAAAAAGTTTTCAACACCTTAAGTTTGTAATGTAGGTATTACATATATACATCATTTTCAGGTAATCGCTAGGCTTACGCTTAGAGCTCCTATGTCATTGAAAAATCAATAGGCAATATAGGAAAGGTGTACTGACATAAGTAGTCTCTAAACACATTAGCTCCAAATGGAGCTTTCGTTAGTAGAATGTCAGTACACCTTTCCTATATTGCCTATTGATTTTTCACTGACATAGGAGCTCTAAGCGTAAGCCTAGCGTTTACCTGAAAATGATGTATATATGTAATACCTACATTACAAACTTAAGGTGTTGAAAACTTTTTAACACTGAGGATTAATATTCGTCTACCTTTGATCTTAAAAGGAGTACTAAAGGCTTAAATGAAGCATTCTCAATAAGAACCCCCCCCCCCCTAACCAAATTTTGTTTGGTTAAGGGGGGGGGGGTAATAGTTTTGACTTGATGTTTTGGCGTATCACAAGCTAAAACGTCAAGACTGCATGACTACCATGAAATACTATTATTAAACTTGATATTTAGGTGTATCATAAGCCAAAGATCAAGACTGCATGACAACCATGAATTACTATTTCAGGACTTGATATTCAGGTGTATCATAAGCCTGAGATCAAGACTGCATGACTACTAGGAAGTACTATTTCAAGACTTGATATTTAGGTGTATCATAAGCCAAATATCAAGATCACATGACTACCATGACATACTATTCCAAGACTTGATATTTAGGTGTATCATAAGCCAAAGATCAAGACTAAATGATTACCATGTACTTCTTAAATTATTAAAACACCCTTTACCCAATGCTAAAGCCCAAATATGGTTATATCATCAGGTCACATGATTACCGTATAATGTCTAAAAGTTTACCGTAACATGTAAAGAAAGTTTACTGTAACATGTACATTAGCTAAATATGGATAACTGTAACCATGGAAAATCCCACTGAAAGGATAATTGAACCTCTTTAGATATCAACAAGATACATATTTATCAACTGGATAACTTTGATCCGCCGGTTCACTCTGAACCGCCGGTTAAATCTCAACCACTGGTTAACTCAACCGCCGGTTAAACAAACTGCCAGTTAAATCTAAACTGCTGGATAACTCAACCGCCGGTTAACTCAACCGCCGGTTAACTCAACCGCCGGTTAACTCAACCGCCGGTAAACTCAACCGCCGATTAACTCAACCGCCGGTTACCATATCTATATAAATAGGGTGCAAACATTAATCCATCATTCTGCCTCTGATGAAGGTCCGTTTCAGACCGAAACCGGTCAGGCTGTAAAACATCACCAGGCGCTGTTAATTATGTGTATTGGTATATATACTATATTTTTATGCTTTTACATTTTTCTCACTGATACATATAGTTAATATGGTTTCTACTAACGAAAGCTCCATTTAGAGCTAATGTGTTTAGAGACTACTTATGTCAGTACACCTTTCCTATATTGCCTAAAATTTCTAATGGAGTTTGCAACAATAACTACTTATTTAAATACATCATAAAATATTAAGATGTAAAAAAACTGCTTGTTATCACTGAATGGTAAAGATTATTTTAATTTATCAGTTGGTAGTAAAAAGTGAATATACATTGTATATTGTATATAACAAAGATTTAAGTTGATTCTGGACAAAGAAAGATAACTCCAATTAAAAAAAAATCTTGCTATTGCACAATATTTTGCAATTAGATATTTCTTGCTTACTATTCTGGACAAAGAAAGATAACTCTAATTAAAAATTTTTTTTATATTTCACAATATTGTGCAATTAGATATTTCTTGCCATTGCGCAATACTGTGCAATTGAAAAGACTTGCTATTGCACAATACATAATATAATAATTTTAGATCCTGATTTGGACCAACTTGAAAACTGGGCCCATAATAAAAAATCTAAGTACATTTTTGGATTCAGCATATCAAAGAACCCCAAGATTTCAATTTTTGTTAAAATCAGACTAAGTTTAATTTTGGACCCTTTGGACTTTAGTGTAGAACAATTTGAAGAACAGGACCAAAAATGAAGAATCTACATACACAGTTAGATTTGGTATATCAAAGAACCCCATTTATTCAATTTTTGATGAAATCAAACAAAGTTTAATTTTGGACCCCGATTTGGACCAACTTGAAAACTGGGCCAATAATCAAGAATCTAAGTACATTTTTAGATTCAGCATATCAAAGAACCTAACTGATTCATTTTTTGTCAAAATCAAACTAAGTTTAATTTTGGACCCTTTGGACCTTAATGTAGACCAATTTGAAAACGGGACCAAAAGTTAAGAATCTACATACACAATCATGACAGTTAGATTCGGCATATCAAATAACCCCAATTATTCAATTTTGATGAAATCAAACAAAGTTTAATTTTGGACCCTTTGGGCCCCTTATTCTGTTGGGACCAAAACTCCCAAAATCAATACCAACCTTCCTTTTATGGTCATAAACCTTGTGTTTAAATTTCTTAGATTTCTATTTACTTATACTAACGAAATGGTCCGAAAACCAAGAAAAATGCTTATTTGGGTCCCTTTTTGGCCCCTAATTCCTAAACTGTTGGGACCTAAACTCCCAAAATCAATACCAACC
This sequence comes from Mytilus edulis, assembly GCA_019925275.1. Classification (NCBI taxonomy): domain Eukaryota; kingdom Metazoa; phylum Mollusca; class Bivalvia; order Mytilida; family Mytilidae; genus Mytilus; species Mytilus edulis. The sequence goes on along the minus strand of CM034361.1, from coordinate 102,516,062 downwards.
TTCCTTTTGTAGTCATTAACATTGTGTTTAAATTTCATTGATTTCTATTTACTTAAACTAAAGTTATTGTGTGAAAACCAAGAATAATGCTTATTTGGGCCCTTTTTTGGCCCCTAATTCCTAAACTATTGAAACCAAAACTCACAAAATCAATCCCAACCGTTCTTTTGTGGTCATAAACCTTGTGTCAAAATTTCATAGATTTCTATTAACTTAAACTAAAGTTATAGTGCGAAAACCAAGAAAATGCTTATTTGGGCCCTTTTTGGCCCCTTATTCCTAAAATGTTGGGACCAAAACTCCCAAAATCAATACCAACCTTCCTTTTGTGGTCATAAACCTTGTGTTAAAATTTCATAGATTTCCATTCACTTTTACTAAAGTTAGAGTGCGAAAACTAAAAGTATTCGGACGACGACGACGACGACGACGACGACGCAGACGCCAACGTGATAGCAATATACGACGAAAATTTTTTCAAATTTTGCGGTCGTATAAAAATTTAACTATAACCACTGAACCATGAAAATGAGGTCAAGGTCAGATGACACCTGCCAGTTGGACATGTACACCTTACAGTCCTTCCATACACCGAATATACTAGCCCTATTGCTTATAGTATCTGAGATATGGACTTGACCACCAAAACTTAACCTTGATCACTGATCCATAAAATGAGGTCAAGGTCAAGTGAAAACTGTCTGACAGACATGAGGACCTTGCAAGGCACGCACATACCAAATATAGTTATCCTATTACTTATAATAAGAGAGAATTCAACATTACAAAAAATTTGAACTTTTTTTTCAAGTGGTCACTGAACCATGAAAATGAGGTCAAGGACATTGGACATGTGACTGATGGAAACTTCGTAACATGAAGCATCTATATACAAAGTATGAAGCATCCAGGTCTTCCACCTTCTGAAATATAAAGCTTTTAAGAAGTGAGCTAACACTGCCGCCGCCGCCGGATCACTATCCCTATGTCGAGCTTTCTGCAACAAAGGTTGCAGGCTCGACAAAAATGGTACAGTTTTAGCCATAAAAGAAGTTCCTATGGGAAATTGCATTGTCAATATTTACAGAAATGCAACCTGTAGATACCCCACTTTACGCCCCTAAATATGTTGTAATTATTGTCAGGGTCATAGTTTCATATTACTTCTATTTAGAGCTTATTAATACTTTAGTTACCTTTAATATTCCCATACTGACTAATATACTGTTAGCTAACATTGAACCTGTGTTGTGTTCACTTTTTAATGTCTCCTCTATAAGCTTTTCTGGAATAAATATATTTATGATGTCATAAAAGTGACAAATAATAAAAATATTTGTCAACATGGAGTACACTAGCAGTGACAAAAAATATTTTATTTGAGCCTAAAAAATATCTACAATGTTTTCAATATTTAATTCTATAGCATTGCCAGTGTCTGTGTCTCGGCTTATGATCAAGAGATACATATTTTCTTTGGGACCAAATAAGAGTACACTGAATGGCAAATCTGAAACCACATACATACGCAGGTAAATTTCGCTCACATGAATTTTACATGGATCTCACATGGAATTCACATGATATTATTATCCGAGATTTATCGGTAATACACAAGCCTTTGGATGCAGAAATTTCATCCCCTGGTTAGAGCCTTATGTCAAGTTAACAAACACAGTTCTATTGATTCTTATCTTGCAAGACATTTTAACTTTTGAAATAGAATTTCATGTTGAGTGAGTATAACATCTTTTAATTTTTTCTATTCTCAAGAAGAACTTTTTATTAACATGATGTGTGTTTTTTGTACTGACCTGCACATTCACATACAGAATCTTTTGTGTCTACATCGTCCTTTGTAACGATCGATGATATCTACAAATCATCATAAATAAGTACAAATATTTAAGGAATGACTGTAATATTTTTTCTGTCTATGAAGAAATAACATAAAAAATGTGGTGCACACTGAATAACGCGTGTATGTTATTTTGAATAGACAGAAAAAATATTACAGTCATTTCTTATAATTTAATTCTAAATTCCATTTTAAACCGTAGAAAACCATGAAAAAACATTGATGACTTCACGGTCACATGACTAAATTATGTCTATGGGCTCATAACAAAATAACGTCAGCCAATCAGAAGACGCGTTACATCCAAAATTAAATTATTTATAAATATTCATTGCATTTAATGACGTACAAACAAATCCTTATTGTTATATTAAATCACATAATAACAATTGTAAGTGTGCAAAAAAAATACGTAGTATTCTCACATGTCAGCAAGGGCCCTACATGGACATTTTTGTGTGCAGCACAGAACAAAATGAATTAATACTGATGAAAATAAATCAAAGTAATACTTGTTACTAGAGTATGAAGCATGTAGTTTTGTGCCTAATAATATTTTGCCAATTGATTTAGGACTTTCTGTTTTGAATTTTCCTCGTAGTTAGATTTTTTTGTTTTTTCTACCTGATACTCAATTTGCATTGATTTTAAAATCATTCTATTTTGAAATTGCGCTCAACATATATTTTTCAAATATAAAACAGAAAATATTTGAGACCAAAGATATATTCATAACCAGATGCTCTGCAGGGCGCAGCTTTATTCGACCGCAGAGTTCGAACCCTGAACATTGGGGCAAGTATGGACACAACATTCAAGCTTGATACAGCTCTGAATTTGAATTGTTTCTGACATATAATGAATGTGGTCTAAGAACTTAAACTTAAATACTTTAAATTTTAAATTGGACATTACCTATTATGGTCCAATATCCAAAATCTAAATACATGGTTAGATTCAGCATATCAAAGAACCCCAAGAATTCAATTTTTGATGAAATCAAATAAAGTTCAATTTTGGACCCTTTAGATCTCAATGTGGACCAATTTGATAACCAGGCCCAAACATCAAAAACCTAAATACATGGTTAGATTAAGTATATATCAAAAAACCCCATATATACAATTTTTGTTGAAATCAAACAAAGTTTAATTTTAGACCCCAATTTGGACCAACTCGAAAACTGGGCCTAAAATCAAAAATCTAAATACATGTTTAGATTCAGCATATCAAAGAACCCCATATATACAATTTTTGTTGATATCAAACAAAGTTTAATTTTGGACCACGATTTGGACCAACTTGAAAACTGGGCCCATAATAAAAAATCTAAGTAAAATTGAGAATGGAAATGGGGAATGTGCCAAAGAGGCAACAACCCGACCATAGAAAAAAACAACAACAGAAGGTCACCAACAGGTCTTCAATGTAGGGAGAAATTCCAGCACCTGGAGGCGTCCTTCAACTGGCCCCTAAACAAATATATACTAGTTCAGTGATAATGAACGCCATACTAATTTCCAAATTGTACACAAGAAACTAAAATTAAAATAATACAAGACTAACAAAGGCCAGAGGTTCCTGACTTGGGACAGGATCAAAAATGCGGCGGGGTTAAACATGTTTGTGAGATCTCAACCCTCCCCATATACCTCTAGCCAATGTAGAAAAGTAAACGCATAACAATACGCACATTAAAATTCAGTTCAAGAGAAGTCTGAGTCTGATGTCAGAAGATGTAACCAAAGAAAATAAACAAAATGACAATAATACATAAATAACAACAGACTACTAGCAGTTAACTGACATGCCAGCTCCAGACTTCAATTAAACTGACTGAAAGATTATGATTTCATCATATGAACATCAGGCACAATCCTTCCCGTTAGGGGTTTAGTATCATACCATCATAACATATATGAGAAGAACATAACCCGTGTCATGCCAACAACTGGTTTTTGAATAAATGTGTTTAGTTCCGATGCAAAGACCCTATAAGTGAATCAATATTAACGCCAAAATATGCAATCTTTAATGACCTGACAACAGTATCGTTACTATATCCCTTCTTAATAAGTCTATTCAAAGGTTTTGTTAGTTTTTGAGGTGAATACTGACACCTTTGTGCTTTATAAAGAATATTTCCATAAAAAATTGGATGTGAAATACCTGAACGTATAAGTACTTGTTTAGATTCAGCATATCAAAGAACCCAAGAATGAAATTTTTGTTGAAATCAAGCAAAGTTTAGTTTTGGACCCTGATTTGGACAACCTTGAAAACTGGGCCAATAATCAAAAATCTAAGTACATGTTTAGATTCAGCATATCAAAGAACCCCAAGGATTCAATTTTTGTTAAAATCAAACTTAGTTTAATTTTGGACCCTTTGTACCTTAATGTAGACCAATTTGAAAACGGGACCAAAAATTAAGAATCTACATGCACAGTTAGATTCGGCATATCAAAGAACCCCAATTATTCAATTTTTGATGAAATCAAACAAAGTTTAATTTTGGACCCTTTGGGCCCCTTATTCCGAAACTGCTGGGACCAAAACTCCCAAAATGAATCCCTACCTTTCTTTAATGGTCATAAACCTTGTGTTTAAACTTCATAGATTTCTATTTACTTATACTAAAGTTATGGTGTGAAAACCAATAAAAATGCTTATTTGGGCCCCTTTTTTAGCCCCTTATTCCTAAACTGTTGGGACCTCAACTCCCAAAATCAATCCCAACCTTTCTTTTGTGTTCATAAACCTTGTGTTTAAATTTCATTGATTTCTATTTACTTATACTAAAGTTATTGTGCGAAAACTAAGAATAATGCTTATTTGGGCCCTTAATTCCTAAACTGACGGGACCAAAACTCCCAAAATCAATCACAACCTTCCTTTTGTGGTCATAAACCTTATGTCAAAATTTCATAGATTTCTATAGACTTAAACTAAAGTTATAGTGCGAAAACCATGAAAATGCTTATTTGGGCCCTTTATGGCCCCTTATTCCTAAACTGTTGGGACCAGAACTCCAAAAAAACAATCCCAACCTTCCTTTCATGGTCATAAGCCTTGTGTTTAAATTTCATAGATTTCTATTTACTTATACTAAAATTATAGTGCGAAAACAAAATGTCTTGGGACGACGACAACGACGACGACACCAATGTGATACCAATATATGACCAAAAAATTTTCAATCTTTGCGGTCGTATAAAAACTACCTTCATTCTCAAAATCTTACCCTGAGAAATGTCTGCATGACTTTGTCTAGATCTGTGATTTCATTCTATAAATAAAAAACAATGCAAATCTACAGATTAATTTGAGTAAATTTTTTTTTTTTGGTTTGATCATGAAATCTTACTTAGCTATCTAGAAAATATAAAAACATTGAAAGAACAGATTTTCATATCACATATTTTTTTTGCCCAAGGGCAATAACTCTAAATGTATTTTGTTTTTAATCATACAAAACTTTTCATAAAAATCTGACATGAAATGTATGCCTGTTATCATTCACGTACCAAATTTTAATATCATTTATATTTCCAAGGGCAAAAAATCATGTAAAATACATCATTTGCACTGATTATCAATCTTCACTTAATTTTGATCCAAAGTTCTTTCAAAATTCTGTCCATGTTACAAAGGAGAGGGTGATTTGTCATCTGTCATTTAGTAACATGTAAATCTGCTGTTGGTCTTATTCTTCTAAGCAAATTTGTTTTACCAATGTATTTCAACTGATCGGGCGGAGCTTATGTTTTAATTTGCATAAGGACAGTCTATTTGAAAATGTGTGATAAGGATGATTGCCGTTATAAGTATTACTGAATTCTAATCACTAATCAGTGTCAAAAAGGCATATACAAAAAAACTGAGTGTATGGTATGGGACGAATAATTGGACATTTCATTGATGAGCTTATCCCAAAACTCCTGTCTATAGATGGACTGGTCTTCAATGAGCAAACTTCTTAAACTTTGCACAGTCAAGTGAAATAAATCTAGTAATACCTACCCTAAGTTCTTGTATTAAGTTATCTTACTGTCTACCTACCCCAAGTTCTTGTATTAAGTTATCAGCTTTTTGTTTCCCCATTTGTTTTAGTTTCTGTGGTGATGGGAATGCCAAGAAATCTTTAGCAGATACAGCCTAAAAATAATAATACTATGATTGTACAGATATGAAAGACTTATCATTCTCACTAAATATCTGAATTGTTCATCAAATACCTCTCTTTAAACCATGAAAGGTGCTTACTTAAAATCAAAACTACTGTCAACTAATTTTTTTATTATTCAAAAACAACAAGAAAATTAAATCCTTTAATCAATTTGAAGAGAACAAGAGATCTTAATTCAAAATTAAGTAACTGCAAAAATAAGTTGTAATGTCAATGACCATAACAGTTTTTACCTCTAGTGTTAGTAAAATATTGGTATAAAAAAAGTCTATTGATTTTGGATTCCCTCAACAGATATTTGGATAGGGATACTGTGTAGGCACTCAAATTACAGGTGAGTTGTTAAACATATCTTTGTAGGTCAATCCGAGTAAACTTATCGATTACTAACCTTAACTGCTATGAAAGGATATTTTTATTTTTCCAGGAGGCATGCATTGTATGATACTTATCTTGTCACTCCATTTAATTTTCCTTCCCATAATGCAATGTTTGTTTTCAGTAGCCATTTTTTGTTTGTTATAGGGATTCAGATACTACAGATACAAACATTTTCAGTATAAAAATTTATATCATGTGCTGGGATTCTGCAAGAATTTGTTTGTAAACTGATCTTAATATAAAATACACAGCTACGGAACATTATATTATGACTTCATGAAATAAGGTGTTCCACATTTTGGTTCCTTAACTGATTCTAGATTGATGATTATCACCACCTTTAGCTATATCTTGCATTCGAAGTCAGTTTTAATCAGTGAAGGAAACCAGAGTGCCCAGAGAGAATCACTTGCTTTTAGCAGTAAAACGAGCAAACCGAAAAAAGAAAACAGAGACCCCTTAAAATTTAACACAAGACAACTGATAATTTTCACTACTTGAAGCAGGCACATGTACATGAGGCAGTGTTAAACTAGTTCCCTGAGATCCCAACCTTCCACCTGTTATACTTGTCTTAGAACATAAAACGAATTGACGTAAAATGAATATTGTATTGTGGGATTTTTCTAAATCAGTTATCATGCATCTGTCTCTACAATCTCAGAATTATTAAAATAACAAACAGATGTGTCAAAAGTTTATTCATGTTATTATGCATACACAGTTTGCCTTGATAAAAAAGTGCAAAAAAAGATCTAGCAAAAACATTGACACAGTTACATTTAAATATGTAACACATTTTAAAATAATTGAACATTAAAATCATTTCAAAAATTTAATATCTTATAACATTTTAATGAAAGTTGTATAGTTCAAGTATTTGTTTTTGACACAAAGGAAACATTTTAAGGTGGTAGACCTTGGTTCAGGGAGATAACTCTTTAAATCAGTTATGTGTTTGTTAAATTCAAGTTTCATCAATGTTTTTAAGCATTTACCTGAAACAGATTGGAAATAATCTATGTAACCTAGAAGCTTATAATATATTTATGAAAATGGTTGACACAAACGTACTGATGATTTTAAGAGTTATTTAACAAGGGTTAGCTGAATGTTCTTTTTACACCATGGTTAATAAACTGATGCCACAGAGATATGTGTCACCTTTTTGTAATTTTGACATTAAGATGCAAATGTTGAAATTAAAATAAAGATACTCCATTTAACATGTAAAATATGCAAATATTTTAAGTCAATCAACCATGGCTGATGGTATTGAGAAGTCAGAAACAGCATACCCAAGTCTTGCTTTTTGACTACTTCAAGGAGAGACAAAAATACCATATTCTGGATAAAGGTTTCATACAAAATAACAAGCTATATTGTGTCCAGTAATAATAAAAAGATGTCTTTGCAAACTCTCAATTATGTGTTTTGTTATGCTTTTCTGTCATGCATAACAGGTTTTTAATAAACAAATTTTCAATATCTTTCACCTTCCCTACATGTGGCAGATTCAGACACTTAATATTTTTATTGTACAGTGCTTTTCATAGGTTTTAATACATGAATCAGCCCTTACATGTTATAAGTATTGGGAGAGATCAATTAGGGATCGTGAGTAAATATAAAAAAAAAACAAAAAAAGCCCTGATGGCTTCTATTAGCCCTCAAATATTGTAAACTCACAATTGTTTGCATTTTCATTAATGCAGAGTTGTAACAGGTTGGGTTTCACAAATACAAAAACTAAAACTTTCTAGTATCGCAATAGTATATCACACATTTGTGTCTGTTGTTCATTGATCAAAATTAATATTAGGAGAAATTTCCTAATTTATTGTTTAACAATTTGTTTTTTTCATATTAAGAACATGTTCCCTGGTCGGAAAAAGCAAACCTAACATAGATGCCAACCCCCTTTTGACACAATCAGTAACAAACTATCAAATTTTCCGTATTTTTGAAAAGTTTTCAGTAATCATTCATAAACGTGCATTTACCAATAACTAGAGGCTCTAAAGAGCCTGTGTCGCTCACCTTGGTCTATGTGCATATCAAACAAAGGACACAAATGGATTCATGACAAAATTGTATTTTGGTGATGGTGATATGTTTGAAGTTCTTACTTTACTGAACGATTTTGCTTCTTACAATTATATCTATAATGAACTTTGCCCATTAGTAACAGAGAACTATATTTGGTAAAAATTTACATAAATTTACCAAATTAATGAAAATTGTTAAAAATTGACTATAAAGGGCAATAACTCCTTAAGGGGTCAATTGACCATTTAGGTCATGTTGACTTATTTGTAGATCTTACTTTGCTGAACATTATTGCTGTTTACAGTTTATCGCTATCTATAATAGTATTCAAGATAACCAAAAACGGCAAAATTTCTTTAAAAATTACCAATTGGAGGGCAGCAACCCAACAACCAGTTGTCCAATTTATCTGAAAAATTCAGGGCAGATAAATATTGACTTGATTAACAATTTAACTTCATGTCAGATTTGCTCTAAATGCTTTGGTTTCATAGTTATAAGCCAAAAACTGCATTTTACCCCTATGTTCTATTTTAAGCCGTGGCGGCCATCTTGGTTGAATGGCCAGGTTATCGGACACATTTTTCAAACTAGATACCCCAAAAATGATTGTGGCCTAGTAGTTTCAGTGGAGATTTTGTAAAAGATTACTTAGATTTATGAAAAATGGTTAAAAATTGACTATAAAGGGCAATAACTCCTAAAGGGGTCAACTGACCATTTCGGTCATGTTGACTTATTTGTAAATCTAACTTTGCTGAACATTATTGATGTTTACAGTTTATCTCTATCTATAATAATATTCAAGATAATAACCAAAAACAGCAAAATTTCCTCAAAATTACCAATTCAGGGGCAGCAACCCAACAACGGGTTGACTGATTCAACTGAAAATTTCAGGGCAGATAGATCTTGACCTGATAAACATTTTATCCCATGTCAGATTTCCTCAAAATACTTTGGTTTTTGAGTTATAAGCCAAAAACTGCATTTTACCCCTATGTTCCATTTAGCTGTAGCGTCCATCTTAGTTGGTTGACCAAGTCACGCCACACATTTTTTTAACTAGATACCCCAAAGATGATTGTGGCCAAGTTTGGATTAATTTGGCCCAGTAGTTTTAGAGGAGAAGATTTTTGTAAAAGATTACTTTAATTTACCAAAAATGGTTAAAAATTGACTATAAAGGGCAATAACTCCTAAAGGGGTCAACTGACCATTTCGGTCATGTTGACTTATTTGTAAATCTAACTTTGCTGAACATTATTGATGTTTACAGTTTATCTCTATCTATAATAATATTCAAGATAATAACCAAAAACAGCAAAATTTCCTCAAAATTACCAATTCAGGGGCAGCAACCCAACAACCAATTGACCGATGCATCTGAAAATATCAGGGCAGATAGATCTTGACCTGATAAACAATTTATCCCATGTCAGATTTCCTCAAAATGCTTTGGTTTTTGAGTTACAAGCCAAAAACTGCATTTTACCCCTATGTTCTATTTTTAGCCGTGGCGGCCATCTTGGTTGGTTGACCAAGTCACGCCACACATTTTTTAAACTAGATACCCCAAAGATGATTGTGGCCAAGTTTGGATTAATTTGGCCCAGTAGTTTCAGAGGAGAAGATTTTTGTAAAAGTTAACGACGACGGACGACGGACGACGACGGACGACGGACGACGGACGCAAAGTGATGGGAAAAGCTCACTTGGCCCTTCGGGCCAGGTGAGCTAAAAATTACTGACGAGTGGTTGCAAAGTGATGTACACTAAAATTTGTCATTTAACATGTTGTCTGTAGTATGTATTCCATTCATTAATTGTTCAGATGTTCTCGACTCAAACATTTTTGTTTTGTCAAGGAGAAGTAGAGAAAGGGGGAAAGCTACTTAATAAAATGCAAGTTTGCCTCTTCGGAAGTCAGTTAGTTACCCAACAATAGGTTGATAACTCCCGAGAAACCAGAAGCATTACATTGGCGTTTCCTAAATACTGGACCAGGACGGAAAAGTAATGATATAAATCCGCGTTTTACAAAATTGAACGTCGATGATTGGGAATCCGTAACTATTCGACTTTGACCGTAATAGCGTAGTTTTTATCGCAAAATCGGAAAAACTACAGAAAAATCGTAATGGTTGGCATCTATGACATAATATAATAAGTTGGACATCAATAGAAGAAAATCTTTTATCATATAGATACTTCTGGACTGCTTTTGATGTTTTTAAACAGGATCCTTGGTTTTGTATGTCTTGGTTTTATTCATTGTTTTCAACACAAATATGATTTAATCAAAGGACAAAGCAATGCTGAGGGACAATTGGACATATCAACAGACTCATGAATAAAAGGCAGACAGAGTTATGACTAAAGGGCACTGCTGAGGGGTTCTCATAAAAAATAATGCCTTTAAAATTCTTGGAGGGAGTTTTATAAATACAACACAGAAGCACCCTGAGATCATCTTAAGAGAAATAGTCCTACACATTAAAATTAAAATATTCTATCACAGTTTGCTCATTTAAAATAACAGTCAGCAGGAACACAGTTCTAACAAATGCAATTGTGTGGCACACTTATGGTCATGTGATCTACACCTATACACAAAAACAATTTAACATTACACACTAAAAAAATAATGTTCAAAATTAAGATCACATTGTTTAAATTTCTTAGACAGTTTTGTTATGCAAACACATTAATTAATAGAACTTTTTGGTATTTGTTATAAATTTAACAAAATTGAAAAAAATCTTTTACAATGATTGAAATTGAAAAATCTTACAATAATGGTAAATATACGGGGCAACATAACAAATTTATTTAAAAATAGTAAGTGAAATATTGCATTCAAAGTACATAAAAATACTACCTAATAACCTTATTAAAAAGTTACACTTAAGTAGATGTGACTAATGCACACTTGATCATGTCCCCTTTAGAAAGATATTTCAAGGTCAATAAACTTTCTAAAAATTTACTGTGAAGAAAAACAAACTATCAACAGTTATGTGAAATTGCATTCTTGAAAATTTGTGGATTGTCAAACATTGAGAACTAATCCTATCTTTTGTGTTCCTGTTTCTATAGCAACCATCGTCATGACAAACTCAATTTCTGAAGGTCATCTTCAAGTGTGGCCTCCGTCTGAAAATACAGACAAAAACTTTTATTTTATTTAAATTTAGTAAAAGAATTGTGGGAGAATCAATTTAGGAGAAAAGTAAAAATGATTTTAGCAGAAACACACACAAAATTACAGGAGAGAATATTCTAAAATATCCAACTTTCCATGTTAAAAATAGTGTGAAAATTTTGTTATCTGATAAATTTAAAAAAATCAATATTTCAGACAGAAGACCACACCTGGTTGAAACTAAGTGCTAGCTATAAATATTAATCTGTTGACAAAATAATCAAATTCAATTTTTACTGTAGATCACTATTTATTAATTCAATTTCAACTACTGTAATCCATATGCATTGAATAATATACAGTGATTTTTATATGCAAAATTAACCATGAGAAATTGCATATAAAGATTCTATGCCTTTTGGCATGACTAGATGTGACACACATTCAAAATTTGTGTAAGTTTCTAATAAAGTATAACTCAATTTTTCTAATTCTTTTGACCTTGACATATAGCTAGGGTCTTCTTATCAGTGTTTGCAGTGTAAGTCCTTTAACCATGGTTTATAGCTATATACCATCTCACCTAATTTTTAGGTGTTATGCCTTTAACCTTGAGCTGTAGCTCAGGGTCATCTTATCTGTTGTGACATGTAATGCCTTTGGCTGTACATGTATCCAAACTGTCTTACCTGTGTTTGACATGCATTGCCTTTGGCCTTGACCTGTATCCCGACTAACTTACCTGTTTTTTAGGTGTTATGCCTTTGCCCTTGACCTGTAGTTCAGGGTCATTAATAATATCTCCTTCCTGATCTTCCTGGACCTCATCCTCTTCTTCCTGAAAAAAAACCAGATTTATGAGCAATCACAAACTGAAACACCCTTTTTGTTGTTTGCCACCATCACTGGTTTATAACTATTTTTCAAGGTCCTGGGTGTGTTAGCATTTGAATTATCATGTCAGCTGTTGACCAATGTTCAATACAATAGCCTCAGACAGTGTGCTACATCAACATGATCAATATAAAGGAAATAAGGATTAAAGAGTCAAATTTAAACAAATTTAATTATTGCTTATCAAAACAATTTTGGAGGGATGAAAAGGGGATGATTATTTAACACAACTGTGTTCTATACACAGCTAAATATAGATTCCACAACTGCAACAAGTGTATTACAATATTTCTCCACTCGAGACAGTTAAATTTTAATATTTAAAGCGCCAGGCTTGCCGAGCTTTTTAAATAATTAAAATTTAACTGTTGAGAGTGGAGAAATATCGTAATACACAAGTTACAGTGGTGGAATCTGTTTCTCTTATGATTTTTATCCTTTCTTTTCAAAGATTTGAGGAAAGTTGTGTACTTTTGATGTGACGTCATCAGGCATGGTCGCTTTTTTCATGAAGACACAATAAGAAAATTCAGAAGAAAACAAGAAAATTTAACGTCACAATTAAATTTCAACCAATCATTAGCCGAGAACAGATTTTTCACTAGTGAGGAGAAATATTTTTCTCACACCGGTCAGGAAAAAGGTGAAAATAGCACAAAAATAAGAGAAATACGGTACCTATCTTATCACTGTCATCTTCTACATCATTATTATAAACACTGCATACTATACACAGCTAAGTACGGTACCTACCTCATCATTCTCATCTTCTACATCATCCTCGTCAGCTGATCCTTCATCATCACTGGAAATAGGAAATTTAAGAATCACTTGTACGTTTTGTCATGTTTGTGTCAACCATTTTAATTAAAAATATTCTAAGCTTCTAAGTAATACTGCATATTTATAAATTCTGTGTAAAAAGAATGGAAATACAAACAAACTTCCCTTTTTTTATGCAGTTAACCTTTTAAAAAGGCATATTATTTTGGGGTATATTGATGTAGTTAGACACATAATGAACTATCACCTAATGAAATTTGCTTTCTCTATTTTTTTATTGCATGTTTTGGAACAGAATTCTTCTTTCGCCTCAAACCATTCTAGTGCCATATAAAAATTAAAACAAACCTAAGAGACGCCAGCAGATCCACCTTGTCCATCGCTTCCATTGTTCCTTTTAATTCCTCTACACCGTTCTCTCCTAACATATTACCTGTGTAGTATAAACATATTACCTGTGTATAAACAAAATATTACCTGTGCAGTCTTCACGACAAACTGTTAAATCTACAAACCCAGAGCTCAATTTCTGTAAAATTTAAGTTAGATTTTGTTGGCCTGTAGATATGATTTTTTACAGACCAAGAACAATTTTACAAGCCTGGGCTGCCACTCAGTGTGAAGACTGCCTGTGTATATTAAACATATTATCTGTGTATTAAATATACACATTTTTCGTGGGTTTCATTGATACAGGTGAACCATATTAATATGTACAACAAATAACAAATGGTCTATTTGTTAAATGTATGCAGAGATTGGCCAACCACAAATCAAATATCCATAAAAAGAGCAAATTTTCAAAAATCCACAAAAAATTGATACCCATGAAAATAAATGAATCTACGGTATAAAGTTTCCATGAGTTAACTAATGACCCATTTCAAAATGGATGTATTGTGGCCAACCAATGTAAGGCTACAACTCACATACTATAAAGATGGGGTAGGTTTACCAACTCTCCTCCCGAAACCAAATGACATAGAAGTTAGCATTTATAGGTCACAGATTGGCATTTAACAGTGAGCAAAATTATATAGCAAACAAGTCTTATTTTGTATACACTGAATTGACACATGATGCCACATCTATCATTGACCCATGACCCTAGTCCAAAAATAAAAACTACCCTTCCAACCCTTTTTTATCCATTTTAAAGGAATAGCTCTTTGCTAATTGTTGAAGGCCGTACAGTGACCTATAGTTGCTAATTTCTGTGTCATTTTGGTATCTTGTGGAGAGTTGTCTCATTGTCAATCAAACCACATCTTCTTTTATTATACTCAAGTTTAAATTTTATGCAAATTGTTCTAATTTCACAATTAACTTACAATTCAGATCTAATTTTGTAAGTTTATCTTTGCCCTCCATACTCTCTGCTATCGCCATTGCTCCATCTGTCATTATTTCATTCCCTGACAGGTTTAATTCCTATAATATAAATTTATTCCAGATTACTGTAACCTGCACAATATGATATAATTGATTGCTTTATAAGCAGATAAACTTGATTTTGCCATTTGATTAAGGACTTTCGGTTCTGAATATTTCTCAGAATTCGGTATTTTTGTACTTTTACTTTTTTGTAGAAATTGTTTTTATCATTTTTGGTTTTAGGTAGCTGTATTATTGATGTAAACTCCATGTTTCCTTTTAATCATTTATAAAATTGACAATCCTAGTCAATTAAGATTGGAGTCAAGTGCACCCTCACCAGCAGGGTTTGAACTCACAACCTCAGTGTTGACTGGCTAGTGATTACAGTAGTAACTACTTAAACCACTCGGCCACTGAGGTCTCTACAGAAATTGACAAAACAGTGATATAAATATCAAAGAAAAAGTCTTCAAAAAACATCAATTATCTAACATACACTGGCAAACCAATTATAAATTGTCATGGATATTTTGATTAATTGATCAATTAATTGTTGACTAACTTGACTTTCATTACTGTTGACGTCTTTGTGACGGCCATTTTTAATTGATGGAGTAAGCTGAAGTGCCTCAAGAGAACCACTGATCTTCAGTATGAAAACAGACAATATTAGAGTAAGACTGGAGTAGAACACCGTGACACATTTGGTTCTCAACACACAACCTCAGTCAGTAGTTAAATTACTTAGAAATCTCAGCCACTGACAACCAAGCTCATTTTTAGCAGAGAAAGTTATGTCAAGCGAAAAGTACTTACTTTTAACTTCTTATGTCCACCCTTCAAACTCTTGGCTAATATCTTTGCTCCATCTGTTTTTATAAGACAATCACCAAAATTTATAACTTCTAAATTCTGTAAATTTGGCAATACCTGAAAAAAAATATAATAGGAAATTAAACAAGTTAACTTGTATCAAAGTGTCCTTTAATGAAAATATTTGAAATCTAAAATCTAAAATTAAAAATTGACAGTATTTACAATGTACAGTCTCATAAAGTTAGCTGTTCAATATTCAACAATTCATTTTTGAGGCCTTAGCTATACTTTGTGAACCTTTTAAACAACACAAAGAATGTAAATAACAAACCTTGGCTATACTTTGTGAACCTTTTAAACAACACAAAGAATGTAAATAACAAACCTTAGCTATACTTTGTGAACCTTTTAAACAACTCAAAGAATGTAAATAACAAACCTTAGCTATACTTTGTGAACCTTTTAAACAACGCAAAGAATGTAAATAACAAACCTTAGCTATACTTTGTGAACCTTTTAAACAACTCAAAGAATGTAAATAACAAACCTTAGCTATATTTGTGAACCTTTTAAACAACCAAAGAATGTAAATAACAAACCTTAGCTATACTTTGTGAACCTTTTAAACACCAAAGAATGTAAATAACAAACCTAGCTATTCTTTGTGAACTTTTAAACAACAAGAATGTAAATAACAAACCTTGCTATCTTTGTGAACCTTTTAAACAACCAAGAATGTAAATAACAAACTTAGCTTCTTTGTGACCTTTTAAACAACCAAAGAATGTAAATAACAAACTTAGCTATCTTTGTGAACTTTTAAACAACAAAGAATGTAATAACAAACCTAGCTATTTTGTAACTTTAAAAAAAAGAATGTAAATAACAAACCTTAGTATATTTGTGAACTTTAAACAACCAAGAATGTAAATACAAACCTTGCTATATTTGTGACTTTAAACAACAAAGAATGTAAATAACAAACCTTAGCTATTCTTTGTGAACCTTTTAAAAACCAAAGAATGTAAATAACAAACCTTAGCTATACTTTGTGAACCTTTTAAACAACCAAAGAATGTAAATAACAAACCTTAGCTATACTTTGTGAACCTTTTAAACAACCAAAGAATGTAAATAACAAACCTTAGCTATTTTTGTGAACCTTTTAAACAAGCAAAGAATGTAAATAACAAACCTTAGCTATTCTTTGTGAACCTTTTAAACAACACAAAGAATGTAAATAACAAACCTTAGCTATTCTTTGTGAACCTTTTAAACAACGCAAAGAATGTAAATAACAAACCTTAGCTATTCTTTGTGAACCTTTTAAACAACGCAAAGAATGTAAATAACAAACCTTAGCTATTCTTTGTGAACCTTTTAAACAAGCAAAGAATGTAAATAACAAACCTTAGCTATACTTTGTGAACCTTTTAAAACAACCAAAGAATGTAAATAACAAACCTTAGCTATTCTTTGTGAACCTTTTAAACAACACAAAGAATGTAAATAACAAACCTTAGCTATTTTGTGAACCTTTTAAACAACAAAGAATGTAAATAACAAACCTTAGCTATACTTTGTGAACCTTTTAAACAACTCAAAGAATGTAAATAACAAACCTTAGCTATTCTTTGTGAACCTTTTAAACAACGGCAAAGAATGTAAATAACAAACCTTAGCTATTCTTTGTGAACCTTTTAAACAACCAAAGAATGTAAATAACAAACCTTAGCTATACTTTGTGAACCTTTTAAACAACTCAAAGAATGTAAATAACAAACCTTAGCTATACTTTGTGAACCTTTTAAACAACACAAAGAATGTAAATAACAAACCTTAGCTATACTTTGTGAACCTTTTAAACAACTCAAAGAATGTAAATAACAAACCTTGGCTATACTTTGTGAACCTTTTAAACAATGCAAAGAATGTAAATAACAAACCTTAGCTATACTTTGTGAACCTTTTAAACAACTCAAAGAATGTAAATAACAAACCTTAGCTATACTTTGTGAACCTTTTAAACAATACAAAGAATGTAAATAACAAACCTTAGCTATTCTTTGTGAACCTTTTAAACAACACAAAGAATGTAAATAACAAACCTTAGCTATACTTTGTGAACCTTTTAAACAACACAAAGAATGTAAATAACAAACCTTAGCTATACTTTGTAAACCTTTTAAACAACTCAAAGAATGTAAATAACAAACCTTAGCTATACTTTGTGAACCTTTTAAACAACTCAAAGAATGTAAATAACAAACCTTGGCTATACTTTGTGAACCTTTTAAACAACTCAAAGAATGTAAATAACAAACCTTAGCTATACTTTGTGAACCTTTTAAACAACACAAAGAATGTAAATAACAAACCTTAGCTATACTTTGTGAACCTTTTAAACAACACAAAGAATGTAAATAACAAACCTTAGCTATACTTTGTGAACCTTTTAAACAACACAAAGAATGTAAATAACAAACCTTAGCTATACTTTGTGAACCTTTTAAACAACACAAAGAATGTAAATAACAAACCTTAGCTATACTTTGTGAACCTTTTAAACAACACAAAGAATGTAAATAACAAACCTTAGCTATACTTTGTGAACCTTTTAAACAACTCAAAGAATGTAAATAACAAACCTTAGCTGTTCTTTGTGAACCTTTTAAACAACTCAAAGAATGTAAATAACAAACCTTAGCTATTCTTTGTGAACCTTTTAAACAACGCAAAGAATGTAAATAACAAACCTTAGCTATACTTTGTAAACCTTTTAAACAACACAAAGAATGTAAATAACAAACCTTATCTATACTTTGTGAACCTTTTAAACAACACAAAGAATGTAAATAACAAACCTTAGCTATACTTTGTGAACCTTTTAAACAACACAAAGAATGTAAATAACAAACCTTAGCTATACTTTGTGAACCTTTTAAACAACTCAAAGAATGAAAATAACAAACCTTGGCTATACTTTGTGAACCTTTTAAACAATGCAAAGAATGTAAATAACAAACCTTAGCTATACTTTGTGAACCTTTCTTGGTAAATGTATTGTCATTTAGGTTGAGTATTTTGATCTGTTTATTTACTGACAATGCTTCTGCTAAGGATGTGATTCCAGGATGATGTATCCCATTCTGTGGCATAGATATCTCTTCTAATGTACCAATAGCCTGTCAAAAAATACAAAAAAATGGTTATTTTTCCCTGCAAATGTATTCATTAGATATAGTAAAGTTAAATTTTGATTTTTGTTTTCAACTTTAATAAGATATAATAGAATCTATTAATTTAACAATATCCTGTATTGAAAGAAAAAATAAACCCATAATTGAGCATGCATCAAATTTGTGTACACAGATGGTTCCGTTAAGGAAAATTATATGTACAGCACCATCTTGTATACTGTATCAGTTTAGTTCTTTCCTTCAATCTACAAATTTAAAGACAGAATGGCAAATTATGTGTCACATTATTATTTAAATAAGGAAAATTAAAAGATTGAATACAAATATTGAATTTTTTTTTACTAATACCAAATACTTGTTGTTTGTTCTTGTTCAATTCAATTTATCAACTCAATGGGACAAGGGGAAATAACTTTCATACTAATTTTTTTTATAAAGAAATGTCAATAATCACTAGCGTTGTTAGTTAAATGTAAACCCGGTGAATGTCAACTGCATTTGATATAAATATTCTCAATCAAGAAATATTTTCAAATGAATACCTTGTTATCTTTGTAAACTCTTGTTATCCTAGTTCTTCTACCATACAATATGGCACACTTTGATAATAACCCACAAAAAAATTTCTTTCAATGTATTTACCTTAAATGCCTGAGCCAGTGCGATAGCTCCCTCATTTTCTTGTCTATTTCTCCCACAGACAAACACTTTTAGAGCCAGTGGTTTACCAGCCTGACAACTGGTCTTGTGACAATCTAATAATGACTGGGATAACATCTGAAAGGTGGAAATATAAAGTATAATAGATACTGTGGATTCATTAATGTTCGTTAGATACCAATATTCGTGGATTTTGTGGGTACAGGAAAACAACGAATTTAGATGTTCAACGAATAACACATTTTCTAAAGGAATGAATGCAGACTGTGCCAAAACCATGAATTTAAATATCCACGAATACGCAAGTTTTCTTCAATCCAGGAAAATGAATGAATCCACAGTACTGTGGATTCATTTTTATTCGTGGTATACCAATTTTCGTGGGTTTCGTGGGTCACAGCGAACCACAAATTTAAGAATTCAACGAAGAATAATCCCGAAAAATGTGTATGGAGTTGGATGTTTATTTACGGTTATGTTATGCAGTTCTAGTCTATTGTTGACTAGCGATAAACATTGTAACATAACACGTGATATTTATTGAAAGAAGATACAAGTATTTTGATTAAGTCTACAATAAATATATCGAATATCAGTGATAATTTACTTTTTAAAATTGATTAAAACTGTTCTTGGAAAATAACTGCAAGTTGTTAATTACCGTGTCATAGTTTGGTTTACCAGTGATTAAAAATCAATAGGATTAAGTACGGGGATATTGCCCGTAGGTAATATTGTTTATGACAGGAACATTTATTTCCACACCTTATACTTATATCACTGTTTATTATATCGTGATTAGGGAAATTAGCTTTCAATCATAAAGTTGTGAATGCCTTATAGAATTCAGACAATTGTAATCGAAGTTATCAATAAACACTTTAACCTAGAATGACCAATTAAGCGAGGATTTTGACAATTCAAAACTTTTCAATGAATTCCTTCTTTTTTGTTTTGTTTTATTATTGATCGAACCAAGGATGTTATATGATCTCCTAAATCAAAAAGAAATCCATGAATTACGTATCTAATTTTTTGTTGTTGTAATCAGCGATCCACGAATTTACGTATACCACGAAACGTCTTTTTTTCTCTATCCACGAAAATTGATACCCACGAAAATAAATGAATCCACAGTATCTAATAGTACATTCCTTTGTCAACCTCCATATAAGCGCCAAGACATGAAGAGATTGATAGAGGTACATTCCCTTATTTTTTATAAAGTTGAATTTGCTGGCTGGATAAATCATTTTGATAAAAGTATAATATTTGGTGTCAGAATAATGTTTCCCTAACTGGGTTTGTGTTCTCTCAAATTGCTTAAAAAATGAAATGAACTTAACTTGTTTTTCGTTTTTATATAGATTAGACCATTGATTTTCCTGTTTGAATGGTGTTACACTTGTAATTTTTGTGGCCCTTTATAGCCTGCTGTTCGGTGTGAGCAAAAGGTCTGTGTTGAAGGCCGCACCTATAATGGTTTACTTTTATACATTGTTACTTGGATGGAGAGTTGTCTCATTGGCACTCACAGCACATCTTCCTATATCTATTAACCATGTTAACAACTGACCTTTCCCCCACCAATACCCAGACCATTGTTGTTGAGCCTGAGCTCCTGTAATGTGTAACAGCTACTACTCTTAAGAAGTTCTACTAATCCTTCAACACCCAATGGTCCAAAGGCATTGTCACTTAAATCAAGTTCTACAAGGCCAGCTCCTGATGACATGATGGCTCCGCCTAAATGTTTCTGAAATATCAAACCTTTTAATTATATATCAAATAAACTTCTGACAAAATTCAGTTCAATTTTAAATGAATATTTACTATAATGTTCATCTAAATTGTATTTATTGTCATTTTTTTATTAGAAATTTCATTATTTTCACATAAAAGTTCAACAATATTCTTTTTTTGAGGAAATAAAACTTTTCCAATTTTTTGGTGAATTCATTGTTTTCCATTAAACATTGATTTTTGTGGATTTTGTAGGTAAAGGGTTAACAATCAAATTAAATGTTTAAAGTACAAATTTTACAAAGGCTTGAATGCATACTTTGGCAAAACCAGGAAATAAACATCCATGAAAATAAACATCCATGAAAATTAATATCTACATTAGACAATGATATCAAGCACTTTCTATTAAACATAGTTTTGATCATGTTGATGCATCACATAGTCTCCTCAGAAAAATACTTCATTAATCATGTAATATCATCATAAGTGAAATATAATCTAGAGGTATAGGAGGGGGTTGAGATCTCACAAAATAAGTCTAAACACCTCCACATGTTTTTGTCTGCTTCAAGTCATGAACCTTTAGTTGTTGTTAAGTCTTTTGTGATTTTTTAATTATTTTGGTTAATTTATATGGTTAGGAGATTAGTGTTGTGTCCATCTTGCCGAACAAGTATACATTATTGTTAAGAGGTCAGCTGAAGCCAAACTTCAGTGTGTGGATTTTCTCTCTAGTTGAAGATCCATTGATAGCCTTGTGCTGTATTCCACTCTTAACTTGTTGTCTCTCCATTCTATTTAACAATATTTTACTTCTGAAAAAGTGTAATAGTAAATGTTTAGATTCACTCACCAGTGCTTGCGGTATTTCTGTTTTTAACCTCCCAGTAAACATATCACTCCATAGTGCTCTCTAGAATAAGAAAATTTATTCATTAGTATGCAACTAAAAAAAATAACATTATTGTAAGTTGGAACCTGCTTTACAGGGCTTACACTACTTCAGAATTATAGGGAGAAGTGACTTCTCTTTTTGAAACTGATAGGGAGAAGTGGTGAGATTTGAAAGAGAAGTGCTTATTCGCGCAGGACGCTACAATGTTTGGATTTTACTATAGTATAAAGATTCATATGTTAATAATGCTCTTTTTATATTGTTCTGAAACGGTACTTGTGGAAAGTGAAGTGACAGTCGGTAAAACGACTTCTTCGCCCAAGTCGCCTGCAGTGGTAGTGTGAGCCCTGACTTTTAAGAGGGTTATATTTATTAAGAGTGTGAATAAATCTAGCTTATGCTATTGTTTGAAGAGAAAAAAAAATGTTCCTGTTGTTTTTTCTGCATTGAAATTCAGTGCATACATATTACAGCATTGCACACACTGGTGAATTGTACATTTGTAAATCATTTTTTAGCTTTGAAATATACATTGTGATATTTGTAAAGCATATTCAAGAAACTAAAAATTTGCTGGTACCAACAAATGTAATGATTTATTTTCTATTTGAAAACCCATGATGAAATCTTCATTTATATTGAACATGTTGAAGTCAACTTTAATTGTGGGGTCCAACTTGATAGCAATAGACCCAACCTAAACCAGATACTTTTGATTTAAATGCTGAAATTCTTTATATTTTTCTGAGTTCCAATGAAATGAATTTTGGATAATTTACTTTAAATTTGGATATTTTGACAAATAAATATTTTATGAACTTTTACCTGGAATTCCCAATTTATAGCTATAGCTCATTGTATTATCACAATAACAGAAATTCTATCGGAAATCCTGGATGTTTTGCTAAATATATATTCTGTGACTAACTGGACAAATGCTGGAATCCTGGATGTTTAGCTAATTAGATATTCTGTGACGTACCTGAAATTCTGGGTGTTTAGCTAATTAGATATTCTGTGACTTACCTGGAATTCTGGATGTTTAGCTAATGCTTTAGACAATTCTTCTGCTGCCTCAACACCAAGGGTATTCCCTTCCATTCTCAAGGCTGTCATAGTTTTGCATTTTTCAATTTCACTAACTATGTCTTTAACTGGAAAATAAGAGTTAATTGATTATCATACTTTTGACAATTAAATCTTATCCATCACCTTGTTTAATTCTAATTAAGGAGATATATTTTGCCATTTAAAATTACCAAATATAAAGTGTGATTTATTTGATGTGGAGTACTTTTATGGTTTATAAAATTTGTTTGATTAAGAGTTGTCTCATTGGCACTCATACCAGATCTTCTTATATCTATCAACGGTTTATGACTGCATAAGTGTTAAATAGATAAATTGGATTGATTGATTGTTGGTTGCTTTACGCTGCATTAGCACAAAAAGGCTATATCGTGGCGACATATAAATAGGAGGAAATATGTATCTTTTACAAATTGTGTAGTTCAAGTGGGCCAGTTTCTCAGACTCAGGTCAAGTGGTGAAGATTTCCAATTAGTAATATTGGGAATGTGCTGGCGTTGCCATTTTAGCATTTTGTGAAAAAATAAAAGTTATGGTGATTAAAATTCAGTATTTGCGATAGAATTAGGCGAAAAAAATGTAAAAATTTGATTTTGTCCATCTTGTTTACTTTTTACGGTTTTCTCTGCATTTACATGATCGGACTATATTTGGAATTCACCTTGACCTCGTTTTGACTTTGACAGAAAATCAATAATCAGGTGAGTGCATTTTATACCTGTAGGCAATAATGGACTTATTAATAAACTTTATTGAAAGCACTTTACGCCCATATGGGCCAATGGCTTAAAACATTATACATAATACAGTTTTGATTGTACTATTTAATGAAATGATGTAATTTATAGGTGTCACATGTCACCTGAATCATGTGAATGATTAAATAACAACTTTGAAATGTATGCGTTTAAAGCATAATTTTACGTCTCTATGTTTTCTTTTATAACGATGCTAAACAGAAAACTGTTGTAACATTTCACGAAAAGCTGTTCAAATGCAAGAACAATCTCATACTTTATAAACTTTTTCCTTTAAATAACTTTGATAGAAATGATTGATTTGAAGTGAGTACCAGTACTTTCAATTTTTTTTGGCGACACACTTATTTCAACTTGACCTGCATAGTTAATTAAATGTCTTGACATTTTCTTTTTAAGATACGTCAAATGTATACCTGGCAATCTGATTTTTGTATAAGAAAAATCTGTTTATGTTAATTTTAAGTAAGCAATAAAAAAAAATTGAAAGTGGGGAAAATATGTATATTGAATTTTTGGCATAAGAGGTGGCGAAAAAGAAAATTGCCACTGGGGAAACCCTGGATAAGGTGTATAATGATAAGGCCCCAAGTTTGTAGCATTGCTGTGAATGAGTAAGCATGAAACTTTCCTTTAGCTTAGTATATCCATTCGGGTGCTACGTCAACACAATGTGCTTAATAACTTATATTTGTTTTTGTTTTGTTTGTTTGTTCTGTTGTTATTTATGATTACCATCAGCAGCGCTATTTAGCTTCAGTCCCTTATTTTTGAAACTTAGTTCATATGTTTCATTAACTTTGGTCTTTGCCAACTGTTCAGTTACTGATGTCAAGTCTTTTGATGACATTTTAAGGGTAATATTTGTAAAATCAAAGCAGTTGGGCCTTCTCGCTTTCAAGTTTATGGCGCTGTTTGTTACTTCCGTTTCAATGGTCAGACCAAATACCATGAATATTTATATATCGCCCAATGCTATATTCGTCCCAAAATCAAATATCGCCACATTAAAAAAAAATGTTTTTAAGATTGGCTAGAACTACTTTTTCATACATCTAGTGTACTGTCCCACGAGTTCTTACGACCACTATTGGTTTTTTTTGCATAAGATTTCGAATATATAAAAAAATAAATTTAGCTTATGTGTTCACCGCCGGGTTGCGTTTCAGTATAAAAGGATTTGTATCATGACTAGATCTATACAAATCCTTGGTTTCAGTATATTTTGTATACATTTCTTTGGCCTTGTTTATTTCTTAAATACATTAAGTATGTGCAGGTACATATATGTTTCTGGTTTTTGGTTTGTTAGTTAGTTGTCAGTTAATTTGTTATTTTTTTTTTTACTTTTTATAATTATTTTGTATGATTTTTTTCAGTAATTTTGTAATAATTTTGTTAGATTGCATTGTCAGAGACAGAAAATACAATAATTCTAGGTTGTTTTTGTTTACAGGTCTTTTATAGTTTATTGTGTCTGTGACTCTTTCCTTTCAAATTTTGAATAGTTTAGAAGTTAAAAACATAAGATGTTGACTGAACATTGATTCCATTTTACATATTTAGTTATTATCATATACTTGTTTTATAATATTTACATGTTTGTATATAATAAAAGTCAATGGAGTAATCGCCCTGACACAAAGGAAACAAGATTTAAGATTTCTGGATTGTATTTGAACACTCAGACACAGATACACGGTGTAAGAGGATGGTAAAGGGTTATTTTCGTGCAATGTACGTGTTTCAAGTGCCGTTTTTATTTCACGCACAGCCGTGCAAAAGGTTCGTTATTCACAGTATTTCGTGAAATCGGAAAAAAAGATCATCGTGCAAGACATTTTTATTTGTTCGTTCATCGTGAAATGGCAATGTTATTTCGCGTTTTTCTGTGCAGATACCGGGCCTCTTTTTACGCCCGTCGTGCAGCAAGATGTCATTCTTTTTAAAACAGTCAATAGAACTGAGGACAGGGGACTCTTGATTTACCCATGTTACCATGGTTAAAAGTTTTGTGGTAAATTGATATGTTGTAATTTGTGTTTTGACTTGTCACTATATTTTATACTTGCAACAGTTGATATATGTATTACTAGTAGTATATGTATGAGTGTATGTTAGGTTTTTTTTGTTTTAGTTTGTCACAAACATGTATCATTTGTTTCTATGGCAATACAGATTATTATTATTAATATTAGCATTACACGAACACGACGAAGTAAACATGTGGTATCAATAACATAGATATAGCATTTAGATATAGCAATAGTATAGAAATATGTTTTTGATAAATACAAAAAGTCGTTTATACAGTTGTACATTACATATTGAAAGAAGACCTTCGATTTTTTTATAAGAATTCCCTGTGTAGTAGCTTGGTCGAAACTTTTCATTTAAAACAATAATATTTTGATATTTAACAAATGAAATTCATAACCAATATTACTCCTACACAAAGTACATGTTGTATCATGTATCGAAATATTTTGCCATCTGCCTGTTTTATGCAATAGACAGACGCAGATTTGAACACCTAAAATGTGTAACTCAAAGCCTGCAATATTCAGGAAGTTTTAGAAGGTATGTTTCTAAAGTAAACTCTTTTTTTTTTTTTTTTAATACATCGAGTAAAATTGTCCTCGTGATGAGTTTTCAATATCACTAAACCACTGTTGTATAAATTGATCACAAAGTATTTGTTTTAATATAAAAAAGATGTGGTATGATCGTCAATGAGACAACTATTCACAGGGGCCCAAATGACACAGAAATTAAGTACATTTTATCACAGTAGCCTGTTTGATTTGCAATAATATATATCCAATGCCAGTACTGATTAATATTATTGTGTCAACCTATACAATTTATCTATTTAAAGATTTAGGCTTTAACCCAATGCAAGCATCAGTCTACACAGTAAACTGCTTTCATTCATTATTTGCAATTTTAAACCAAAATATCATTCTGATTTTCAACTTTATCTCTAGCTAGAGGAAATATATCCAATTCTCCATAAACCATAAAAAATAGGCGTAATGTTCATACCCACCATTTTTTCCTTTAAAACTGTCCTGCACCAAGTCAGGAATATGGCCATTGTTATATTATAGTTCGTTTCTGTGTGTGTTACATTTTAACGTTGTGTTTCCATTGTGTCGTTTGTTTTCTCTTATTTTTTAGTGTGAATTCACATTACTATAAGACGTGTCACGGTACTTATCTATCCCAAATTCATGAATTTGGTTTTGATGGTATATTTGTTATTCTCATATAGGATTTTGTCTAATGCTTAGTCCGTTTCTGTGTGTGTTACATTGTAATATTGTTTCGTTGTTCTCCTCTCATATTTAATGCGTTTCCCTCAGTTTTAGTTTGTTACCCCGATTTTATTTTTTGTCCATGGATTTATGAGTTTTGAACAGCGGTATACTACTGTTGCCCTTATTTATATCAAATTAAATCAAATAATTTTATTGCCATATAAATCAAAAGCATGATCTGCATGTGACAAACATAACATATATACAAAAATATTCACTATTTAATATAACTTTCAGCGCCCTTTTTTAAGTGAGTCTCTTCGATAATTTTCAGTTTTTCAAAGTTCCAAACTAAAGAACCATACAGTAAGATATGTTCTATCATAGAATCAGAAAGTTTACATTGTAGATCAATGGGCAAAGGTTCATTTCGTATTATTTTGTAAAAAGAAAACAGTGCTGGGTCTTTTGGGCTTGATCTACAAAGTTTCTCAATGGTATCAAAAAATGTCCCCAATTATATTTGAAAATGGCACCCAAATACGGAAATGTATCTACATTTTCAAGTAAATCTTTTTGCAACGTAAATTTCAGATTTTGTTTTGAGTTCCTCTGGCTAAATATCATAATTCTAGTTTTCTAAACATGCTCCTTCAGTTTCTAATTTTCGCAGTACAACTGGAAAATATATAAGGAATTTTGCAAGCCTAGCTTCTTTTGTTTTTGGAAAAAAAATTATTATATCATCAGCATACAGTATTACGAACAATTCAAAAAATCACATGAAGCCAGTTTTCAATTTTTCCTTTAAAGTTCTACAGGAATACCATCTAAATC
The DNA here is from genome assembly GCA_019925275.1 of Mytilus edulis. NCBI lineage: Eukaryota > Metazoa > Mollusca > Bivalvia > Mytilida > Mytilidae > Mytilus > Mytilus edulis. The sequence goes on along the minus strand of CM034361.1, from coordinate 102,488,125 downwards.
TCTAAATTATTCCAGATCGTTCAAGAAAATGGAAAGTAGAAAAGGAGACAAGTTCTCATCTTGTCTAACACCAATCAGACATGGGGAAAATTCTAATTATTCATCATTATATTGAACCAAAAAAAAGATTACCATGATACATATGAAAAGAACTTTGCAACATGATTTTCCCTTGATTTTACGAAGATATAGGTATTGCCATAAGCAAGTTCTTCGAATAGTGTCAACAGCTTTTCTACAGTCAATATATGTACAAAAGAATCAAATGAAAATATATAAGTCTAAAGTGCATGTAACACAACAATACTATCTGTTGTGCATATGCTTTCCTAAAAAAAACAACTTTATTGTCATGTATAATAGAAATTGCATTCGCAAAAAAATTTAGTCTATAATTTATCATAGAAGTAAATAATTTTTCCAACAGCTGATAAGTGTTATAGCTCTAAAATTGTCAGGGTCTGTAGAATTGCCTTTTTTTTTTGTAACACGGGTTTAAAACACCATTTGTCCAAAAGTCTGGAATGATTTACACTATAATGATGCAAAAACAGGAGCTAGGGGATTTTTTTCAAAAATTCATTAAGTATTTTATCAGAACCAGGAGCCTTGTTATTTTTCAAATTCCTCATCGCTTCCAAGATTTCTAATTCAGTAATATTTCCATTCAAGATATCAACATAAATGGGATTACTAGATATCTGATAATGTCAAAATTGCCTGCTTGTAAATCTTTTTCTTTTCCCGCTATTAAATCCTTAAAATACTCGTAAAATTTATTTAGATCAATAGGGGGAGATTCTTTTTTATTGTCTAACAGTACACGACCTAGGTTATTTTCTAGAGCGTTCACACTTTCGATGGTTACCGTGTCGACTATTATTTTCTTATTCGTGCCCTCAAACGCAAATAAAGTATTTATGAACAAAAACTCAAACACGTATCTATTCGGGGAAACAGCTCGCCTAGACGAGAGCAGCAAAGTTTAATGATCAAATAATTCAACTGTCCTCAAATCACTTTGTCAGCACACTAAGACCGCTGCAGCATACATGTCTTACAAATATATCTACAATGAGAAATAATGAAATAGAATCCTTAATCACAAAACCATAATTTCATAATGTTCTTTTTAAAGTCATAAGAAACGAGTGACCAGTGAAAAATAATGTTCTTCCAATTCTTGAACCAATTCATACAAACATCATAAACTTATAGTCTTCTGTGCAAGAATTTTTCATTTTTTTCGCCTAAATTTCGTATAATCGTCATTTTTTTTAATCGGTCAGTGTTGTTGTGAATTAAAGTTCGTGTTTTAAAGCCGAAGTTTAACGATTGTCACCTGTTTGTCAACAATCAGCAAAAAGGATGGAAATTGAGCACGTGTTTAACATGTAAATTCAGATAATAGTTTATTTTAAGGACATTCATGCGTATTGCGATCACCGGATTTTTACGAGATGGGTCACACTGAGTTCACTTTGCATACGGAAAATATTTCGGGGGGAATTGCTTCCTGGAAGGAAAGCAATTAAAATTAAAAACCAATTGTTCAGAGAACCATTGATGGTCTTTCCACCAGTTAAGACCTTTTTTTATATGAAAATATTAAAATTTGGTTTTAAATGTCAATTGTACCGTCAAATGACAGCTTATTGAACGCTAATTCCAAAAATGTATGGTTTCTATGGAAAAACATATAGATAAGGGAGATAATTGTTTACTTCCGGTTCAAACGATGTTATTTCCGGTATAGTTTGATAGTTAAAGTGACACTGATTCCAAAAATATATGGTTCTATATACTTTTTCATTAATGAAGGACACAATATAGCTACTTCCGGTTTACAAAAGGTCACTTCCGGTTGTCTTTTTCTAGATCAAATTGCTTGCAACCTAATTTAAAAAGTCCCAAGTCTTGATCATGTATACATATGAGGTAAAAGCAAAGGTCAAAATCTAGAACGTTACATTTACCTATGACCCTGAGCTCAATTTCGAGGTCATCAACCAAGGACCTCAAATCAAAAGACTCTAGGCCTCTACTATATATAGTTAATGAGTTGTATTACCTTACAACTAATATTAGATATAAAAGGGGCAAAACTGGCATCAAATATCTACGTACTCTTTCGACTAAAATCTACGTGTTACCACATGTCGCAACTAACAATTTAGTAAAAATAATTTGTCGATAAGTTATACGGCTTTTGAAAATAAGTGAAAATCAGCCAAAATCAAATTTTATAATATGACCTTCAGTGCTCTAGCTAGAAATCAAAAGGGGCAGGGTGCCAGTGGAGGGCAGGGCACTTTTTATGATAAGAAAAGGCACTGCTCATTTTTTTGTCTACGTTTCTGTGTGTATCACGAGTTAACGAATCTCTTTTTTTTTTTACTGTATATGTTTGTTTTTTTTAAATAAAGATGCTTTTCAACTATAGTCTTTATTTCATTGTTTGTGTAGTTATGAATGGTATAGTACATCTTCATCAACATATTATGTTTTTACAGTTTAACTTCACTCTACCCAATATCAATGAAAATGTGTTTTTTTTTTTTATCTATATAGGAATTATAGCATATAAAACATCACTTTAACTAAAATTGAGAGCATTACTAATTTAACAATGTTTAGAACATGGATTGCTAAAAGTATAATTATCAAGTAGAAATTGCAATATATATTTTTTAATATGTTCAAATACAGTTAAAATCTAAAAGGTAACATTATTATGTTATTATATATTCAATTGGTAATTTATTCCTTTTTTTGATACTAGATAATATTTTTAGAGCACAAATTTGTAATAAGCTAAAACAGGGGAAGTAACTCCAAAATCAATTTCCACCACATTTGGGTTAATTAAAAACTGTGCTTGTCGCTAACAAGTTGAGATGGAAGGCATTTCTGTAAAGGCATAGTTTTATTTTGATGACTTAAATTCAATTCTAAAGTCATGAAAGTCTTCATTTATACGCTCTTCCATTGTGATTTGGAGATCGAAAATGCCGACCCAAGCTAAACACACTCGCTGACACATTCATCAAAAGTATGACAAAAAGATACATTGTCCTAATTAAATTACCTAGTTATTAACACCTTTGAAGTCTTTATCATTGTAAAGGATTGTAATGACATGATTAACCTGGGGGCAATCACACAGGTGTCATATAAGTAATTAACTTGGAGATCAGAAATCGATGAAACAAAATTTTACCAAAACGGCACAAGATAATTTTGGAAAAAGACGTCAGGGCAGAAGGGCGCGGATGAAGGCACCCAGGGCGCGGCTGAGGGCACCCAGGGCGCGGCTGAGGGCACCCAGGGCGCGGCGCCCTTCTATTTTGGGCAAGCGAGACCACTGACCTTGACCTTTGACCTTGACCTTATTTTCATTTTTTTGGACCAAGGACCTCAAATCAAAAGACCCTAGGTCTCTATCACTTATGGTTTACCAGTTAGAAATGCAAATTCTTATATCAAACATAAAAGGGGGGATAACTGTCATATGGAATCTATATACGGCTTCGGTCAAAATAAAAATGAACATCCTAAGGATATAACGAGCAATTTGGAAAAATAAATTTGTCGGTTTCTTATACGGTTGCGAAGCCTTAGAGATAACAAGAAAAACAGTGTTCGGGGAGATAACTCTTATTTGGGAAAGTATTCGGTTAAAACGAGTTGGTTTCAAAAGCGTATAAACTGTTCGATATCATATTCCAAAAATCTAAGCGACATCTTGCGAAACAAAAAAACAGCGAAGGAAACAAATTAGGCGGAAGAAAAAAAAAAAAAATAATAATAATAATAATAATTAAAAACCAATTGTTCAAAGAACAATTGAAGGTCTTTCAACTAATAAAGATCTATTTTGATATGAAAATATTAAAATTCAGTTAAAAAATGTCAGTTCCTATGGCTTTATGATGTATAAATATGAATTTAAAGCAAAGGTCAAAATCTAGAACGTCCAATTAACCTTTGACCTTGACCTCAATTTCAAGGTCATAGACTAAACATCTCGAATCAAAAGACACTAGTTTTCTTAATATGTATGGTTCATGAGTAATATCACTTTACGCATAATTCTAAATATAATAGGGGCGAAAACTCCCGTTTATTGTCTACGCACCCTTGCAACCAAAATTTATAAGTTTCGACATGTCGCAACTAACAATTTAGTAAAAATAATTTGTCGATATCTTATAAGGTTAATGAAAATAAGTGAAAATAAGCCAAAATCAAAATTTAGAATTTGACCTTGACCTTTGACCTTGACCTAATTTTCATTTTTTTGGACCAAGGATCTTAAATCAAAAGACCCTGGGTCTCTATCACTTATGGTTTACCAGTTAGAAATGCATATCACTTATATCATATACAAAAGGGGGATAACTCTCATATGGAGTCTCCGGATAGCTTCGGTCAAAATAAAACAGAACATCCTGAGGATATAACGAGCAATTTGGAAAAATAAATTTGTCGGTTTCTTATACGGTTGCGAAGCCTTAGAGATAACAAGAAAAACAGTGTTCGGGGAGATAACTCTTACAAGGTAAAGTTTTTTGTTACGCGGTGTCAGTTTGAGAAGCGTATTAACTGTTCGATATCATATACCATATATCTTAGCGACATCTTGCGAAACAAAAAAACAGCGAAGGAAAAAAAAGTTGGCGGAAGAAAAAAAAAAATAATAATAATTAAACTGTCAATTGTTCTTGAACAATTGAGAGGTCTTTCCTTTTGTAATGTAAAATAAATGTTCAAATAGACATAGAATGTATTGAAAAGCTTTAAAACACACTGAAAATCCTTTAAATAAGGTTAAAAACACTAAATTCGCTACATGGGATATGACCTTGACCTTTGACCTTTTGACCTTTGTCAAGGTCATTAATCCCCAATGTCATTGCCGAAGAGCCCATGGGTCTAGGACCTTTGGTTATATAGTAAAAGCTGATTTTGTCTTTCCAAAAACCTAAAACAGGTATAATGCCCCTTAAAAAAAGGTCAAATCTCTCCGGTCAAAATGTAACAAAGTTGCGCCGTAATGACCCAAACATTTTCCACTATTAAAAACTTCTGTAAGTATTATGGTTTCTGAGATTATCCCATAACCAGGTGATAGGTCAAAGGTCAAGGTCAACATACAAATTTGACCTTGAGGTATTTTCAAAGATACATGAATTGATGATGAATGGTGAAGATCCTAGGTCTCTACGACTTACGGTTTTTGAGTTTTGGTTGTCCACCGACACCGGTTAATTTTCATAGGGGCATAACCCTACCAATGAGTCGTTGAATCTTTTCGATCCAAATGTAACGAAGAACCGGGGTCTGGTCCTGAACAAATTTCACCCTTGTTTTTTTTCTACCTATTACGGTTACGGTGTTGGAACGATAACAAGGTTTTTTGGTTTCGGAGGAATTACTCCGAACCGACAAAATATTTCGACTAACAGGGTGAGTTCTAGATAGGTATATATGACACCGATACAAAGTGTGAACATGAAAGCGACACGTCTTACGGTTAAGGCTGCTAACTTCGTCAAAGTTTGCGGAAAAAGATATAATAAACAGAAGAAATACAGTAAGTCTTTCCTTTTGTAAAAGGAAAGACTTAATAATAATTAAACTGTCAATTGTTCTTGAACAATTGAGAGGTCTTTCCTTTTTAATGTAAAATACATGTTCAATAGACGTAGAATGTATTGAAAAGCTTTAAAACACACTGAAAATCCTTTAAATAAGGTAAACACACTAATTCGCTATATGGGATATGACCTTGACCTTTGACCTTTTGACCTTTGTCAAGGTCATTAGTCCCCAATGTCATTGCTGAAGACCCCATGGGTCTAGGACCTTTGGTTATGAAGTAAAAGCTGATTTTGTTTTCAGAAACCTAAAACAAGGCTTATGCCCCTTAAAAAGGTCAAATATCTTCGGTCAAAATATAACAAAGTTGCGCCATAATGATCCAAACATTTTCCACTATTTAAAACTTCTGTAAGTATAATGGTTCCTGAGATTATCCCATAACAAGGTGTTAGGTCAAAGGTCAAGGTCAACATACAAATTTGACCTTGAGGTATTTTTCAAAATACATAATTGATGATGATTGGTGAAGATCCAGGTGTCTACGACTTATGGTTTCTGAGTTTTGGTGTCCAACCGACACCGGTTAATTCTCATAGGGGCATAACCCTACCAATGAGTCGTTGAATCTTTTCGATCCAAATGTAACGAAGAACCGGGGTCAGGTCCTGAACAAATTTCACCCTTCGTTTTTTTTCTACCTATTACGGTTACGGTGTTGGAACGATAACAAGGTTTTTGGGTTTCGGAGGGATTAACTCCGAACCGACAAAATATTTCGACTCACAGGGTGAGTTCAGGATAGGTATTCATGACACCGATACAAGGTATGAATATGAAAGCGACACGTCTTACGGTTAACGCGGATAAATTTGTCAAAGTTTGGCGGAAGAAATAATAATATTATAAAATTAATTAAACTGTCAATTGTTCTTGAACAATTGAGAGGTCTTTCCTTTTGTAATGTAAAATACATGTTTCAACAGACGTAGAATGTATTGAAAAGTCAAGGTCAACCTTAAAAAGCTCGAAAACACATTAAAAATCCTTTAAATAAGGTTAAAAACACTAAATTCACTATCTGGGACATGACCTTGACCTTTGACCTTTGACCTTTTGACCTTTGTCAAGGTCATTGTCCCCAATGCCATTACTGAAGACCCCAAGGGTCTAGGACCTTTGGTTATATAGTAAAGCTGATTTTGTCTTTTCAAAACCTAAAACAGGGGTTATGCCCCTTATAGAAAGGTCAAATCTCTTCGGTCAAAATGTAACAAAGTTGCGCCATAATGACCCAAACATTTTCCACATTTAAAACTTCTGTAAGTATAATGGTTTCTGAGATTATCCCATAACAAGGTGTTAGGTCAAAGGTCAAGGTCAACATACAAATTTGACCTTGAGGTATTTTTGAAAGTCTCATGAATTGTTGATGAATGGTGAAGATCCTAGGTCTCTACGATTTACGGTTTCTGAGTTTTGGTGGCCACCGACGCCGGTTAATTTTCAAAGGGGCATAACCCTACCAATGAGTCGTTGAATCTTTTCGAATCAAATGTAACGAAGAACCGGGGTCTGGTCCTGAACAAATTTCACCCTTCGTTTTTTTTCTATCTATTACGGTTACGGTGTTGGAACGATAACAAGGTTTTTGAGTTTCGGAGGGATTACTCCGAACCGACAAAATATTTCGACTAACAGGGTGAGTTCCGGATAGGTATTCATGACACCGATACAAAATGAGAACATGAAAGCGACACGTCTTACGGTTACGAGGCACTTCGCAAGTTTGGAACAAAATATATAATACAGAATACAGTAAGGTTTCCCTTAGTAAGGAAGACCTATAAACAGAAGAAATACAGTAAGCTTTCCTTAGTAAAAGAAGACCTTAATAATTAAAATGTCAATTGTTCTTGAACAATTGAGAGGTCTTTCCTTTTGTAATATAAAATACATGTTCCAATAGAAATAGAATGTATTGTCAAACGCCCCCCTTTTGATCCGCCACTGAGATCTGTACTTTCTGTGGCTTGTGTTTTTGTAGTTATGAGCTTTCGTACATGGTCCGAGTTGTCTTTTTAAAAGGTCCGAGTTGTTTTAGAATTGCATGGTCCGAGTGTTCGTGGTCCGACCTTGAATTTGGTACGAGATGTGATGATTATCTATCCCAGAATTCAGCGTAGAACTTCCTTTCTGAAACGCCATTGTAAGTGGAACCTGCACATTTTTTTCTTGGACTTATTCAAGAAATACCTCCCCTTGTGATTTGTTAAATGTGTTTGAAACAAAGCAAATAAATTATTCCTAAAGGCCATTGATATATTATCATAAATTAGTGAACAGTGTATGTAATATAAAAGAAAGGATGTGGGTTATCCATCCATGACACAAAAAAATCATGATTTATGCATATACAAACACACAAAAGCAAAGGAATAGTGCTTTTATTGCTGTTCTTCATCTCAAAGTCATAGTGAGGACTTCAACAAGGATTAAAATCTCTCACTTCGCTGCAAGTTTAAGACGGCCCCTAGCATCGGTTTGAGCGGAATTCTTTGCAAACTGACGATCATAACACAACTGTGATTTGAAGAACAAATTAATAAAGAAAATCAAACAATTAACTGTCATAAATTATTTAGCCAGCCAATCACAATCAGGCGTGCAAAAACAAGGATCCCCTGTACTTGGCATCCGTAGGCGTAGATAATGAATTCTGTGCTTTTAACCTGAGTTATGTTTTACCAATTCTTACGAAATTTTAACAAATGTTATTGGCACAATAATGACAAAATGTGTTGTATATAATTTGGTGATTCTGAACCAGCTTAACCCTCTCTGGGGCATGCCACGGCAGGCGGACACATATGTCCATGGCTAAATTTATGCAAGCTTCTCATCAATGCTGTATCTCTTTCAATTAAAAGAATTAAGATTACACAGTGTTATGTTTTTCTCCGATGGGTCCAAAATGTAATGGTCATTGTGGCGTGACGTCATATATCAATGACGTCATTGTTTGCATGTTACGTCACAGACGTTGAGCTGTCGTATTTTCCGGCATATGAAATGCAACTTTGAAAAACGGTCAGCAGCAAGAGGGTTAAAAAGGGACCAAATGGGGTTTCACTGCTTTTGTTATATTTAATATTTTATTTGTTATTCTCGTTGGGTTTTGTCTGATGCTTGGTCCATTTCTGTGTGTGTTACATTTCAGTGTTGTGTCGTTCTCTTATATTTAATGCGTTTCCCTCGGTTTTAGTTTGTTACCTCAATTTTGTTTTTTGTCCATGGATTTATGCGTTTTGAACAGCGGTATACTACTGTTGCCTTTATTTGTCCCCATGCGACACATTGCAGTGGACAGAGAAAACCCAGGTGACTGTCTGGTACAAAATGTATTGTCAGCGCTCTCACATATGAAGTTTTTCAAGAAATTTATATAAAAAAACAAATATGTGACACAGCAACAAACGACAGCAACTGAATTACAGGTTCCTGACTTGGGATGGGCACATACAGAATGTGGCAGAGTTAAACTAGCCGACCCTTCCCCTAACCTGGGACAGTGGTGTAACAGTACAAATATAAGGACAAACTATAAAAATCAGTTGAAAAGGCTTAATCGGATACACATAAAATAAATCTAACAAAAACACGGGTACTTGTACATCCAAACAACAAAAAGACACTTAGTACAGATCTGAGAGTACTCACAGTTACTGACAGCTAGTTCGAACCAATAACAACTAATAAAAAAAATTATGCATCTAAAACTTAATTATCAATCAGTACACATCCAACATTCAATGGATTTAGTGTAAAGACGGCATTAACAGTCAGAAAAAACAAGCTTGGGGTGATTTGTTTGCATTTTTGACATGACGGAAATAAAACTATAAAGACTTAATTTTATACATTCAACCTTTACTTTTGTTTTTCATGAAAAATACATTCTAATTCTTATATTTTATCACATATAACACTCCTGTCATACAAAAACCCTTTACAACTTTGAATAGAAAGAAACTATCGAGGTCAATGATACACAATGATACAGCTACAGACACTAAGTTGTATATGCATGAAAAAGAGATAAATACTTGAGCAATATTGAACAACATTTTAAACAAATCTGTTTGTTGTTTAATTTAAAAGTACCGGTCAAGGAAAACAAATTTATTTATTAATAGATAATGTCTGGTTCTTTTTTTCTTTTTTCATGTACTGATAGACTAAAAATAGACGGAATGTTATTTATAAACTTTATTGAAAGAATAAAATCAATATTGTATAAAACGAATATATTTTATTGAATTCAACACTGCAAATCTGGATCTAGCTCTTCATCTTTTTAGCTCACCTGGCCCGAAGGGCCGTGCCAAGTGAGCTTTTTCAATCACTTGGCGTCCGTCATATTTAACGTTTACAAAAATCTTCTCCTCTGAAACTACTTGGTCAAATTTAACTAAACATGGCCAAAATCATCATTAGGGTATCTAGTTTGATAATTGTGTCCGGTGACCGGCAAACCAACCAAGATGGCTGCCCTGGCTAAAAATAGAACATAGGGGTAAAATGCAGTTTTTGGCTTATAACTCAAAAACCAAAGCATTTAGAGCAAATCTGATTGGGGTTTATATCAGGTCAAGATCTATCTGCTCCGAAATTATCAGATGAATTGGACAACTGGTTGTTAGAGTGCTGCCCCTGAATTGGTAATTTTTAGGAAATTTTGCTGTTTTTGGTTATTATCTTGAATATTATTATAGATAGAGATAAACTGTAAACAGCAAAAATGTTCAGCAAAGTAAGATCTGCAAATAAATCAACAAAACCAAAATGGTCTGTTGACCCCTTAAGAAGTTATTGCCCTTTATAGTCCATTTTTAACCATTTTTTGTAAACCTTAGTTATCTTTTACAAAAACTTTCTCCTCTGAAACTACTGGGCCGAATAAAATCAAACTTGGCCATAATCATCATTGGGGTATCTAGTTTTAAAATTGTGTGCGGTGACCCTGCCAACCAACCAAGATGGCTGCCATGTCTAAAAATAGAACAAAAGGGTGAAATGCAGTTTTTGACTTATAACTCAAAAACCAAAGCATTTAGAGCAAATCTGATTGGGGTTATATTGTTAATCAGGTCAAGATCTACCTGCTCTGAAATTTTCAGATGAATTGGACAATGGGTTGTTAGAACTTAGAGTGCTGCCCCTGAATTGGTAATTTTAAGGAAATTTTGCCGTTTTTTGTTATTATCTTGAATATTAATATAGATAGCGATAAACTGTAAACAGCAATAATTTACAGCAAAGTAAGACCTAAAAATAAGTCAACATGACCAAAATGGTCAATTGACCCCCTAAGGAGTTATTGGCCTTTAAGTCAATTTTTATAAAATTTGTAAATTTTTACTAACATTTTCCACTGAAACTAATGGGCCAATCATTATAAATAGGGATAATTGTATGCAGCAAGAATGTTCAGTAAAGTAAGATCTACAAACACATCACCATCACCAAAACACAATTTTTTCATGAATCCATCTGTGTCCTTTGTTAAATATTCACATAGACCAAGGTGAGCAACACAGGCTCTTTAGAGCCTCTAGTTTACAGGAATGTCCTGTACTCCCATAGTTTTCAGATTTTGTATATAAGCATAAGCCCCTTAATTAATTAAGATAATCGATAGAGAGGAACAGTATATAGCAAAATGTTCAGCACAATAAGATCTACAAATAAGTCGACATGATTTCATCTGACCTTGACCTCATTTTCAAGGTTCATTGGTCAATGTAAATTTTTCGTGTTTTGGTCTGTTTTCGTAATACTATAAGCAATAGGTCAACTATATTTGGTGTATGGACTAATTGTGAGGTGTACATGTCTCCTTGGCAGGTGTCATTTGTCCTTGACCTCATTTTCGTGGTTCATTGGTCAATGTTAAGTTTTTATGGTTTGGTCTTTTTCTTGTATACTATAAGCAATATATCAACTATGTTTGGTGTATGGAATGATTGTAAGGTGTACATGTCTGTCTGGCAGGGTTCATTTGACTTTGACCTCATTTTCATAGATCATTGATAATTTTAAGTTTATGTGATACTAGTATTAAAACTTTTTCTTTAGGACTATCAACATAAAACCAATCATGGTTAGTAAAGCAGGCGAAAAATTTCAGCTGCACTCTTGTTTTTCTTATTTCTATTATTTTGCCAATTATTATGAAAGCTTGAATAGATACATGTAAGTATAAACTGGAAACATGGGAAACAGTAAAAATGATCATCAATACAAAATCTACATTAAGTCCACTAAATAAATAACATGAACAAGGAAACATAAATGATTACAATCACAGAAAAATAAATATCAAATAGCATATTTTTACAAGGTGAGTGATACAGACTCTCAAATGTCTTGTTTATTAACTTGTTGATTTTCTATTTTGACAGAAAATGGGTCGTAAAAAAAAGAGTAAAGCTACTGTAGCTAGAGAGCAGAAGGAGAGAATGAGAAGTAGACGACAAAGCAGTGTTGCCTCTATAGAGTTGGCACCTCTAGGTGAGGAAGAACTCTTAGCCAGAAGGTTGGCTTCTCCTTGTGAGAAAAATCCTTCAAATGCCCAGAGGTTAGAACCTCCTCTGGGAAGCCTGTCTATCCAAAGCATGGATATGCCACTGAGCTCTGACTCCCCACCGTGGGTTTGTACTCCGCCGAGAGTACCCTCACCAAAGGTTGGTGTTGCAGGACAGACGAAACTGGTGGTAGAAACATCATTAGATGTCACCAGTATAATTGAAACAAAGCAAAAGGTTCAAGAATACAATACTGAAACAATACTAAGAATAAACAGTACTGAACCAAATACTAGAATATACAATACTGAGTCAAATACTACAATATACAATACTGAATCAATACTAGAAATCAATACTGAAGAATGCAATACTGAATCTAAACAAGAAATTAACAATGAACTAATGCAAGAAATGCAAACTGAACCTATACCAGAAGTAAAAACTAAACCCAAATCTGTGTACAGAACACAAGAAATAAAAGACATAAACATATCAACATTACAAACAGACCAGTCAGATTGCGAGATCGAATCGAAAATGAGGCTAACATTAGAATTTGATGAACCACCAAAAACAAAAAAAGCAAAGTTAGAATCTGTATGTAGTTCAGGCTTTAAAATGTTGCCTCCTGATGTTCATTTAAACATAGCTTCAGGGAGTGAACAAAGCAATAATATCAAGTCAGTAAAAGTGAATGGTAGTTCAAAACATAAAATAAATTTTACAGGTGACAAAGTTGATATTAGAAACAATAAACATTCCTCTGATTCTTCTCATTATAGCAAAATAAGATCAAGAAAGCTGATTCAGGGGAAAACAGAAAATGAAGAAACTGACCTTAATTTAGTAGATCAAGAAGAAACTAGAAATGAGGTAAGGAATTTAGAAAATACAGATTCAGTTAATCAACCATTTATGATGCAAGGTAGTTTCCATCAAGGTGATGACAGGTTCAGAAACAATAGTGGTAAACAATGTGTAGCAAATTCATTAACAGCCATAGCTTACAGCAAACTCAGTTTGATTGATAATTGGAATATGACTTTCTTGGACAAAATCTTGATAGAAGGGAATATTTTGTATACTTGGATTCATGGTGATAATGAAGAGTTGTTATAGTGTGTGATAACATTGTGTGAGGGAATTCGACGTTTGATGTACCACTGTTCACTCCAGTGCAATTTATGACAATACCACTGCATCAATCAGAATTATTTTTTTTGCAGTGTTTTAAGAAATGATTTTGCTTTGTTGTCGCGTATTATTTGTGAAACATTCAATGTTTTAAAAAGGCGAATTTTCTTTATAAAGTCAATGATTATGTTGACTTTTGAAGGCCAAACTTTCTACAGCCTTAAATACGCTAATGAAAGATCCAAAAACTATACCAATACATAACGACATGTTTATGAAATTATAACAAATCTATTGGTTAACAAATTTTTACTCGTTATTGCAAAATAATGAACTTAATATATCTGACATTTTCTCCCTACCCAGTTTACCCCTATACATTTTTATGATGTGGACTGGTCATTGTTATTGAATCGTAGGCAATTTGATTGGATTAAGTTGTTATTAGTTTACCTTCAAACTTGTTTATGCTTTTCATACATGACTATTGATTAATTAGAACGTGCATGAATGTGTACGGTAACTAAAATGACCTTCAAACTGGACACTGGACGAGTCAATATTATGTTTTATCAATGAAAGTTAAGGTATGAAAGCTAAGAATTGCCACTTATTCGATTTCACAAAATTTTCGGAATATACAGTTGAAAGGTTATTTTTTAAGAGCCTATTGTGAAGAGTTAAGAGAAAGTTTACAAATAATACGTTTTGTTCCATTAAACAAGTCATTTTCGTAAGAGAAATACCGAAATATATTTTACACACGACTACGGCAGGTAAAATTATTATTTATCATAATAAAAAAAGCATTTTTCAGTCTCATTGGAATATGTTGATTACAATTAATCCCAAACTTAAGAAGTAAGTAACTAAAGTCAAAATATGTCCGATCTGCCTATTTCTGCACATCAAAGTCAATACGATCGTTTTAAAGTCAATTTCGTCTACCTCACAAAATCTTGTTAGGCACTATAGTAACAGAATTGCCGAAAATGGTGGAAATAAGAGATATGATTGTTAAGTGTAACAGAAAAGAGTCAATATTTGCTTTGATAGATAATAAGGGTAAAATTGAATTTAATGTTCTTTCTTTGGATCATGCTCTTCAAGAGGCTCTTATTGATTCAGATGGATGTTTTGTTTGTGTAAGGGGTTTTACTAGTGCCATTATTAGGCAAAATGGGAAAATGTATTTATTTGATTCGCATGCTAGAAATTGTTTTGGTTTACAAGACAGCTGTGGTAAAAGCGTTGTTATTCAGATTAATGATGTGAACAGTTTGTACCAACACTTTTACAATTTTGTGCAAGGGGATGTCAATGCAGAATTTGAAGTAACAGGTATCAACATCGAAATTCAAGATGAAGATTCTGTCACTAACAATCTTGACAAATATATTGGAAATATTAACAATAGAGAGGTTTTAGAGGATGAAAACAAGTCTGATGTAGAGTTCATTGGTGTCCCAACTCAAACATGCTATTTATTTAGTCCAATTGATTATTATACAAAAAGAAAACTTTGTAATATTTTAGATATTAAATCGAAATTTGTTTTGAAAACCACGCTTATGCCAACACACAGTATAGGTACGCCTTTAAAATCAAAACAAATCACTGCAGACGGCAACTGTTTATTCAGAGCTATTTCATATGCAGTATCAAACAGGCAAGAAAACTTTAAACAAATAAGAAATGAATTAGTGTGCCACATCTTGCGTCATTCACATCAGTTCAATTCTTTTCTTGATTCTGAAACAGTCAATGAGTATATGAAACGTACTAATATGATAGAAGACAATGTTTGGGGAACTGAGTTAGAAATTATAGCTGCTGCTGATTTATTAAAAACTGACATTTTTACATATTTAGAAGGTAAATGGATTAAATACTCCTCAAAGCAAATCTGTAGCAAGAATAATGTGAATGATCAAGCAATTTATCTTAATAATGTAGGTAATCACTATGAAGTTGTTCTTTCTGTTTTACCTGGAGGTAAAGAAGAGGTAACGTTAAACAGTAAAGAAAGTGCCAAAAAACGAAATCAATCTGGTGCAGAGAAAGACCAAATGAACTTACACTATGAACTATCTCATGAAGGTACAATGAAGAGAAAATATGAACAACATGAGTTGACTATTCCAAAGAAAGTTCTGAAAAGAGAAAAAAATAGTTTTGGTTTAATTGTGGAAGAAAAATATTTGTTGGAAAGGTCAAGAAAAGAACCAGGTGTTTGTAAACCTCCAGAAATAGAAGAAGGTTTTATAAAATCTGAAAAAGAAAAAATGAAGTATCAGTGGGATCCTCAGTTTAGATTCAATAAATTAGAAAAAAAGAAAATGAGGTACAAGCAAGATAAGTCATACAAAGAAGGGTTAATTCAAACTGGAAAGGAAAAGTATATGAATGATGCTAAATACAGACAATATATACAACAAGCTTCTAAAGATAAATATATTAGTGATCAAAAATACAGGGAATCAAAGAAAATAGGAAGTATTCAAAAGTATGCAAATGATGAAGAACACAAAAGAAAAGTCAAACAGGCAAGCATACGTAAATATGCTGATGATGATGAATTCAAAAGTGAAGTCAAACAGGCAAGCATACGTAAATATGCTGAAGATGATGATTTCAAAAGCAAAGTCAAACAGGCAAGCACACAGAAATATGCTGAAGATGATGATTTCAAAAGTGAAGTCAAACAGGGCAAGCATACAGAAATATGCTGAAGATGATGATTTCAAAAGGAAAGTCAAACAGGCAAGCATACAGAAATATGCTGATGATGATGATTTCAAAATTAAATTGAAAGATCAGTTGTTGACAAGAAGACAGAATGCCAAAGAAGAAAGTAAAGACATTATAAAAGTTATTGAAAATTTTAGAGAAAGTGTAAGTAAGGGTCCAGAATTTGTTTGTGCTTGCTGCTTTAGACTTTGTTTTGAAAATCAAGTTGTTCAATGTAAAAGAGAATTGTAATAAACCAGGTTCTGCTAAAGCTATAGCGGACACATGCATTTCTGAGAAGTATTTACATATATGTACAGATGAATGCAGAGATGAATGTTTATTTAAGCAAACAAACAGAGTTACACTTTGGATTTGTTACACATGCCATAGAAAGATTCTTAAAGGAAAAATACCTGCTGAATCTTTTGCTAACAACTTGGCTTTAGAAGATATTCCACTAGAACTTAACAGATTAAATCAACTAGAACAACACCTTATTTCATTAAATATACCTTTCATGAAAATTGTTGCTTTACCTAAGGGTGGACAAAAAGCTGTGCATGGTCCATGTGTTTGTGTACCATCAGATATTTCAAAGGTCACAACAACTTTGCCTAGATCAGAAGATGATAATTGTTTAGTGAAGGTTAAACTCAAAAGAAAATTACAGTACAAAGGTTATGAGGAATATCAGTTTGTGGACACTAAACATTTGGAAGAAGCCTTGTCCTTTTTAAAAGAAAAGAATGATTGGTATTCAAATGTTGAAATAAATGGAGAGTGGTTGAATCCAATTCCGACATCAGAGATTAAATGTGGTGCTGAAAAAAAAGATAATGAAAGTAATACAAGAACTGACAGAGTGATAAAGGATAACTTGGAGGACAAAACAGACAAAAAAGAACAGGAAAATGCAGTTGATTCATATTTAGATGAGAGTTTACAGGGTGTACAGTTTGACACATGCTTACAGCCTGCTGACATTGCACAGGAAGCATTGGATTTATGTTTGATCAAGAGTTTAATTTATCCCCTGCAGAAGGAAATAATCCAGTCAGTTTACTGAAAGAAAAGGGCATAGAAGCAAAAACCTTTCCAGTGCATTACCCTACAGGTAAAAACACTTGGAATGAGGACAGAGAAGAGAAATTATCTTTATTAAGGTATTTTAATTTGAGATTAATGAGTGTCGAAAATAGGTTTGCTAGAGATACTTCCTACATATTCTTTTGCCAGTATATGTCTGAACTAGATAGGGTCATGTCAAATGTACAGATATCGTTACGGAAAGGGTCAGTATTTTCAGATGGACAGAAAGTAACAAGTAAAATGCTGTGTAATAAGGAGTCATTAAATGGATTATTTAGAAAAGATGAAGCTATCAAGTTCATGAAGCCTGTCCGAGGAACACCACCATATTGGCAATCTATTCAGAAGGACATTTTTTGTATGATTAGACAGTTAGGTATACCCACATTCTTTGCCTCATTCTCATCCGCAGATTTTAGATGGAAAGAAATTGTAGAAACCATATTGAAGCAACAAGGAGATATTCGTAATGTTGACGATCTTAGTTGGGATGAAAAATGTAAAGTACTTTGTAGTAACCCTGCTACAGCGGCAAGAATGTTTGATCACAGATTTCACAAATTTCTTAAAGATGTGATAATGTCAGATGCTGAACCAATTGGTCATGTGATTGACTACTTTTATAGAGTTGAATTTCAACAGAGAGGTTCTCCACATACTCATTGTGTATTTTGGGTAGAAGATGCCCCCAAATTTGGAGTAGACAATGATGATACTGTTACCAAGTTCATTGATAAGTATATCTCTTGCAAATTACCGTTGGAAAGTGATGACCCAGAGCTTACTGACATTGTTAAAACCGTTCAACAGCATAGCAAAAACCACTCAAAAAGTTGTCGGAAAAAAGGAACAGAGTGTCGGTTCAATTTCCCAAGACCACCATCTGAAAAAACATTTATTTCCCGTCCAATTGAAGACAATGAGGAGGATAAGGAACATCATAAAGATGCTGATGATGGTAAGAAGTCGGAATCTGAAAGCAGTAAACCATGTGAAAAGACATTAATACCATGTCCAATGAAACATGATGATGATCATCATCATGATAAACATACTGATGGTGATATTAATGAGAAATCAAAATCTAAGGGCAGTATCTTAAAAGCAAAACAGATGTTAGCATGTTTATGGGTAGTAATTAAAGAGTGTGAGGATAAAAATTTGACTACCTGTGAATTATTTTCTAAAGCCGGAATGTCTCAGGAAGATTTTCAAGAATGTTTTAGATGGATAACATACAGAAATACTGTTGTGTTAAAGAGAAATAAAGATGAGTTGTTTATTAATCAGTACAACCCTCATCTGCTGAAATCATGGAATGCCAATATGGATATTCAATATATATTGGATGCCTACTCGTGTGTGGTTTACATTATAAGCTATATAAGCAAATCAGAACGTGAACTTGGCTTGTTACTGCAGCAGACAAAAATTGAGGCAGCGGATGGAAATTTGGATGCACAGCAGACTATGAAAAAAGTAGGCACAGCATACTTTCACTTTCGAGAACTAAGTACACAAGAAGCTGTTTTCAGAGTCATAGGTTTACGTTTAAAAGAATGTTCTAGAAAAGTGCAATTCATTCCAGTAGGTGAAAATCCATGCAGAATAAGTAGACCCCTCAAAGAACTGCAACAAAAATCAAAAACATTAAAGATGAAGAAGTCTATAGATGAAAGCAGTGATGATGATGGTGATAGTGATGATATTTGGCTGAAAAGTATTACTGATAGGTATACAAATAGACCTGATCAAGAAAGCTTTGATCAGATGTGTTTGGCAACATTTTGTTCTGAATTTTCAGTGTTAGCAGAGACACAGATACCAAAAAAAATTAATGAGGACACCACATTCAAACTTAAGAATGATATGGGGTATATCAGAAAAAGGACAAGGACTTCTGATGCTGTTATAAAATATGCAAGATTTTCTGTGGAAACAGCTCCTGAACAATACTACCAAAGTATATTACAGTTGTTTTTGCCATACAGATTGAATGAGCAATTGAAACCACCACAGTTTTTATCATATGAGGATTTTTACAACTCTGGATTTATAAAGTACAGTCAGATGGAAGATCTCTGTTCAGTTCAAAATAAAGTCAACTTTAACATGTCAAAATTTGTGAAGAAAGACAAGGAGCTAGAGATTGCAGAGAAACAACTGGAAGAAAGAGGATATCAAGAGGACGCATGGGCACAACTATGTCCAGAAACAGAGAAAGAAAGACATGAATGTAATGAAGTTGGTGAAAACACAACCACTCAAGAGGTAGATAGTCCTGAATTAGGAATACCAGATTTGAATCAGACTGACAAGCCAACTGATGAAAATGTAATGGTTCAAAAAACATGTTTTTCAAGGTCTGAAGTTATACCGTTGTTGAGAACTTTGAACGAGAAACAAAAGCGCATATTTTTTAAGATCAGAGAGTGGTGCAATTTTAAAGTGAATGGTAAGAATCCACCGCCATTTCATGTGTTTGTAACTGGTGGTGCCGGAACAGGTAAAAGCCATCTGATTAAATGCTTGTATTATGAGGCCACAAGAATTCTTGCGCACTGTTCCCCAAATCCTGATGATTTGACTGTGTTGTTAACTGCACCAACTGGCACGGCAGCTTTTAATATAAATGGATTGACAATTCACAGTTCACTTTCCATTTTTAAAGGTTTATCTGTTGAAAAAGCTATGCTTGGAGAAGATAAGCTGAATAGTTTAAGGTCCAAATTAGAGAATTTACAAATTCTCATCATAGATGAAGTCTCAATGGTCAACAAAAGGTTGTTATTTTTTATTCATCAAAGGTTGCGTCAAATTAAGAAAAGGCCTGAGAAGTATCCTTATGGAGGAGTTTCAGTGATAGCAGTGGGTGATTTCTATCAATTACCACCAGTAAAATCAAAAAGGTCTGATAAACTTTATGTTAATGATCCATCAAATCCTTTGAATTATCTGTGGAATGATCTTTTTTCTGTTGTGGAATTAGATGAAGTCATGAGACAGAGAGAAGATAGTTTGTTTGCCCAGTTGTTGAATAGACTAAGGGTCAAACAGAACAATTATCCACTAAAATCTTCAGATCAAGAAATGTTGAAAGAGTGCATAAATAGTGGACCAGATGAAGCTCTGCACATTTATGCTACTAATAATGAAATTAACATGTACAATAATGAAATGATTATGAAGTTGTCGAGTGAGCCCAAATTAATTGAAGCTCAAGATTTTGAAAAGGATAAGACAACAGGGAAACTTACGAAGAGAAGACAGAATTTTGCCAAAACTAATATTTGTCTTCCAACATCAATCCTGTTAGCAGAAGGAGCTCGTGTGATGATGATAAAAAATGAAGCAGT
This sequence comes from Mytilus edulis, assembly GCA_019925275.1. Taxonomy (NCBI): domain Eukaryota; kingdom Metazoa; phylum Mollusca; class Bivalvia; order Mytilida; family Mytilidae; genus Mytilus; species Mytilus edulis. The sequence goes on along the minus strand of CM034361.1, from coordinate 102,467,622 downwards.
CAGTGATGGTTTGGTGAATGGTGTTATGGGTACTGTTCTCAGTATTTCAGAATTTTCAAAAGGAGCATTACCAAACAACATATATATTCATTTTGATAATGATAGAGTTGGAAAAAATGCGAAATTACAGAAGATAATAAATGAAAAAAGATGTGTTGGATTAGAACCATCTACAGAAAATATACCATTCAGTAATGGAACAAGAAAACAGTATCCTCTGCAGCTAGCATGGGCATGTACTGTTCACAAGGTTCAGGGTTTGACAGTGCCACAGGCAGTTGTCTGCTTGAATAAATGTTTTGCTTATGGTCAGGCATATGTTGCATTGAGTAGAGTTACTTCAAAAAATGGGCTGACTATATTACCAATTGATGATAAAACTTTGAACAAAAAAATATACAGTGATCCTGATATAATGGAGGGAATGAAATTCATGGATAATTTTTTGTCTCAAAATGACACCATAGTTTCAAATCATAAAGCAGGTTTGTCAATAGTTTACCACAATATTCAAGGTCTAAAGGCTCACCAAAATGATTTGAAAGCCAATTCAGACTTCCAAAATGCAAATTATATCTGTTTGACTGAAACATGGTTGGAATCTTGTAGTGATGATGTTCACCTTCCTAATTATAAACTTCATCATTTGCCAAGGTCAGCAGCATTTGCATCAAATAATCCTTTGTATGCTACTTTACAAGAAATGAGTCATGGTGGAGTTGGTGTATATGTTAAATCAGATTCTGAGTATGAAGAATTTGATATATCTCAAAAAAATCTTGAATGTATAATTTTCAAAGTTCCGAAAATGAATGTTCTAATTGCTACAATATATAGAACTCAAAAATACCAAATTGAACTATTTTTAAGAAATGTTTGTGCTCTTTTGTCAGAATTGACACAGCTTTCAAGCAGTATTGTTGTTTTAGGAGACTTTAATCAAGACATTATAAAGGGTGGCAGATCAATACAAGATTTTATGGCTTCATTCGGATTTGAACAGTTAGTACAAGAGGCAACAACAGAGGGTGGTACACTGATTGACCATGTTTATATCAAAAGTTGTGTTAAAGTACAAGTAAGTGTTATTCCAACTTATTACAGTTATCATGATGCAATATCTGTCATTTTGGAAATAAACCCTACTTCTTGAAAGCTGTATAGTATTAATAGAAAATGATAAGAGTGCCTTAAACATGTTAAAGGAAAATTCATTTTGTACAAAACGATCAAAAGTTTCCCTACATATTATTTTTTAAAATACTAAGCCAGTACTAACAACCTAGTTTTGTATATAATATGTTCTTTATTTGTTTAAATTTCAAGTTTATTAATAGTTTCCTTTTTTTATTTAGCTAAGTATCAAACTCGGAATTATATTATAAAGTGGAATTTGTTTCTTAACTGAATATTATATGAGTTTTATATGTTTACTTTAATTTCAGATCAAATTCTTAGTCGTCAGTAGTAAAGAAGTTAAATCAATTGTCTAACTTTTTGTGCATGCTTTGGTAATTTTAATACAGCACTTGCCAACGGGTTAGATAGTTGATACATATATATCATCAGCTGAGAAATGTCTATTTATGATTAAGAAGTAAAAAGAAATAGGAGATAGAAGATTAAAATACAGCATTATGTAAAGGTAGGTTCGATCGAATAGTATTTACAAAAGATAACTAATGCAAACTGTCTAAGAGCCAGTGTGAGCAATCAACACAATTCCAACTGTCCTGTTGTCTGTTATCATATGTTTGAAAGCGTCATCTGTTGTCTGGAAACTTTTTTAAATTTCTCCCCTGAAACTGCTGGGCCAATTTAAACAAATCATGGCCTGAGTCATTCTAAGGATGTCAAGTTAAAATGGTTTGTTTGTTCAGCTCGCCATCCAATTAACATGCCCCATGTTACTATAAATAGAACATGGGAGGTAAAACACTACTTTTTCTTTCTCCAAGATATTACAAGGCTATTGAGACCAAATGTTTGTAAAAAAATAATAATTACATAAGCATGATTTGTATTGAACCGTTTGTTAAACATAGGCTAAAAAAAAATGGTTAAAGGTAATGTGCCTATATAAAAGTTATTTATCCCACTTAAAATTGCCTCTAGTAAAGACTAAATAAGTAGGTTGTTTCATTACAATTTTATTAACAATTGGTTTCATGTCGAATTCAAATTGTAATAATCAATGTTAAAATATTTATCAAATTGCTTTAACATAGGATGCACTGCTGAATTACTATCACCCCCTGAAAACAAAGATTTTGAAGCTATATATGTCTGTCTGTATGTATCATGGGCTTTGGAATGTGATAAAGCAATGTCAGGTCACACTAACCATAACTTCGACCTTTAATCCCTATTACAGTAAAAGTTTGTCCAATTCATTTGGGGGGGGGGGGGGGTCATATATCCAAGTCAGGTCACTCTGTTTGACTTTGACCCTTATAAAGTTTAAAAGTAAAGCATTGTCTGATTTGTGTACTGTGCATAACTTGTACTGTAGAATGTAGGTTAAATAATCTGGTTGCTGATGCACCATGGGATGGGGGTTGAGGGTTGGGTCCTATATCAAGTCAGGTCACTCTGTTTGACTTTGACCTTTGATCTTTATGCAATTAAAGCATTGTCTGATTTGTGTACTGTGCATAACTTGTGTACTGAAGCAAATAAATAGACAACACCTTGTATGTATAAAGATCATGGTCACTCTGACCTTGACTCTTGATTCCAATGTCATTGTCTCAAAATTGAATTTACTACAGTAAATGGTAACTTATATGTATGTCCTGGGTTTTAGATGTGCTCATTTTTTTTAGGTGTGTTTTATTTATTGGTCAGATGGACTGTATAGTTTTGGTTGAGAATGAAATGTTATAGATATAATATGTGTATACTTTGTAAATGACTGCATAAGAAGAAATGATGTCCTTATATTGAATAGCTCAATTGTTAGAGTTTAATAGCTTGTATGCCATGTAATGATAATGTATTGAAGATTTTTTTTTACAGTTAGAAGACAATGCATAGTTTTGTTTTTTCTGGTAAATTTATTTGTACTGTTTATAAAGCTTATTTCCTGTAACCACAAGCATTTATATATCAGTTAAAATTTTAAATGTAATTTGCAGAATAGCAATTAATGAGTATGTACCATGTTTAAATTTTCAATGAACAAATATTGTATTTGCATTGCTAACTGAGTAAGAAATACATTATAAACATGATTAACTGACTGTAATATTCTTGAAATGGAAAAGTCTAATGAAAGTATCAAAACTGTCAGTAGTGAAAAACTTTAAATCTTAACATAAAATAATAGAGAAATTTATCCTCCTACAAAACAACAGTAACACATTTCCTTTGTTTTCACTGTATTTCATATTTTTCTGTATTTGTTTTATACCATATACTGTTTCTTCACAGCTGTACAACTGTATCATTTGCTATTGATGTATTTGTCTGTAAACCTTTTTATCAGCATGTTTTTTTTCAGAATATAGCTTTTTAACCTATATATATATATATATATAAGGTACGTTTAAACAAGTGACAACTCTATAACAGATCCATCCGTTGGATCATTAGTGAAGGTGAAACACAGCTGAAAACACATACTGAATTCATAATTACTATAAATATCAAGACAACAATGTTAAATCTGCAAATGTTTGGAAGCAAATTTGTGTTCTTCCCCTGTTGGGATTCGAACTCATGCTATTGGTATATCGAGACAACACTGCCATCACTGTATCTAGTGCTCTAGACTACTCAGCCATATATATATACATATTATAGACAAACAGCAATCTATGGTGGTATTTTATTTTAACCTTGATTATTTGTGCATCCTAGGCAAAAATGGATTTAAATCCAAATCATCAGATTGTTTTTGTTCAGTAAAATGAAGATAGAAATTGAAAATAAGAAACAGACCAACTATACCAACAATAAATTCTGTGGCTTTGTGGTGATTACTGATCATTTTGTCTAGTTTACTTCTGTATCCTCAGACAATACTATTCCAATGTTTATCTTGAACAATAATTTATTGGCATTAAATCTTTTTATTGAAGATTTATATATGCAATATATATATGCAAAGGAGAAATGGTGGAGCGGTGAATAATTAATTTGAATTTTCATTTTGGACATTGACAATATTCACATTAGAATGTGCTATTACAGGAACAAAGTCCTTTTATACCCAAAGACACCAGACAAAGTATGCTATAAATAATTTTACATATTTTTAATTGATTAGGAACACTTTTGAAAGTTTGACGAATACTTAAAATGTTTCTAACAAGTACAAGAAATTCAGGAAATCAAAATTAAAGGGAGATTTGCTTGTCATGTTTTTTATTTAAATTTAGGTGTTTTCACTATTATACACAAACTTGCTTACACTAAAAGAAGAATCATGGTTTAGCTAGGTTGAATGTACACTTTTACTAGGAAAATAATTATGTTTTTACATATTTGTATTTGATTACCATATGATTAAATGTATTAACTGACTTTTACATTTTTGTTATTCATTCACCCTACCCGCATGCTCGTTTGCAAACGGCAAGAACCAATTTTTTGCATGTCCCTGCCATAGCGAAAGGGGCAATAAGTTTTACCCTTGTCTGTCTGCATGTCCATACATCCCATTATTTGTTTCTGGTCTCTAACTTTAGTTACCTCAAACAAATAATATGAAACTTATACACAATGCTAATTACCTCAAAAAACAGATCAAGTTTGAATTTTGATGGTGTCACTTTATCCGTTCTATAGTTATGCCCCTTTGCAAATTGAAAAATTACTAGTTTTTTGGATTCTGTTCTCTAACTTACATTTGCCTTAACCAAATGTTATGAAGCTTATACACAATGTTTATTATCTTAAAACACAGACCAAGTTTGAAATTTGGTGGTGTCACTTTTACCGTTCTAGAGTCATACCCCTTTACAAATGGAAATAATTGCTGAATTATTGGTTTCTGTTCACTAACTTTAGATTCCCTCAACCAAATGTTATGAAACTTATACACAATGCTAATAACCACAAAAAAAATGTTAAAAACACATGATTCCCTCTCTGACACATGACCTTGTAACCTTTTGTCAAAATCATTGGTCCACGATGTCATTACAAAATACCCCATGGGTGTAGGACCTTTGTTTCGAGAGTTACAGGTAATGTTTTTTTCAGAAACAGATAACAGGGGTTATGCCCCTTACTAATAGGTCAAATCTCTTTGGGTTATGCCCCTTACGGATAGGTCCATTATGACCCAAAGATTTTTCACTATTTACCATTTCTGTAAATATAATCGATTTTGAGATATCCAGTAAAAGGTTTTAAGGTCAAAAGTCAACCTTAAAAAGCTTAAAAACACACTAAAAATTCTTTAAATAGGTCAAAAACACATAATTTGCTATCTGGGATATGACCTTGACCTTGTGACCTTTGTCAAGGTCATTAGTCCGAAATGTCATTGCTGAAGATCCCATGGGTTTAGGACCTTTGGTTGTATAGTAAAAGCTGGTATTGTCTTTTCAGAAACCTAAAACTGGGGTTATGCCCCTTACAGAAATGTCAAATCTCTTCTGTCAAATGTAAAAAAGTTGGGCCGCATCCATCTCAATGTTTTTCACTATTTACTATTTTTGTAAATGCAATCGTTTTTTGAGATATCGACTAAAAAGCTTTAAAACACACTGAAAATCCTTCAAATAAGGTCATAAACACATAATTCGCTATATTGGACATGACCTTGACCTTTGACCTTTTGACCTTTGTCAAGGTCATTAGTCCCCAATGTCATTGCTGAAGACCCCATGGGTCTAGGACCTTTGGTTATATAGCAAAAGCTGAATTTGTCTTTTCAGAAACCTAAAACAGGCTTTATGCCCCTTAAAAAAAGGTCAAATCTCTTCGGTCAAAATGTAACAAAGTTGCGCCGTAATGACCCAATCATTTTCCACTATTTGAATCCTCTGTAAGTATTAAGGTTGCTTAGATTATACCATAACAAGGTGTTAGGTCAAAGGTCAAGGTCAACATACACATTTGACCTTGAGGTATTTTTCAAAGTCACATGAATTGATGATGAATGGTGAAGATCCTAGGTGTCTACGACTAACGGTTTCTGAGTTTTGGTGGCCAACCGACACCGGTTAATTTTGATAGGGGCATAACCCTACCAATGAGTCGTTGAATCTTTTCGATCCAAATGTAACGAAGAACCGGGGTCTGTTCCTGAACAAATTCCACCCTTTGTTTTTTTTCTACCTATTATGGTTATGGAATTTGAATGATAACAAGGTTTTTGGGTTTCGGAGGGATTACTCCGAACCGACAAAATATTTCGACTCACAGGGTGAGTTCCGGATAGGTATTCATGACACCGATACAAAGTGTGAACATGAAAGCGACACGTCTTACGGTTACGGAGGCTAACTTCGTCAAAGTTTGGCGGAACAAAAAGAATAATAATAATAATAATAATAATCAGAAGAAATACAGTAAGGTCTTTCCCTTTAGTAAAAGGAAAGACCTTAATAATAATCAGAAGAAATACAGTAAGGTCTTTCCCTTTAGTAAAAGGAAAGACCTTAATTAAAAACCAATTGTTCAAAGAACAATTGAAGGTCTTTCAACCAATAAGGATCTATTTTGATATGAAAATATTAAGATTCAGTTGAAAATGTCAGTTGCTATGTCTTTATGATATAAAAATATGAATTTCGAGCAAAGGTCAAAATCTAGAACGTCCAATTTACCTATGACCTTGACCTCAATTGCAAGGTCATAAACTAAGGATCCCAAATCGAAAGACCCTAGGTCAGTATTATGTATGGTTCATGAGTAATATCACTTTACGCATAATTCTAAATATAAGAGGGGCAAAAACTCCCATTTATTGTCTACGCACCCTTCCAATCAAAATTTATGAGTTACGACATGTCGCAACTAACAATTTAGTAAAAATAATTTGTCGAAATCTTATAAAGTTAATGAAGTAAGTGAAAATAAGCCAAAATCAAAATTTAAAATTTGACCTTGACCTTTGACCTTGACCTAATTTTCATTTTTTTGGACCAAGGATCTTAAATCAAAAGACCCTAGGTCTCTATCACTTATGGTTTACCAGTTAGAAATGCAAATCACTTATATCATATATAAAAGGGGGGATAACTCTCATATGGAGTCTCCGGATAGCTTCGGTCCAAATGAAACAGAACATCCTGAGGATATAACGAGCAATTTGGAAAAATAAATTTGTCGGTTTCTTATACGGTTGCGAAGCCTTAGAGATAACAAGAAAAACAGTGTTTGGGGAGATAACTCTTACAAGGTAAAGTTTTTTGTTACGCGGTGTCAGTTTCAGAAGCGTATTAACTGTTCGATATCATATACCATATATCTTAGCGACATCTTGCGAAACAAAAAAACAGTGAAGGAACAAAAAGTTGGCGGAAGAAAAAAAAAAATAATAATAATTAAAAACCAATTGTTCAAAGAACAATTGAAGGTCTTTCAACCAATAAGGATCTATTTTGATATGAAAATATTAAGAGTCAATTGAAAATGTCAGTTGCTATGTCTTTATGATATAAAAATATGAATTTCGAGCAAAGGTCAAAATCTAGAACGTCCAATTAACCTATGACCTTGACCTCAATTTCAAGGTCATAAACTAAGGATCCCAAATCAAAAGACCCTAGGTCAGAATAATGTATGGTTTATGAGTAATATCACTTTACGCATAATTCTAAATATAAGAGGGGCAAAAACTCCCATTTATTGTCTATGCACCCTTCCAATCAAAATTTATAAGTTACGACATGTCGCAACTAACAATTTAGTAAAAATAATTTGTCGGAATCTTATAAAATTAATGAAGTAAGTGAAAATAAGCCAAAATCTAAATTTAAAATTTGACCTTGACCTTTGACCTTGACCTAATTTTCATTTTTTTGGACCAAGGATCTTAAATCAAAAGACCCTAGGTCTCTATCACTTATGGTTTACCAGTTAGAAATGCAATCACTTATATCATATATAAAAGGGGGGATAACTCTCATATGGAGTCTCCGGATAGCTTCGGTCCAAATGAAACAGAACATCCTGAGGATATAACGAGCAATTTGGAAAAAATAAATTTGTCGGTTTCTTATACGGTTGCGAAGTCTTAGAGATAACAAGAAAAACAGTGTTCGGGGAGATAACTCTTACAAGGTAAAGTGTTTTGTTACGTGGTGTCAGTTTCAGAAGCGTATTAACTGTTCGATATCATATACCATATATCTTAGCGACATCTTGCGAAACAAAAAAACAGTGAAAGAACAAAAAGTTGGCGGAAGAAAAAAAAAAAATAATAATAATTAAAAACCAATTGTTCAAAGAACAATTGAAGGTCTTTCAACTAATAAAGATCTATTTTGATATGAAAATATTAAAATTCAGTTAAAAATGTCAGTTCCTATGGCTTTATGATGTATAAATATGAATTTAAAGCAAAGGTCAAAATCTAGAACGTCCAATTAACCTTTGACCTTGACCTCAATTTCAAGGTCATAGACTAAACATCTCGAATCAAAAGACACTAGTTCCTTAATATGTATGGTTCATGAGTAATATCACTTTACGCATAATTCTAAATATAAGAGGGGCGAAAACTCCCATTTATTGTCTACGCACCCTTGCAACCAAAATTTATAAGTTACGACATGACGCAACTTACAATTTAGTAAAAAAAATTTGTCGATATCTTATAAGGTTAATGAAAATAAGTGAAAATAAGCCAAAATCAAAATTTAGAATTTGACCTTGACCTTTGACCTTGACCTAATTTTCATTTTTTTGGACCAAGGATCTTAAATCAAAAGACCCTGGGTCTCTATCACTTATTGTTTACCAGTTAGAAATGCATATCACCTATATCATATACAAAAGGGGGGATAACGCTCATATGGAGTCTCCGGATAGCTTCGCTCAAAATAAAACAAAACATCCTGAGGATATAACGAGCAATTTGGAAAAATAAATTTGTCGGTTTCTTATACAGTTGCGAAGCCTTAGAGATAACAAGAAAAACAGTGTTCGGGGAGATAACTCTTACAATGTAAAGTTTTTTGTTACCCGGTGTCAGTTTCAGAAGCGTATAAAACTGTTCGATATCATATACCATATATCTAAGCGACATCTTGGGAAACAAAAAAACAGTGAATGAAAAAAAAGTTGGCGGAAGAAAAAAAAAAATAATAATAATAATCAGAACAAAACCTATAGGTCTTTCAACCGAAAGGTTGAAAGACCTAATAATAATCAGAACAAAAACAATAGGTCTTTCACCTGAAAGGTTGAAAGACCTAATAATAATAATAATAAACAGAAGAAATACAGTAAGGTCTTTCCCTTTTGTAAAAGGAAAGACCTTAATAATAATAATTAAAAACCAATTGTTCAGAGAACCATTGATGGTCTTTCCACCAGTTAAGACCTTTTTTATATAAAAATATTACAATTTGGTTTAAAATGTCAATTTTAGCGCCAAATGACAGCTTATTGAACGCTTATTCAAAAAAATATATGGTTTCTATAAAAAAAATATATCGAAAAGGGAGATAATCTTTTACTTCCGGTTTAAAAAGTTTACTTCCGGTATTGTTTGATAGTTTACTTGACACTGATTCCAAAAATATATGGTTCTATATACTTTTACATTGATTTAGTACAAAAAAAGACTACTTCCGGTTTACAAAAGGTCACTTCCGGTTGTGTTTTTTAAGGTCACATTGCTTACAACTTAATGCAAAAAGTCCCATGGCTTTATAATGTGTACATATGAGGTAAAAGCAAAGGTCAAAATCTAGAACGTTTAATTAGCATATGACCTTGAGCTCAATTTCAAGGTTATAAACCAAGGGCCTCAAATCAAAAGACTCTAGTCCTCTACTTTATATTGTTAATGAGTTATATTACCATATGTATGATATTAGATATAAAAAGGGGGAAAACTTGCGTCAAATGTCTACGTACCCTTTCGACTAAAATTTATGTGTTACGACATGTCGTAACCAACAATTGTGTGAAATTATTTTGTCGATATCTTGTATGATTTCTGAAAATAAGAGATAACAAGCCAAAATCAAAATTTTAATCATGACCTTGACCTTTGACCTTGACCTCATTTTGTTTTTTTTGGACCAAAGACCTCAAATGAAAAGACCCTAGGCCTCTACCACTTATGGTTTTCCAGTTAAAAATGCATATCACTTATATCAAATATAAAGGGGAAATAACTCTCATATGGAGTCTCCGGATAGCTTCGGTCAAACTGATTCAAATCATCCTGAGGATATAACGAGCAATTTGGTAAAATAAATTTGTCGGTTTCTTATACGGTTGCGAAGATTAAGCGATAACAAGAAAAACAGTGTTCGGGGAGATAACTCTTACATGGATAAGATTTTGGTTACGCGGTGTCAGTTTCAAAAGCGTATTAATTGTTCTATATCATATACCATATATCTTAGTGACATCTTGCGAAACAAAAAAATTGCGAAGGAACAAAAAGTTGGCGGAAGAAAAAAAATAATAATTAAAATGTCAATTGTTCTTGAACAATTGAGAGGTCTTTCCTTTTGTAATGTAAAATACATGTTTCAATAGACGTAGAATGTATTGAAAAGCTTAAAAACAGACTGAAAATCCTTTAAATAAGGTCAAAAACACATAATTCGCAATATGGGACATGACCTTGACCTTTGACCTTTTGACCTTTGTCAAGGTCATTAGTCCCCAATGTCATTGCTGAAGACCCCATGGGTCTAGGACCTTTGGTTATATAGTAAAAGCTAATTTTGTCTTTTCAGAAACCTAAAACAGGCTTTATGCCCCTTAAAAAAGGTCAAATCTCTTCGGTCAAAATGTAAAAAGTTGCGCCGTAATGACCCAAACATTTTCCACTATTTGAATCCTCTGTAAGTATTAAGGTTGCTGAAATTATACCATAACAAGGTGTTAGGTCAAAGGTCAAGGTCAACATACACATTTGACCTTGAGGTATTTTTGAAAGTCTCATGAATTGTTGATGAATGGAAAAGATCCTAGGTCTCTACGATTTACGGTTTCTGAGTTTTGGTGGTCAACCGACAGCGGTTAATTTTCATAGGGGCATAACCCTACCAATGAGTCGTTGAATCTTTTCGATCCAAATGTAACGAAGAACCAGGGTCTGTTCCTGAACAAATTTCACCCTTTGTTTTTTTTCTACCTATTACGGTTACGGTGTTGGAACGATAACAAGGTTTTTGGGTTTCGGAGGGATTACTCCGAACCGACAAAATATTTCGACTCACAGGGTGAGTTCCGGATAGGTATTCATGACACCGATACAAAGTGTGAACATGAAAGCGACACGTCTTATGGTTACGGAGGCTAACTTCGTCAAAGTTTGGCGGAACAAAAAGAATAATAATAATAATAATTAAAAACCAATTGTTTAGAGAACCATTGATGGTCTTTCCACCAGTTTAGACCTTTTTATATATGAAAATATTAAAATTTGGTTTTAAATGTCAATTTTAGCGTCAAATGACAGCTTATTCAACGCTTATTCCAAAATATATGGTTTCTATAAAAAATATACAGAAAAGGGAGATAATCTTTTACTTCCGGTTTAAAAAGTTTACTTCCGGTATTGTTTGATAGTTTACTTGACACTGATTCCAAAAATATATGGTTCCATATACTTTTACATTGATTTAGTACAAAAAATTGCTACTTCCGGTTTACAAAAGGTCACTTCCGGTTGTGTTTTTTAAGGTCACATTGCTTACAACTGAATGCAAAAAGTCCCATGGCTTTATCATGTGTACATATGAGGTAAAAGCAAAGGTCAAAATCTAGAACGTTTAATTAGCATATGACCTTGAGCTCAATTTCAAGGTCATAAACCAAGGACCTCAAATCAAAAGACTCTAGTCCTCTACTGTATATTGTTAATGAGTTATATTACCATACGTATGATATTAGATATAAAAAGGGGGAAAACTCGCATCAAATGTCTATGTACCCTTTTTGACTAAAATTAATGTGTTACGACATGTCGTAACTAACAATTGTGTGAAAATATTTTGTTGATATCTTATATGATTTCTGAAAATAAGAGATAACAAGCCAAAATCAAAATTTTAATCATGACCTTGATCTTTGACCTTGACCTCATTTTCATTTTTTAGGACCAAGGACCTCAAATCAAAAGACCCTAGGCCTCTACCACTTAAAGTTTTCCAGTTAAAAATGCATATCACTTATATCAAATATAAAAGGGGAAATAACTCTCATATGGAGTCTCCGGATAGCTTCGGTCAAAATTAATCAAATCATCCTGAGGATATAACGAGCAATTTGGTAAAATAAATTTGTCGGTTTCTTATACCGTTGCGAAGATTAAGCGATAACAAGAAAAACAGTGTACGGGGAGATAACTCTTATATAGGAAAGTATTTGGTTTCACAGGGTCAGGTTCAAAAGCGCATAAACTGTTCGATATCATATTCCAAATATCTAAGCGACATCTTGCGAAACAAAAAAACAGCGAAGGAAAAAAATTTGGCGGAAGAAAAAAAAAAATAATAATAATCAGAAGAAAAGCAATACGTCTTTCCACGGAAAAGTGGAAAGACCTAATAATAATAATTAAAATGTCAATTGTTCTTGAACAATTGAGAGGTCTTTCCTTTTATAATGTAAAATATATGTTCCAATAGACGTAGAATGTATTGAAAAGCTTTAAAACACACTGAAAATCCTTTAAATAAGGTCAAAAACACATAATTCGCTATCTGGGACATGACCTTGACCTTTGACCTTGTGACCTTTTTCAAGGTCATTAGTCCCCAATGTCATTGCTGAAGACCCCATGGGTCTAGGACCTTTGGTTATATAGTAAAAGCTGATTTTGTCTTTTCAGAAACCTAAATCAGGGGTTATGCCCCTTACAGAAAGGTCAAATCTCTTTGGTCAAAATGTAACAAAGTTGCGCCTTAATGACCCAAGCATTTTCCACTATTCAAAACTTCTGTAAGTATAATGGTTTCTGAGATTATCCCATAACAAGGTGTTAGGTCAAAGGTCAAGGTCAACATACAAATTTGACCTTGAGGTATTTTTTAAAGATACATGAATTGATGATGAATGGTGAAGATCCTAGGTGTCTACGACTTACGGTTTCTGAGTTTTGGTGGTCAACCGACACCGGTTAATTTTCATAGGGGCATAACCCTACCAATGAGTCGTTGAAACCTTTCGATCCAAATGTAACGAAGAACCGGGGTCTGATTCTGAACAAATTTCACCCTTCGCTTTTTTTCTACCTCTTACGGTTACGGTGTTTGAACGATAACAAGGTTTTTGGGTTTCGGAGGGATTACTCCGAACCGACAAAATATTTCGACTCACAGGGTGAGTTCCGGATAGGTATTCATAACACCGATACAAAGTGTGAACATGAAAGCGACATGTCTTACGGTTAACGCGGATAAAATTGTCAAAGTTTGGCGGAAGAATAATAATAATAATTAAACTGTCAATTGTTCTTGAACAATTGAGAGGTCTTTCCTTTTGTAATGTAAAATACATGTTCCAACAGACGTAGAATGTATTGAAAAGGTCAACGTCAACCTTAAAACGCTCGAAAACACACTAAAAATCCTTTATATAAGGTTAAAAACACTAAATTCGCTATCTGGGACATGACCTTGACCTTTGACCTTTTGACCTTTGTCAAGGTCATTAGTCCCCAATGCCATTACAGAAGACCCCAAGGGTCTAGGACCTTTGGTTATATAGTAAAAGCTGATTTTGTCTTTTCAGAAACCTAAAACAGGGGTTATGCCCCTTATAGAAAGGTCAAATCTCTTCGGTCAAAATGTAACAAAGTTGCGCCGTAATGACCCAAACATTTTCCACTATTTAAAACTTCTGTAAGTATAATGGTTTCTGAGATTATCCCATAACAAGGTGTTAGGTCAAAGGTCAAGGTCAACATACAAATTTGACCTTGAGGTATTTTTCAAAGATGCATGAATTGATGATGATTGGTGAAGATCCTAGGTGTCTACGACTTACGGTTTCTGAGTTTTGGTGACCAACCGACATCGGTTAATTTTCATAGGGGCATAACCCTACCAATGAGTCGTTGAATCTTTTCGATCCAAATGTAACGAAGAACCGGGGTCTGGTCCTTAACAGATTTCACCCTTTGTTTTTTTTCTACCTATTACGGTTACGGTGTTGGAACGATAACAAGGTTTTTGGGTTTCGGAGGGATTACTCCGAACCGACAAAATATTTCGACTCACAGGGTGAGTTCCGGATAGGTATTCATGACACCGATACAAAGTGTGAATATGAAAGCGACACGTCTTACGGTTAACGCGGCTAAATTTGTCAAAGTTTGGCGGAAAAAGAATAATAATAATAATAATAATAATAATAAACAGAAGAAATACAGTAAGGTCTTTCCCTTTTGTAAAAGGAAAGACCTTAATTAAAATGTCAATTGTTCTTGAACAATTGAGAGGTCTTTCCTTTTCGAAATGTGAAGTAAATGTTCCAATAGGCGTAGAATGCATTGAAAAGCTCTCAAACACACATAAAACCGTTAAAAAAATCACAAAAACAACAAATTCGATAATTTGGACATGACCTTGACTTTTGACCTTGTAACCTTTGTGAAGGTCATTAATCCACAATGTCATTGTAAAAGACCCCATGGGTCTAGGACTTTTCGTTCAAGAGTTAAAGCTAATTTTACCTTTTCAGAAACCGTTAACGGCGGTTATGCCCCTTAAGAATATGTCAAATCCTTTCGGTCAAAATGTAAAAAAGTTGTGCCTCAGTCACCTTAACATTTTTCACTGTTTACTATTTCTGTAAGATTAACCGCTTTTGAGATATCGACTAAAAAGTTGAAAGGTCAAAGGTCAAGGTCAACCTTAAAAACATTTAAAACACACTAAAAATACTTAAAATACGGTCAAAAACACATAATTCGCTATCTGGGACATGACCTTGACCTTTGACCTTGTGACCTTTGTCAAGTTCATTAGTCCACAATGTCATTGCTGAAGACCCCATGGGTCTAGGACCTTTGGTTATATAGTAAAAGCTGATTTTGTCTTTTCAGAAACCTAAATCAGGGGTTATGCCCTTACAGAAAGGTCAAATCTCTTCGGTCAAAATGTAACAAAGTTGCGCCCTAATGACCCAAACATTTTCCACTATTCAAACTTCTATAAATATAATGCTTTCTGAGATTATCCCATAACAAGGTGTAAGGTCAAAGGTCAAGGTCAACATACACATTTGACCTTGAGGTATTTTTCAAAGTCACATGAATTGATGATGAATGGTGAAGATCCTAGGTGTCTACGACTTACGGTTTCTGAGTTTTGGTGATCAACCGACACCGGTTAATTTTCATAGGGGCATAACCCTACCAATGAGTCGTTGAATCCTTTCGATCCAAATGTAACGAAGAACCGGGGTCTGGTCCTGAACAAATTTCACCCTTCGCTCTTTTTGTACCTCTTACGGTTACGGTGTTTGAACGATAACAAGGTTTTTTGGTTTCGGAGGGATTACTCCGAACCGACAAAATATTTCGACTCACAGGGTGAGTTCCGGATAGGTATTCATGACACCGATACAAAGTGTGAACATGAAAGCGACACGTCTTACGGTTAACGCGGATAAATTTGTCAAAGTTTGGCGGAAGAATAATAATAATAATAATAATAATAATTAAAATGTCAATTGTTCTTGAACAATTGAGAGGTCTTTCCTTTTATAATGTAAAATATATGTTCCAATAGACGTAGAATGTATTGAAAAGCTTTAAAACACACTGAAAATCCTTTAAATAAGGTCAAAAACACATAATTCGCTATCTGGGACATGACCTTGACCTTTGACCTTGTGACCTTTTTCAAGGTCATTAGTCCCCAATGTCATTGCTGAAGACCCATGGGTCTAGGACCTTTGGTTATATAGTAAAAGCTGATTTTGTCTTTTCAGAAACCTAAATCAGGGTTATGCCCTTACAGAAAGGTCAAATCTCTTTGGTCAAAATGTAACAAAGTTGCGCCTTAATGACCCAAGCATTTTCCACTATTCAAAACTTCTGTAAGTATAATGGTTTCTGAGATTATCCCATAACAAGGTGTTAGGTCAAAGGTCAAGGTCAACATACAAATTTGACCTTGAGGTATTTTTTAAAGATACATGAATTGATGATGAATGGTGAAGATCCTAGGTGTCTACGACTTACGGTTTCTGAGTTTTGGTGGTCAACCGACACCGGTTAATTTTCATAGGGGCATAACCCTACCAATGAGTCGTTGAAACCTTTCGATCCAAATGTAACGAAGAACCGGGGTCTGATTCTGAACAAATTTCACCCTTCGCTTTTTTTCTACCTCTTACGGTTACGGTGTTTGAACGATAACAAGGTTTTTTGGTTTCGGAGGGATTACTCCGAACCGACAAAATATTTCGACTCACAGGGTGAGTTCCGGATAGGTATTCATAACACCGATACAAAGTGTGAACATGAAAGCGACATGTCTTACGGTTAACGCGGATAAAATTATCAAAGTTTGGCGGAAGAATAATAATAATAATTAAAATGTCAATTGTTCTTGAACAATTGAGAGGTCTTTCCTTTTCGAAATGTAAAGTACATGTTCCAATAGTCGTAGAATGCATTGAAAAGCTCTCAAACACACACAAAACCGTTAAAAAATGACAAAAACAACAAATTCGATAATTTGGACATGACCTTGACTTTTGACCTTGTAACTTTTGTGAAGGTCATTGGTCCACAATGTCATTATAAAAGACCCCATGGGTCTAGGACTTTTCGTTCAAGAGTTAAAGCTAATTTTACCTTTTCAGAAACCGTTAACGGGGGTTATGCCCCTTAAGAATATGTCAAATCCTTTCGGTCAAAATGTAGAAAAGTTGTGCCTTAGTCACCCAAACATTTTTCACTGTTTACTATTTCTGTAAGAGTAACCGTTTTTGAGATATCGACTAAAAAGTTGAAAGGTCAAAGGTCAAGGTCAACCTTAAAAAGCTTTAAAACACACTAAAAATCCTTAAAATAAGGTCAAAAACACATAATTCGCTATCTGGGACTTGACCTTGACCTTTGACCTTGTGACCTTTGTCAAGGTCATTAGTCCCAAATGTCATTGCTGAAGATCCCATGGGTCTAGGACCTTTGGTTATATAGTAAAAGCTGATTTTGTCTTTTCAGAAACCGAAATCAGGGGTTATGCCCCTTACAGAAAGGTCAAATCTCTTCGGTCAAAATGTAACAAAGTTGCGCCATAATGACCCAAACATTTTCCACTATTTAAAACTTCTGTAAGTATAATGGTTTCTGAGATTATCCCATAACAAGGTGTTAGGTCAAAGGTCAAGGTCAACATACAAATTTGACCTTGAGGTATTTTTCAAAGATACATGAATTGATGATGATTGGTGAAGATCCTAGGTGTCTACGACTTACGGTTTCTGAGTTTTGGTGGTCAACCGACACCGGTTAATTTTCAGAGGGGCATAACCCTACCAATGAGTCGTTGAATCTTTTCGATCCAAATGTAACGAAGAACCGGGGTCTGGTCCTGAACAAATTTCATCCTTCGGTTTTTTTCTACCTATTACGGTTATGGTGTTGGAACGATAACAAGGTTTTTGGGTTTCGGAGGGATTACTCCGAACCGACAAAATATTTCGACTAACAGGGTGAGTTCCAGATAGATATTCATGACACCGATACAAAGTGTGAACATGAAAGCGACACGTCTTACGGTTAAGGCTGCTAACTTCGTCAAAGTTTGGCGGAAGAATAATAATAATAATTAAAAACCAATTGTTCAGAGAACCATTGATGGTCTTTCCACCAGTTATGATTTTTTTTATATGAAAATATTACAATTTGGTTTTAAATGACAATTTCAGCGTCAAATGACATCTTATTGTACGCTGATTCCAAAAATATAAGGTTTCTATACAATAAGATATAAATAAGGGAGATCATTTTTTACTTCCGGTTCAAAATATGTTTCTTCCGGTACTGTCTTATAGTTTACTTGACACTGATTCCAAAAATATATGGTTTTACATACTTTTGCAATAATTTATTACAAAAATTAACTACTTCCGGTTTACAAAAGGTCACTTCCGGTTAGCTTTTTCAAAATCATACTGCTTGCAACCTAATGCAAAAAGTCTAATAGCTTTAACATGAATACATATTAGGTACAAGTAAAGGTCAAAATCTAGAACGTTAAATTAACATATGACCTTGAGCTCAATTTCAAGGTCATGAACCAAGGACCTCAAATCAAAAGACTCTAGGGCTTTACTTTATATTGTTAATGAGTTATATTACCATACGACTGATATTAGATATAAAAGGGGGAAAAACTCGCAGCAACCCTTTCGACTAAAATTTATGTGTAACTATATGTCGCGACTAACAATTATGTGAAAATATTTTGTCGATAGCTAATAAGATTTCTGAAAATAAAAGATAACAAGCCAAAATTAAAAATTTAATCATAACCTTGACCTTTGACCTTGACCTTATTTTCATTTTTTTGGACCAAGGACCTCAATTCAAAAGACCCTAGGCCTCTAACACTTATGGTTTTCCAGTTAAAAATGCATATCACTTATATCAAATATAAAAGGGGAAATAACTCTCATATGGAGTCTCCGGATAGCTTCGGTCAAAATAAATCAAATCATCCTGAGGATATAACGAGCAATTTGGTAAAATAAATTTGTCGGTTTCTTATACGGTTGCAAATATTAAGCGATAACAAGAAAAATAGTGTTCGGGGAGATAACTCTTACACTGAAAAGATTTTGAATACGCGGTGTCAGTTACAAAAGCGTAATAAGTGTTCGATATCATATACCATATGTCTTAGCGACATCTTGCGAAACAAAAAAACAGCGAAGGAACAAAAAGTTGGCGGAAGAAAAAAAATAATAATCAGAAGGAAACCAATAGGTCTTTCCACGGAAAAGTGGAAAGACCTAATTAAAAACCAATTGTTCAGAGAACCATTGATGGTCTTTCCACCAGTAAGGATCTTTTTTTATATGAAAATATTAAAAATTTGGTTTTAAATGTCAATTGAACCGTCAAATGACAGCTTATTGAACGTTGATTCCAAAAATGTATGGTTTCTATGGAAAAAGATATAGATAAGGGAGATAATTATTAACTTCCGGTTCAAACGACGTAATTTCCGGTATAGTTTGATAGTTTAATTGACACTGATTCCAAAAATATATGGTTCTATATACTTTTACATTTATTTAGAACAAAAAATAGCTACTTCCGGTAAACAAAAGGTCACTTCCGGTTGGCTTTTACAAGGTCACATTGCTTGCAACCTATTGCAAAAAGTCCCATGTCTTTATCATGTATACATATGAGGTAAAAGCAAAGGTCAAAATCTAGAACGTTAATTTTGCCAATGACCTTGAGCTCAATTTCAAGGTCATCAACCAAGGACCTCAAATCAAAAGACTTTAGTCCTCTACTTTATATTGTTTATGAGTTATATTACCATACATATGATATTAGATATAAAAAGGGGGAAAACTCACGTCAAATGTCTACGTACCCTTTCGACTAAAATTAATGTGTTACTACATGTCGTAACTAACAATTTTATGAAAATATTTTGTCCATATCTTATATGATTTCTGAAAATAAGAGATAACAAGCCAAAATCAAAATTTTGATCATGACCTTGACCTCATTTTCAATTTTTTGGACCAAGGACCTCAAAACAAAAGACCCTAGGCCTCTAACACTTATGGTTTTCCAGTTAAAAATGCATATCACTTATATCAAATATAAAAGGGGAAATAACTCTCATATGGAGTCTCCAGAAAGCTTCGGTCAAAATAAATCAAATCATCCTGAGGATATAACGAGCAATTTGGTAAAATAAATTTGTCTGTTTCTTATACGGTTGCGAATATTAAGCGATCACAAGAAAAACAGTGTTCGGGGAGATAACTCTTACATTGAAAAGATTTGGTTACGCGGTGTCAGTTTCAAAAGCGTATTAATTGCTCGATATCATATACCATATATCTAAGCGACATCTTGCGAAACAAAAAAATTGCGAAGGAACAAAAAGTTGGCGGAAGAAAAAAAATAATAATAATCAGAAGAAAACCAATAGGTCTTTCCACGGAAAAGTGGAAAGACCTAATAAACAGAAGAAATACAGTAAGGTCTTTCCTTTAGAAAAAGGAAAGACCTTAATAATAATAATAATAATAAACAGAAGAAATACAGTAAGGTCTTTCCCTTTAGTAAAAGGAAAGACCTTAATAATAAACAGAAGAAATACAGTAAGGTCTTTCCCTTTAGTAAAAGGAAAGACCTTAATAATAATAATAATAATAAAATGTCAATTGTTCTTGAACAATTGAGAGGTCTTTCCTTTTATAATGGAAAATACATATTCCAATAGACATAGAATGCATTGAAAAGCTTTAAAATACACTAAAAATCCTTTATATAAGGTTAAAACACATAAATTCGCTATCTGGGACATGACCTTGACATTTGACCTTTTGACCTTTGTCAAGGTCATTGGTCCCCAATGCCATTACTGAAGACCCCAAGGGTCTAGGACCTTTGGTTATATAGTAAAAGCTGATTTTGTCTTTTCAAAAACCTAAAACAGGGGTTATGCCCCTTATAGAAAGGTCAAATCTCTTTGGTCAAAATGTAACAAAGTTGTGCCATAATGACCCAAACATTTTCCACTATTTAAAACTTCTGTAAGTATAATGGTTTCTGAGATTATCCCATAACAAGGTGTTAGGTCAAAGGTCAAGGTCAACATACAAATTTGACCTTGAGGTATTTTTCAAAGATACATGAAATGATGATGATTGGTGAAGATCCTATGTGTCTACGACTTACGGTTTCTGGTGGCCAACCGACACCGGTTAATTTTCATAGGGGCATAACCCTACCAATGAGTCGTTGAATCATTTCGATCCAAATGTAACGAAGAACCGGGGTCTGGTCCTGAACAAATTTCACCCTTCATTTTTTTTCTACCTATTACGGTTACGGTGTTGGAACGATAACAAGGTTTTTGGGTTTCGGAGGGATAACTCCGAACCGACAAAATATTTCGACTCACAGGGTGAGTTCCAGATAGGTATTCATGACACCGATACAAAGTGTCAACATGAAAGCGACACGTCTTACGGTTAACGCGGCTAAATTTGTCAAAGTTTGGCGGAAAAAGAATAATAATAATTAAACTGTCAATTGTTCTTGAACAATTGAGAGGTCTTTCCTTTTTTAATGTAAAATACATGTTCCAACAGACGTAGAATGTATTGAAAAGGTCAAGGTCAACCTTAAAAAGCTCAAAAACACACTAAAATCCTTTCTGTAAGGTTAAAAACACTTAATTCGCTATCTGGGACATGACCTTGACCTTTGACCTTTTGACCTTTGTCAAGGTCATTAGTCCCAAATGTCATTGTTGAAGACCCTATGGGTCTAGGACCTTTGGTTATATAGAAAATGCTGATTTTGTCTTTTCAGAAACCTAAAACAGGGGTTATGCCCCTTATAAAAAGGTCAAATCTCTTTGGTCAAAATGTAACAAAGTTGCGCCATAATGACCCAAACATTTTCCACTATTTAAAACTTCTGCAAGTTTTATGGTTTCTGAGATTATCCCATAACAAGATGTTAGGTCAAAGGTCAAGGTCAACATACAAATTTGACCTTGAGGTATTTTTCAAAGATACATGAATTGATGATGATTGGTGAAGATCCTAGGTGTCTACGACTAACGGTTTCTGAGTTTTGGTGGCCAACCGACACCGGTTAATTTTCAAAGGGGCATAACCCTACCAATGAGTCGTTGAATCTTTTCGATCCAAATGTAATGAAGAACCGGGGTCTGGTCCTGAACAAATTTCACCCTTTGTTTTTTTTCTATCTATTACGGTTACGGTGTTGGAACGATAACAAGGTTTTTCGGTTTCGGAGGGATTACTCCGAACCGACAAAATATTTCGACTCACAGGGTGAGTTCTGGATAGGTATTCATGACACCGATACAAAGTGTGAATATGAAAGCGAGACGTCTTACGGTTAACGCGGCTAAATTTGTCAAAGTTTAACGGAAGAATAATAATAATAAACAGAAGAAATACAGTAAGGTCTTTCCCTTTAGTAAAAGGAAAGACCTTAATAATAATAATAATAAACAGAAGAAATACAGTAAGGTCTTTCCCTTTTGTAAAAGGAAAGACCTTAATAATCAGAAGAAATACAGTAAGGTCTTTCCCTTTAGTAAAAGGAAAGACCTTAATAATAATAATAATTAAAAACCAATTGTTCAGAGAACCATTGATGGTCTTTCCACCACTTACAACATATTTTGATGTGAAAATATTAAAAATTCAGTTGATATGTCAGTTCCTATGACTTTATGATGTCTAAATATGAATTTGGAGCAAAGGTCAAAATCTAGAACGTCCAATTAACCAATGACCTTGACCTCAATTTCAAGGTCATAGACTAAGGATCTCAAACCTAAAGACACTAGTTCCTTAATATGTATGGTTCATGAGTAATATCACTTTACGCATAATTCTAAACATAAGAGGGGCGAAAACTCCCATTTATTGTCTACGCACCCTTTCAACCAAAATTTATAAGTTACGACATGTCGCAACTAACAATTTAGTAAAAATAATTTGTCGATAAGTTATACGGCTTTTGAAAATAAGTGAAAATGAGCCAAAATCAAAATTTATAATATGACCTTGACCTTTGACCTTGACCTTATTTTCATTTTTTGGACCAAGGATCTTAAATCAAAAGACCCTAGGTCTCTATCACTTATGGTTTACCAGTTAGAAATGCAAATTCTTATATCAAACATAAAAGGGGGGATAACTGTCATATGGAATCTATATACGGCTTCGGTCAAAATAAAACAGAACATCCTAAGGATATAACGAGCAATTTGGAAAAATAAATTTGACGGTTTCTTATACGGTTGCGAAGCCTTAGAGATAACAAGAAAAACAGTGTTCGGGGAGATAACTCTTATTTGGGAAAGTATTCGGTTAAAACGAGTTGGTTTCAAAAGCGTATAAACTGTTCGATATCATATTCCAAAAATCTAAGCGACATCTTGCGAAACAAAAAAAACAGCGAAGGAAACAAATTAGGCGGAAGAAAAAAAAAAAAAAATAATAATAATAATAATTAAAAACCAATTGTTCAGAGAACCATTGATGGTCTTTCCACCAGTAATGATTTTTTTTATGTGAAAATATTAAAATTTGGTTTTAAATGTCAATTTCAGCGTCAAATGACAACTTATTGTACGCTGATTCCAAAAATATAAGGTTTCTACACAAAAAGATATAAATAAGGGAGACAATTTTCTACTTCCGGTTCAAAATATGTTACTTCCGGTACTGTCTTATAGTTTACTTGACGCTGATTCCAAAAATATATGGTTTAAGATACTTTTACAACAATTTATTACAAAAATTAGCTACTTCCGGTTTACAAAAGGTCACTTCCGGTTAGCTTTTTCAACGTCATATTGCTTGCAACCTAATGCAAAAAGTCTGATAGCTTAAACATGAATACATATGAGGTAAAAGCAAAGGTCAAAATCTAGAACGTTAAATTAACAAATGACCTTGAGCTCAATTTCAAGGTCATCAACCAAGGACCTCAATTCAAAAGACTCTAGGTATTTACTTTATATTGTTAATGAGTTATATTACCATACAACTGATATTAGATATAAAAGGGGGGAAAACTCGCATCAAACATCTACTTATCCTTTCGACTAAAATTTATGTGTAACAACATGTCGCAACTAACAATTGTGTGAAAATATTTTGTCGATATCTTATAAGATTTCAAAAAATGAGAGATAACAAGCCAAAATGAAAATTTTGAACATGACCTTGACCTTTGACCTTGACCTAATTTTCATTTTTTTGAACCAAGGACCTCAAATCAAAAGACCCTAGGCCTCTATCACTTATGGTTTACCAGTTAGAAATGCATATTTTTATATCAAACATAAAAGGGGGGAAAACTCTCATATGGAATCTATATACGGCTTCGGTCAAAATAAAACAGAACATCCTGAGGATATAACGAGCAATTTGGAAAAATAAATTTGTCGGTTTCTTATACGGTTGTGAAGCCTTAGAGATAACAAGAAAAACAGTGTTTGGGGAGATAACTCTTATATGGGAAAGTATTCGGTTAAGCAGAGTTGGTTTCAAAAGCGTATAAACTGTTCGATATCATATTCCAAAAATCTAAGCGACATCTTGCGAAACAAAAAAACAGCGAAGGAAAAAAATTAGGCGGAAGAAAAAAAAAAAAAAAAAAATAATAATAATCAGAAGAAATCCAATAGGTCTTTCCACGGAAAAGTGGAAAGACCTAATAATCAGAAGAAATCCAATAGGTCTTTCCACGGAAAAGTGGAAAGACCTAATAATAATCAGAAGAAAACCAATAGGTCTTTCCACGGAAAAGTGGAAAGACCTAATTAAAAACCAATTGTTCAAAGAACAATTGAAGGTCTTTCAACAAATAAAGATCTATTTTGATATGAAAATATTAAAATTCAGTTCAAAATGTCAGTTCCTATGGCTTTATGATGTATAAATATGAATTTAAAGCAAAGGTCAAAATCTAGAACGTCCAATTAACCTTTGACCTTGACCTCAATTTCAAGGTCATAGACTAAACATCTCGAATCAAAAGACACTAGTTCCTTAATATGTATGGTTCATGAGTGATATCACTTTACGCATAATTCTGAATATAAGAGGGGCGAAAACTCCCATTTATTGTCTACGCACCCTTGCAACCAAAATTTATAAGTTACGACATGTCGCAAATAACAATTTAGTAAAAATAATTTGTCGATATCTTATAAGGTTAATGAAAATAAGTGAAAATAAGCCAAAATTGTAATTTAGAATATGACCTTGACCTTTGACCTTGACCTAATTTTCATTTTTTTGGACCAAGGATCTTAAATCAAAAGACCCTGGGTCTCTATCACTTATGGTTTACCAGTTAGAAATGCATATCACCTATATCATATACAAAAGGGGGGATAACTCTCATATGGAGTCTCCGGATAGCTTCGGTCAAAATAAATCAAATCATCCTGAGGATGTAACGAGCAATTTGGTAAAATAAATTTGTCGGTTTATTATACGGTTGCGAAGCCTTAGAGATAACAAGAAAAACAGTGTTCGGGGAGATAACTCTTATTTGGGAAAGTATTCGGTTAAGCAGAGTTGGTTTCAAAAGCGTATAAACTGTTCGATATCATATTCCAAAAATCTAAGCGACATCTTGCGAAACAAAAAAACAGCGAAGGTAAAAAAAGTTGGCGGAAGAAAAAAAAAAATAATAATAATTAAAAACCAATTGTTCAGAGAACCATTGATGGTCTTTCCACCACTTACAAACATTTTGATGTTAAAATATTAAAAATTCAGTTGATATGTCAGTTCCTATGACTTTATGATGTCTAAATATGAATTTGGAGCAAAGGTCAAAATCTAGAACGTCCAATTAACCGATGACCTTGACCTCAGTTTCAAGGTCATAGACTAAGGATCTCAAATCTAAAGACACTAGTTTCTTAATATGTATGGTTTGTTAGTAATATCACTTTACGCATAATTCTAAACATAAGAGGGGCGAAAACTCCCATTTATTGTCTACGCACCCTTTCAACCAAAATTTATAAGTTACGACATGTCGCAACTAACAATTTAGTAAAAATAATTTGTCGATAAGTTATACGGCTTTTGAAAATAAGTGAAAATAACCAAAAATCAAAATTTATAATATGACCTTGACCTTTGACCTTGACCTTATTTTCATTTTTTTTAACCAAGGATCTCAAATCAAAAGACCCTAGGTCTCTATCACTTATGGTTTACCAATTAGAAATGCATATTCTTATATTAAACATAAAAGGGGGGATACCTCTCATATGGAATCTATATACGGCTTCGGTCAAAATAAAACAGAACATCCTCAGGATATAACGAGCAATTTGGAAAAATAAATTCATCAGTTTCTTATACGGTTGCGAAGCCTTAGAGATAACAAGGAAAACAGTGTTCGGGGAGATAACTCTTATTTGGGAAAGTATTCGGTTAAGCAGAGTTGGTTTCAAAAGCGTATAAACTGTTCGATATCATATTCCAAAAATCTAAGCGACATCTTGTGAAACAAAAAAACAGCGAAGGAAAAAAATTAGGCGGAAGAAAAAAAAAAATAATCAGAAGAAATCCAATAGGTCTTTCCACGGAAAAGTGGAAAGACCTAATAATTAAAAACCAATTGTTCAAAGAACAATTGAAGGTCTTTCAACTAATAAAGATCTAATTTGATATGAAAATATTAAAATTCAGTTCAAAATGTCAGTTCCTATGGCTTTATGATGTATAAATATAAATTTAAAGCAAAGGTCAAAATCTAGAACGTCCAATTAACCTTTGACCTTGACCTCAATTTCAAGGTCATAGACTAAACATCTTGAATCAAAAGACACTAGTTCCTTGATATGTATGGTTCATGAGTAATATCACTTTACGCATAATTCTAAATATAAGAGGGGCGAAAACTCCTGTTTATTGTCTACGCACCCTTGCAACCAAAATTTATAAGTTACGACATGTCGCAACTAACAATTTAGTAAAAACAATTTGTCGATATCTTATAAGGTTAATGAAAATAAGTGAAAATAAGCCAAAATCAAAATTTAGAATTTGACCTTGACCTTTGACCTTGACCTAATTTTCATTTTTTTGGACCAAGGATCTTAAATCAAAAGACCCTGGGTCTCTATCACTTATGGTTTACCATTTAGAACTGCAAATCACTTATATCATATATAAAAGGGGGGATAACTCTCATATGGAGTCTCCGGATAGCTTCGGTCCAAATGAAACAGAACATCCTGAGGATATAACGAGCAATTTGGAAAAATAAATTTGTCGGTTTCTTATACGGTTGCGAAGCCTTAGAGATAACAAGAAAAACAATGTTCGGGAGATAACTCTTACAAGGTAAAGTTTTTTGTTACGCGGTGTCAGTTTCAGAAGCGTATTTACTGTTCGATATCATATACCATATATCTAAGCGACATCTTGCGAAACAAAAAAACAGTGAAGGAAAAAAAATTTGGCGGAAGAAAAAAAAAAATAATAATAATAATAATAATAATTAAAAACCAATTGTTCAGAGAACCATTGATGGTCTTTCCACCAGTAATGATTCTTTTTTATATGAAAATATTAAAATTTGGTTTTAAATGTCAATTTCAGCGTCAAATGACAACTTATTGTACGCTGATTCCAAAAAAAGGAACTGTCTTATAGTTTACTTGACGCTGATTCCAAAAATATATGGTTTTACATACTTTTACAATAATTTATTACAAAAATTTGCTACTTCCGGTTGACAAAAGGTCACTTCCGGTTAGATTTTTCAACGTTATATTGCTTGCAACCTAATGCAAAAATTTTAATTGCTTTAAAATGAATACATATGAGGTAAAAGCAAAGGTCAAAATCTAGAACGTTAAATTAACATATGACCTTGAGCTCAATTTTAAGGTCATAAACCAAGGACCTCAAATCAAAAGACTCTAGGTCTTTACTTTATATTGTTTATGAGTTATATTACCATACGACTGATATTAGATATAAAAGGGGGGAAAACACACATCAAATGTTTACGTACCCTTTTGACTAAAATTTATGTGTAACTACATGTCGCGACTAACAATTGTGTGAAAATATTTTGTCGATATCTTATAAGATTTCTGAAAATGAGAGATAACAAGCCAAAGTCAAAATTTTGAACATGACCTTGACCTTTGACCTTGACCTCATTTTCATTTTTTTGAACCAAGGACCTCAAATCAAAAGACCCTAGGCCTATATCACTTATCGTTTACCAGTTAGAAATACAAATCAGTTATATCATATACAAAAGGGGGGATAACTCTCGTATGGAGTCTCCGGATAGCTTCGACAAAAATAAATCATTTCATCCTGAGGATATAACGAGCAATTTGGTAAAATAAATTTGTCGGTTTCTTATACGGTTGCGCCTTATAAGTGATAACAAGAAAAACAGTGTTCGGGGAGATAACTCTTACATGGAAAATATTTTTGTTACGCGGTGTCAGTTACAAAAGCGTATTAACTCTTCGATATCATATACAAAATATCTAAGCGACATCTTGTGAAACAAAAACTTAGAGAAGGAAAGAAAATTAGGCGGAAGAAAAAAAATAATAATTAAAAACCAATTGTTCAAAGAACAATTGAAGGTCTTTCAACCAATAAGGATCTATTTTGATATGAAAATATTAAAATTCAGTTGAAAATGTCAGTTCCTACGGCTTTATGATGTATAAATATGAATTTAAAGCAAAGGTCAAAATCTAGAACGTCCAATTTACCTATGACCTTGACCTCAATTGCAAGGTCATAAACTAAGGATCCCAAATCAAAAGACCCTAGGTCAGTATTATGTATGGTTCATGAGTAATATCACTTTACGCATAATTCTAAATATAAGAGGGGCAAAAACTCCCATTTATTGTCTACGCACCCTTCCAATCAAAATTTATGAGTTACGACATGTCGCAACTAACAATTTAGTAAAAATAATTTGTCGAAATCTTATAAAGTTAATAAAGTAAGTGAAAATAAGCCAAAATCAAAATTTAAAATTTGACCTTGACCTTTGACCTTGACCTAATTTTCATTTTTTTGGACCAAGGATCTTAAATCAAAAGACCTTAGGTCTCTATCACTTATGGTTTACCAGTTAGAAATGCAAATCACTTATATCATATATAAAGGGGGGATAACTGTCATATGGAGTCTCCGGATAGCTTCGGTCCAAATGAAACAGAACATCCTGAGGATATAACGAGCAATTTGGAAAAATAAATTTGTCGGTTTCTTATACGGTTGCGAAGCCTTAGAGATAACAAGAAAAACAGTGTTCGGGGAGATAACTCTTACAAGGTAAAGTTTTTTGTTACGTGGTGTCAGTTTCAGAAGCGTATTAACTGTTCGATATTATAACCATATATCTTAGCGACGTCTTGCGAAACAAAAAAACAGTGAAGGAACAAAAAGTTGGCGGAAAAAAAAAAAAATAATAATAATAATAATCAGAACAAAAACAATAGGTCTTTCACCTGAAAGGTTGAAAGACCTAATAATCAGAAGAAAACCAATAGGTCTTTCCACGGAAAAGTGGAAAGACCTAATTAAAAACCAATTGTTCAGAGAACAATTGAAGGTCTTTCCACCAGTAAATATCTATTTTGATATTAGAATATTAAAAATCAGTCTAAAATGTCAGTTCCTATGGCTTAATGATGTAAAGATATGAATTTTAAGCAAAGGTCATAATCTAGAACGTCAAATTTACCTATGACCTTGACCTCAATTTCAAGGTCACAAACTGAGGATCTCAAATCAAAAGATCCTAGGTCTCTAATATGTATGGTTAATAAGTTATATCACTTTATGCATAATTTTAGATATGATAGGGGCTAAAACTCCCAGTCATTGTCTACGCACCCTTTCAACCAAAATTATTATGTTACGACATGTCGCAACTAACAATTTAGTAAAAATAATTTGTCGATATCTTATAAGGTTTATGAAAATGAGTGAAAATAAGCCAAAATCAAAACTTATAATATGACCTTGACCTGTGACCTTGACCTTATTTTCATTTTTTTGGACCAATGACCTCAAATCAAAAGACCCTAGGTCTCTATCACTTATGGTTTACCAGTTAGAAATGCAAATTCTTATATCAAACATAAAAGGGGGATAACTCTCATATGGAATCTATATACGGCTTCGGTCAAAATAAAACAGAACATCCTGAGGATATAACGAGCAATTTGGAAAAATAAATTTGTCGGTTTCTTATACGGTTGCGAAGCCTTAGAGATAACAAGAGAAACAGTGTTCGGGGAGATAACTCTTATTTGGGAAAGTATTCGGTTAAAACGAGTTGGTTTCAAAAGCGTATAAACTGTTCGATATCATATTCCAAAAATCTAAGCGACAACTTGCGAAACAAAAAAACAGCGAAGGAAAAAAATTAGGCGGAAGAAAAAAAAAAAAAATTAAAATGTCAATTGTTCTTGAACAATTGAGAGGTCTTTCCTTTTATAATGTAAAATATATGTTCAAATAGACGTAGAATGTATTGAAAAGCTTTAAAACACACTGAAAATCCTTTAAATAAGGTCAAAAACACATAATTCGCTATATGGGACATGACCTTGACCTTTGACCTTTTGACCTTTGTCAAGGTCATTAGTCCCCAATGTCATTGCTGAAGACCCCATGGGTCTAGGACCTTTGGTTATATAGTAAAAGCTGATTTTGTCTTTTCAGAAACCTAAAACAGGGGTTATGCCCCTTATAAAAAGGTCAAATCTCTTTTGTCAAAATGTAACAAAGTTGCGCCTTAATGACCCAAACATTTTCCACTATTCAAAACTTCTGTAAGTATAATGGTTTCTGAGATTATCCCATAACAAGGTGTTAGGTCAAAGGTCAAGGTCAACATACAAATTTGACCTTGAGGTATTTTTCAAAGATACATGAATTGATGATGATTGGTGAAGATCCTAGGTGTCTACGACTTACGGTTTCTGAGTTTTGGTGGTCCACCGACACCGGTTAATTTTCATAGGGGCATAACCCTACCAATGAGTCGTTGAATCTTTTCGATCCAAATGTAACGAAGAACTGGGGTCTGGTCCTGAACAAATTTCACCCTTTGTTTTTTTTCTACCTATTACGGTTACGGTGTTGGAACGATAACAAGGTTTTTGGGTTTCGGAGGGATTACTCCGAACCGACAAAATATTTCGACTAACAGGGTGAGTTCCAGATAGGTATTCATGACACCGATACAAAGTGTGAACATGAAAGCGACACGTCTTACGGTTTAGGCTGCTAACTTCGTCAAAGTTTGGCGGAAGAATAATAATAAACAGAAGAAATACAGTAAGGTCTTTCCCTTTTGTAAAAGGAAAGACCTTAATAATTAAAATGTCAATTGTTCTTGAACAATTGAGAGGTCTTTCCTTTTCGAAATGTAAAGTAAATGTTCCAATAGGCGTAGAATGCATTGAAAAGCTCTCAAACACACATAAAACCGTTAAAAAATGACAAAAACAACAAATTCGATAATTTGGACATGACCTTGACTTTTGACCTTGTAACCTTTGTGAAGGTCATTGGTCCACAATGTCATTGTAAAAGACCCCATGGGTCTAAGACTTTTCGTTCAAGAGTTAAAGCTAATTTTACCTTTTCAGAAACCGTTAATGGCGGTTATGCCCCTTAAGAATATGTCAAATCCTTTCGGTCAAAGTGTAAAAAAGTTGAGCCTCAGTCACCTTAACATTTTTCACTGTTTACTATTTCTGTAAGATTAACCGCTTTTGAGATATCGACTTAAAAGTTGAAAGGTCAAAGGTCAAGGTCAACCTTAAAAACATTTAAAACACACTAAAAATACTTAAAATAAGGTCAAAAACACATAATTCGCTATATGGGACATGACCTTGACCTTTGACCTTGTGACCTTTGTCAAGGTCATTAGTCCACAATGTCATTGCTGAAGACCCCATGGGTCTAGGACCTTTGGTTATATAGCAAAAGCTGAATTTGTCTTTTCAGAAACCTAAAACAGGCTTTATGCCCCTTAAAAAAAGGTAAAATCTCTTCGGTCAAAATGTAACAAAGTTGCGCCGTAATGACCCAATCATTTTCCACTATTTGAATCCTCTGTAAGTATTAAGGTTGCTTAGATTATACCATAACAAGGTGTTAGGTCAAAGGTCAAGGTCAACATACACATTTGACCTTGAGGCATTTTTCAAAGTCACATGAATTGATGATGAATGGTGAAGATCCTAGGTGTCTACGACTTACGGTTTCTGAGTTTTGGTGGCCAACCGACACCGGTTAATTTTGATAGGGGCATAACCCTACCAATGAGTCGTTGAATCTTTTCGATCCAAATGTAACGAAGAACCGGGGTCTGTTCCTGAACAAATTCCACCCTTTGGTTTTTTTCTACCTATTATGGTTATGGAATTTGAATGATAACAAGGTTTTTGGGTTTCGGAGGGATTACTCCGAACCGACAAAATATTTCGACTCACAGGGTGAGTTCCGGATAGGTATTCATGACACCGATACAAAGTGTGAACATGAAAGCGACACGTCTTACGGTTACGGAGGCTAACTTCGTCAAAGTTTGGCGGAACAAAAAGAATAATAATTAAACTGTCAATTGTTCTTGAACAATTGAGAGGTCTTTCCTTTTGTAATGTAAAATACATGTTACAATAGACGTAGAATGTATTGAAAAGCTTTAAAACACACTGAAAATCCTTTAAATAAGGTTAAAAACACTAAATTCGCTATATGGGACATGACCTTGACCTTTGACCTTTTGACCTTTGTCAAGGTCATCAGTCCCCAATGTCATTGCCGAAGACCCCATGGGTCTAGGACCTTTGGTTATACAGTAAAAGCTGATTTTGTCTTTCCAGAAACCTAAAACAGGTGTTATGCCCCTTAAAAAAATGTCAAATCTCTTCGGTCAAAATGTAACAAAGTTGCGCCATACTGACCCAAACATTTTCCACTATTCAAAATTTCTGTAAGTATAATGGTTTCTGAAATTATCCCATAACAAGGTGTTAGGTCAAAGGTCAAGGTCAACATACAAATTTGACCTTTAGGTATTTTTCAAAGATACATGAATTGATGATGAATGGTGAAGATCCTAGGTGTCTACGACTTACGGTTTCTGAGTTTTGGTGGTCAACCGACACCGGTTAATTTTCATAGGGGCATAACCCTACCAATGAGTCGTTGAATCTTTTCGATCCAAATGTAACGAAGAACCGGGGTCTGGTCCTGAACAAATTTCACCCTTAGTTTTTTTTTCTACCTATTATGGTTACGGTGTTGGAACGATAACAAGGTTTTTTGGTTACGAAGGGATTACACCGAACCGACAAAATATTTCGACTAACAGGGTGAGTTCCAGATAGGTATTCATGACACCGATACAAAGTGTGAACATGAAAGCGACACGTCTTACGGTTTAGGCTGCTAACTTCGTCAAAGTTTGGCGGAAGAATAATAATAATAATTAAACTGTCAATTGTTCTTGAACAATTGAGAGGTCTTTCCTTTTGTAATGTAAAATACATGTTCCAACAGACGTAGAATGTATTGAAAAGGTCAAGGTCAACCATAAAAAGCTCGAAAACACACTAAAAATCCTTTATATAAGGTTAAAAACACTAAATTCGCACTCTGGGACATGACCTTGACCTTTGACCTTTTGACCTTTGGCAAGGCCATTAATCCCCCATGCCATTACTGAAGACCCCAAGGGTCTAGGACCTTTGGTTATATAATAAAAGCTGATTTTGTGTTTTCAGAAACCTAAAACAGGCTTTATGCCCCTTAAAAAAAGGTCAAATCTCTTCGGTCAAAATGTAACAAAGTTGCACGGTAATGACCCAAACATTTTCCACTATTTAAAACTTCTGTAAGTGTAATGGTTGCTGAGATTATTCCATAACAAGGTGTAAGGTCAAAGGTCAAGGTCAACATACAAATTTGACCTTGAGATATTTTTCGAAGATACATGAATTGATGATGAATGGTGAAGATCCTAGGTCTCTACGACTTACGGTTTCTGAGTTTTGGTGGTCCACCGACACCGGTTAATTTTCATAGGGGCATAACCCTACCAATGAGTCGTTGAATCTTTTCAATCCAAATGTAACGAAGAACCGGGGTCTGGTCCTGAACAAATTTCACCCTTTGTTTTTTTTCTACCTATTATGGTTACGGTGTTGGAACGATAACAAGGTTTTTTGGTTTCGGAGGGATTACTCCGAACCGACAAAATATTTCGACTAACAGGGTGAGTTCCAGATAGGTATTCATGACACCGATACAAAGTGTGAACATGAAAGCGACACGTCTTACGGTTTAGGCTGCTAACTTCGTCAAAGTTTGGCGGAAGAATAATAATAATAATAATAATAATAATAATAATAATAATAATAAACAGAAGAAATACAGTAAGGTCTTTCCCTTTTGTAAAAGGAAAGACCTTAATTAAACTGTCAATTGTTCTTGAACAATTGAGAGGTCTTTCCTTTTATAATGTAAAATACATGTTCCAATAGACTTAAAATGTATTGAAAAGCTTTAAAACACACTGAAAATCCTTTAAATAAGGTCAAAAACACATAATTAGCTATATTTGACTTGACCTTGACCTTTGACCTTTTGACCTTTGTCAAGGTCATTAGTCCCCAATGTCATTGCTGAAGACCCCATGGGTCTAGGACCTTTTGTTATGTAGTAAAAGCTGATTTTGTCTTTTCAGAAACCTAAAACAGGCTTTATGCCCCTTAAAAAAAAGGTCAAATCTCTTCGGTCAAAATGTAACAAATGTGCGCCGTAATGACCCAAACATTTTCCACTATTTAAAACTTCTGTAAGTATAATGGTTTCTGAGATTATCCCATAACAAGGTGTTAGGTCAAAGGTCAAGGTCAACATACAAATTTGACCTTGAGGTATTTTTCAAAGATACATGAATTGATGATGATTGGTGAAGATCCTAGGTGTCTACGACTTTCGGTTTCTGAGTTTTGGTGGCCAACCGACACCGGTTAATTTTCATAGGGGCATAACCCTACCAATGAGTCGTTGAATCTTTTCGATCCAAATGTAACGAAGAACCGGTGTCTGGTCCTGAACAAATTTCACCCTTCGTTTTTTTTTACCTATTACGGTTACGGTGTTGGAACGATAACAAGGTTTTTTGGTTTCGGAGGGATTACTCCGAACCGACAAAATATTTTGACTAACAGGGTGAGTTCCAGACAGATATTCATGTCACCAATACAAAGTGTGAACATGAAAGCGACACGTCTTACGGTTAAGGCTGCTAACTTCGTCAAAGTTTGGCGGAACAAAAAGAATAATAATCAGAAGAAATACAGTAAGGTCTTTCCCTTTAGTAAAAGGAAAGACCTTAATTAAAATGTCAATTGTTCTTGAACAATTGAGAGGTCTTTCCTTTTCGAAATGTAAAGTACATGTTGCAATAGGCGTAGAATGCATTGAAAAGCTCTCAAACACACATAAAACCGCTAAAAAATGACAAAAACAATAAATTCGATAATTTGGACATGACCTTGACTTTTGACCTTGTGACCTTTGTGAAGGTCATTGGTCCACAATGTCATTGTAAAAGACCCCATGGGTCTAGGACTTTTCGTTCAAGAGTTAAAGCTAATTTTACCTTTTCAGAAACCGTTAACGGCGGTTGTGCCCCTTAAGAATATGTCAAATCCTTTCGGTCAAAATGTAAAAAAGTTGTGCCTCAGTCACCTTAACATTTTTCACTGTTTACTATTTCTGTAAGATTAACCGTTTTTGAGATATCGACTAAAAAGTTGAAAGGTCAAAGGTCAAGGTCAACCTTAAAAACACTTAAAACACACTCAAAATGCTTAAAATAAGGTCAAAAACACATAATTCGCTATCTGGGACATGACCTTGACCTTTGACCTTGTGACCTTTGTCAAGGTCATTAGTCCCCAATGTCATTGGTGAAGACCCCACGGGTCTAGGACCTTTGGTTATATAGTAAAAGCTGATTTTGTCTTTTCAGAAACCTAAATCAGGGGTTATGCCCCTTACAGAAAGGTCAAATCTCTTCGGTCAAAATGTAACAAAGTTGCGCCATAATGACCCAAACATTTTCCACTATTTAAAACTTCTGTAAGTATAATGGTTTCTGAGATTATCCCATAACAAGGTGTTAGGTCAAAGGTCAAGGTCAACATACAAATTTGACCTTGAGGTATTTTTCAAAGATACATGAATTGATGATGAATGGT
Source organism: Mytilus edulis (assembly GCA_019925275.1). Taxonomy (NCBI): domain Eukaryota; kingdom Metazoa; phylum Mollusca; class Bivalvia; order Mytilida; family Mytilidae; genus Mytilus; species Mytilus edulis. Next base: position 102,431,446 of record CM034361.1, on the reverse strand, counting down.
GAAGATCCTAGGTGTCTACGACTTACGGTTTCTGAGTTTTGGTGGCCAACCGACACCGGTTAATTTTCAGAGGGGCATAACCCTACCAATGAGTCGTTGAATCTTTTCGATCCAAATGTAACGAAGAACCGGGGTCTGGTCCTGAACAAATTTCACCCTTTGTTTTTTTTCTACCTATTACGGTTACGGTGTTGGAACGATAACAAGGTTTTTGGGTTTCGGAGGGATTACTCCGAACCGACAAAATATTTCGACTAACAGGGTGAGTTCCAGATAGGTATTCATGACACCGATACAAAGTGTGAACATGAAAGCGACACGTCTTACGGTTAACGCGGCTAAATTTGTCAAAGTTTGGCGGAAAAAGAATAATAATAATTAAAATGTCAATTGTTCTTGAACAATTGAGAGGTCTTTCCTTTTGTAATGTAAAATACATGTTCCAATAGACGTAGAATGTATTGAAAAGCTTTAAAACACACTGAATATCTTTTAATTAAGGTAAAAAACCTAATTCGCTATATGGTACATGACCTTGACCTTTGACCTTTTGACCTTTGTCAAGGTCATTAGTCCCCAATGTCATTGCTGAAGACCCCATAGGTCTAGGACCTTTGGTTATACAGTAAAAGCTGATTTTGCCTTTTCAGAAATCTAAAACAAGGGTTATGCCCCTTATAGAAAGGTCAAATCTCTTCGGTCAAATGTCAAAAAGTTGCGCCTCATCCACCTCAACGCGTTTTTAACTATTTACTATTTCTGTTAGGTACAATCGTTTTTGAGATATCGACTTATAAGTTTTAAGGTCAAAGGTCAAGGTCAACCTTAAAAAGCTTTAAAACACACTGAAAATCTTTAAAACACATTGAAAATCCCTTAAATAAGGTTAAAATCGCTAAATTCGCTATCTGGTACATGACCTTGACCTTTGACCTTTTGACCTTTGTCAAGGTCATTGGTCCCCAATATCATTGCTGAAGACCCCATGGGTCTAGGACCTTTGGTTATATAGTAAAAGCTGATTTTGTCTTTTCAGAAACCTAAAACAGGGGTTATGCCCCTTACAAAAAGGTCAAATCTCTTCGGTCAAAATGTAACAAAGTTGCCCCGTAATGACCCAAACATTTTCCACTATTTAAAACTTCTGTAAGTATAATGGTTTCTGAGTTGTTCTGATAACAAGATGTTAGGTCAAAGGTCAAGGTCAACATACACATTTGACCTTGATGTATTTTTCAAAGTCACATGAATTGATGATGAATGGTGAAGATCCTAGGTCTCTACGACTTACGGTTTCTGAGTTTTGGTTGTCCACCGACACCGGTTAATTTTCATAGGGGCATAACCCTACCAATGAGTCGTTGAATCTTTTCAATCCAAATGTAACGAAGAACCGGGGTCTGGTCCTGAACAAATTTCACCCTTCGTTTATTTTCTACCTATTACGGTTACGGTGTTGGAACGATAACAAGGTTTTTGGGTTTCGGAGGGATTACTCCGAACCGACAAAATATTTCGACTCACAGGGTGAGTTCAGGATAGGTATTCATGACACCGATACAAAGTGTGAATATGAAAGCGACACGTCTTACGGTTAACGCGGATAAATTTGTCAAAGTTTGGCGGAAGAATAATAATAAACAGAAGAAATACAGTAAGGTCTTTCCTTATAGATAAAGGAAAGACCTTAATAATTAAAAACCAATTGTTCAAAGAACAATTGAAGGTCTTTCAACTAATAAAGATCTATTTTGATATGAAAATATTAAAATTCAGTTGAAAATGTCAGTTCCTATGGCTTAATGATGTATAAATATGAATTTCAAGCAAAGGTCAAAATCTAGAACGTCCAATTAACCTATGACCTTGACCTCAATTTCAAGGTCATAAACCAAGGATCCCAAATCAAAAGACCCTTGGTCTGTATTATGTATGGTTCATGAGTAATATCACTTTAAACATAATTCTAAATATAAGAGGGGCGAACACTCCCATTTATTGTCTACGCACCCTTGCAACCAAAATTTATAAGTTACGACATGTCGCAACTAACAATTTAGTAAAAATAATTTGTCGATATCTTATAAGGTTAATGAAAATAAGTGAAAATAGGCCAAAATCAAAATTTAAAATTTGACCTTGACCTTTGACCTTGACCTAATTTTCATTTTTTTAGACCAAGGATCTTAAATCAAAAGACCCTAGGTCTCTATCACTTATGGTTTACCAGTTAGAAATGCATATCACTTATATCATATACAAAAGGGGGGATAACGCTCATATGGAGTCTCCGGATAGCTTCGGTCAAAATAAAACTGAACATCCTGAGGATATAACGAGCAATTTGGAAAAATAAATTTGTCGGTTTCTTATACGGTTGCGAAGCCTTAGAGATAACAAGAAAAACAGTGTTCGGGGAGATAACTCTTATTTGGGAAAGTATGCAGTTAAGCAGAGTTGGTTTCAAAAGCGTATAAACTGTTCGATATCATATACCATATATCTAAGCGACATCTTGCGAACAAAAAAAACAGCGAAGGAAAAAAAATGTGGCGGAAGAAAAAAAAAAATAATAATAATAATAATAATAATAATCAGAACAAAACCTATAGGTCTTTCAACTGAAAGGTTGAAAGACCTAATAATAATAATATACAGAAGAAATACAGTAAGGTCTTTCCCTTTTGTAAAAGGAAAGACCTTAATAAACAGAAGAAATACAGTAAGGTCTTTCCCTTTTGTAAAAGGAAAGACCTTAATAATAATAATAATAATTAAAAACCAATTGTTCAAAGAACAATTGAAGGTCTTTCAACTAATAAAGATCTAATTTGATATGAAAATATTAAAATTCAGTTGAAAATGTCAGTTCCTATGGCTTTATGATGTATAAATATGAATTTAGAACAAAGGTCAAAATCTAGAACGTCCAATTAACCTTTGACCTTGACCTCAATTTCAAGGTCATAGACTAAACATCTCGAATCAAAAGACACTTGTTCCTTAATATGTATGGTTCATGAGTAATATCACTTTACGCATAATTCTAAATATACGAGGGTCGAAAACTCCCATTCATTGTCTATGCACCCTTGCAACCAAAATTTATAAGTTACGACATGTCGCAACTAACAATTTAGGAAAAATAATTTGTTGATATCTTATAAGGTTAATGAAAATAAGTGAAAATAAGCCAAAATCAAAATTTAGAATTTGACCTTGACCTTTGACCTTGACCTAATTTTCATTTTTTTGGACCAAGGATCTTAAATCAAAAGACCCTAGGTCTCTATCACTTATGGTTTACCAGTTAGAAATGCATATCACTTATATCATATACAAAAGGGGGATAACTCTCATATGGAGTCTCCAGATAGCTTCGGTCAAAATAAAACAGAACATCCTGAGGATATAACGAGCAATTTGGAAAAATAAATTTGTCGGTTTCTTATACGGTTGCGAAGCCTTAGAGATAACAAGGAAAACAGTGTTCGGGGAGATAACTCTTATTTGAGAAAGTATTCGGTTAAGCAGAGTTGGTTTCAAAAGCGTGTAAACTGTTCGATATCATATTCCAAAAATCTAAGCGACATCTTGCGAAACAAAAAAACAGCGAAGGTAAAAAAAGTTGGCGGAAGAAAAAAAAAAATAATAATAATAATAATAATAATAATCAGAACAAAACCTATAGGTCTTTCAACGAAAGGTTGAAAGACCTAATATAATCAGAAGAAATACAGTAAGGTCTTTCCCTTTAGTAAAAGGAAAGACCTTAATAATAATAATAATAATCAGAACAAACCCTATAGGTCTTTCACCTGAAAGGTTGAAAGACCTAATAATCAGAACAAACCCTATAGGTCTTTCAACTGAAAGGTTGAAAGACCTAATAATCAGAACAAACCCTATAGGTCTTTCACCTGAAAGGTTGAAAGACCTAATAATCAGAACAAAAACAATAGGTCTTTCACCTGAAAGGTTGAAAGACCTAATAATCAGAACAAATACAATAGGTCTTTCACCTGAAAGGTTGAAAGACCTAATAATAATAATAATAATCAGAACAAATACAATAGGTCTTTCACCTGAAAGGTTGAAAGACCTAATAATCAGAACAAACCCTATAGGTCTTTCACCTGAAAGGTTGAAAGACCTAATAATAATAATAATCAGAACAAAACCTATAGGTCTTTCAACGAAAGGTTGAAAGACCTAATAATCAGAAGAAATCCAATAGGTCTTTCCACGGAAAAGTGGAAAGACCTAATAATCAGAAGAAATCCAATAGGTCTTTCCACGGAAAAGTGGAAAGACCTAATAAAGTAAATAAAACTTCTTCTAAATATGAATAAATTAAAGAATTTTCTTCAGAAAAAAGTTTATGTACATATGTTTTATAATGAAAACTAGCCATTGAGTTATAAAAAAACATATGCATTCTTTTTTTTAATTTGAGGTTTCTTATGACTTTAACATCCGCAGAAAAAGCATAATGCATTTACAATATTATAAGCTTATACAAAACATGTACACAGGGGGGAGGGGGTAGGGGAAACTTCACTGCACTAAGACTGCATGAGTTTTGAATGGTCAAGCTATGAAAATGTATTTTCAATGTTAGCTTTTACCGCGAATGACCAGTCCGTGCTATCATACAAAGAACTTTAAACTCTTAACCTTGTTAAGGTGACTCATTGTTATGCGAAAATAATTTAAATATTATTGTAAACATAAACACTTATTGTTCCCAATATAACAACAAACCCATGTGCTATCCTATCGATAGTTAATAAATACATTAGTTCACACGCTGCTGAACACACATTAAACGACAACACGTGTAAGCTTGTTTCTGTTTTAATAAACAATTAGACTAGCTTTGATCTAAATATTTACATATGATACCGGCAATTTAATTCTTATTCTTTAATTCTTATCATGATCAATAATTAAATATCAAAATTAAAGTTACAGATAGTTCCCTATGTGACGTAATACAATTATGGCTAATGAGATAACTAAAGCCTGGAGAGATTAACATTTAATTCTCATTACATTTTATTGTATTTTTATTTTTTCACTAAAAGGTTTAATTTTAACACAAATTTAATATTCGATTTAATGAAAATTTTCTTTGAAACTAAGGATCTCGTGTGTGTGTGTGTGTGTGGTATTGAATTCCGACACATATAGTGAAAAAAAAAGGGAGATTAATTTGAAAATATAAAGTACGGAAATTCTAAGCGAGGCGTATAATTTTTCTAACGTTTCGGCAGTCATATATTAATATAAAGTGATAATGGATGAACAAGTGGTGAGAGAGGTAGGTGTTCTTAACAAATAACATGGTCTTAGATATATAAATTTTGTATTACAGTTGTCTGTGGCTTTGAACAAGCTGTTAATTGGTAAATGTGAGTACTCTGAGACCTGTACTTCGTGTATTTTGTTGTTGTAAGTGATGCCGGAGGGATGCATATATATATACCCTGCCACGTCCGGCCTGTGTTTTTGTTTGATGTTTTTTGCTGCTTTGTATCGACCATATGAGTTTAGCCTTTTTCCATTGATTTTATTAGTGGTTTTTTTCTCATGGTATGCTGTTACACCACAGTCCCAGTCCAGGTTAGGTAGAGGTTCTCTATATTCTTGAATTAATTTGACCATTATTCTCCAGTCCTACTAAAAAGCGCCCGGGGAAAAGAAAAAACGCACGGAAAAAGAAAAAGCGTCCGCAGAAGGAAATTTAGCGCCCGGAGAAGAAAATTAGCGCCCGGGAGAAGAAAATAATACTATTTTATAACAATATTTTTTTCCTTAAAAAATAACTAATCATTGCTTTTTTTGTCGTTAATATAAATGTGGATATGTACGATACTACATCTAAAGTACTTTTACATTTTAGATTTCAAAATTGTATATATATATCTTTATTTGCAAAACATACAAAAACCGATTTTGGTTGTGGCAAATACATTGACAAACAAACATAATGAAACATAATGAAAACATGTAAGTAAATAAATATAAATAAGAGTATATAGAAGAATAAAGAAAGATATTGTCCTCGATCAAAATGTATATTTTGTTACTAAAAATAATCGGTGCCTGAGGTCTAATATTTTCGCAACTGCATTGTGAACACTTTTTTATACAGATGCTGAGATAGATTTAATATATCTTTTTATAAAACTAAACCTGTTTCAATGGCTATGGTTATCAGGGTTTTAATGCTTAGACTTAAATTTAAACCAAACTCCTGCTTTTTACCCTCTTGTTTAACTACGGTACATGTATAGTACTGCTTCATTTGTTGATTTATTATGTGTACCTCTTTTAATTTTGTTTAAATTAATATTTATCTGTGAAATTTGAGTTGTCTTATACATTTTTCATTTCGATATCGTTTTCGAAAAACATGTCTTTTGATGTCTTACATGTTATAAATCTTCCGCATAAACTGTGATCCATTATTATCAGTCTTTCGAAATAGTATTCATATATTATTGTTAAAATTGAAATATTCATACTTGTTTTTGTGCTTTATTACAAATGTCTATTATCTGAATTTGCAAATTACTTGTCTAAAATAAAAAAAAATCAATGTCCATAACTTAAGTATCCCGTCATACTTTGAACCACACTATTATTTTATTTATTATTACTTTATACTGTTAAGTCAGTTTTTGTTATCATCTATTTTGCGTGACTATATTTATGCATCCCGTCATACTTTGAACGACAAAATTATTTCATGTCTACCTGTGCGAATTTCAAACGCGCCATTTTACACTCAAAACCCTCCTTCCTTGATGGGTGCATTTTACATAGACAAATAAAATCGTATAATATAATCAAAATGAGGATGTTAATTTGATGTATGCCTTTTTGTGCTTCTTCGTTACATTTGTTGTTTTTATAGTGATTAAGATGATAACACAGTGTTGACTGCTGTACCCCTATTTTTGACATTTTTTACTATTGTGTCTGTTTTGTTCACGCATCGGTGACAATATAATGGAATGTGAAACGACTGTCATACAAGTGAGAGGTTTAGCTAGCTATAAGACCAGGTTCAATCCACCATTTTCTACATTTGAAAATGCCTGTACCAAGTCAGGAATATGACAGTTCTTGTACATTCGTTTTTGATGCGTTTTGTTATTTGATTTTGCCATGTGATTATGGACTTTCCGAATTGATTTTCCTCTGAGTTCAGTATTTTTGTGATTTTACTTTTTAACAAAGTTGTCTCATGCCAATAAAATATCTATATATTTTCCCCGGGCGCCTTTTCTGTTCCCCGGGCGCTATATTTTCTTCTCCGGGCGCTTTTTCTTTTCTTTTTGTCCCTTATTCTCTATTATATAAACCCCACCTACACCCTCAAGGCTGTATCATTATTTATCATATACTTAGACTAAAAAACATATGATTTTTACTGTATGATAATAGCATTAAATTAACGTAAATTCCATATTTTTCGAATTGGTGCTTAGCGGGCTGATATGAAAGGTTTATCACATGCTTCGAGTGTTATCACATGCCTTTCCGTAACGTTATCGCATGACATTCCGGTTAAACTCGGCAAATTCCGGAAATAAATGCAAACCGTTCATTAATATGTATATTTTTGAATTATTTTTTTGTCGTTTCGTCAAAATTTAAATGTTTTTCTTCTCTGTTGAGGCATATGATAGAAAGATTTCATATCGAATGTACTAAATTTGGGGTCCGACGTCCGTGAACTTTCACTCTTTGAACTTCTATTTGGGAACCACTTAAAAGGATCAATATATGAATATGTGATTTAAGCATATGATAAAAAGATCATAACATGTCATTTTTCATATCGCATGTATTATCAGCCTTCGAGCCATGCGACTCTTGGGCTGATATTGAACCTAGGGCTGATAATACATGCGGTATGAAAAATGCCATGTAATAATCTGATAACATTGTATTTGAAATCAATTTATTAGTTAATATTATAGTTTGAGTTGATGTCACTAACTTAATATGTTCTTGCTCTTTTCCATACAACCATGCATATAATCTGATGTACAGTAGTTGTCGTTTGTTTATGTAATTTATACGTGTTTCAATTTCTCGCTTTTTTAAAATTTTATATAGATTAGACCGTTGGTTTTCCCGTTTGAATGGTTTTACACTAGTAATTTTGGGGCCCTTTATAGCTTGTTGTTCGGTGTGAGCCAAGGCTCCGTGTTGAAGGCCGTACCGTGCATTGACCTATAATGGTTTACTTTTTTTAAATTGTTATTTGGATGGAGAGTTGTCTCATTGGCACTCACACCACATCTTCCTATATCTATATAATATATATAACGAAACAAAGTAGTTTTATTTACGTACATGTATATAGCATCTCGCTTGTGGAAAATACCAATAGAGGTTCAACATTAATAAACTACAGTTATTGTTATATCTTATGGGAAAAAGCAAGAACACATTAACTAAATAAGTTAAAATAAAATTATCCACCCCCCCAAACAAAAAAGCAAAAGGAGGATCCATTACCCAGTACCTTTTAAGTAAGGACTTTCCAATTATATGAAAAAAATATATATACCTTTAACGTAAATTATTCTTCTATATAAAAAAAAGAAGTTCTAATTCTTTTTGATTTCGAGATTGATGGTTTTCGGTTTTGACTCCATTTAAAAAAAAAATCATACCGTATTGTGGTGTGAATGAAATGTTTTCATTGGTGACTATAATGCTGTTATATATGAGGGTCTGGATCGGGACCCTTAATTTCTGTTTTCTCCATTTTTCTATTTGTCCGTTATTCTCTTATCTTGATTAATTAGCATCCGATTATCTCTTTTCTTTATATTTTGAATTATTTTCTCTATTCTTGATTTGTTTGTCGATTTTCAGTACGTAGTGTTGGCCCATCATTCTCATTTCAGTAAACCCTTCCAGATTCTTATAGATGTTTTACTAATATGGGTCGCGTATACACGAAGAAAGTTTTTGTCTGGAAGCACATGCCAACCCCACAACATTCACCTTTGATCAAAATGCATGTTATTATTTAAATACAATTTACCGATTACTTTATAAATTAATTGATAACTTAATTCGATCATTTGATTTATAGATAAATTAATTGAAGAATTTTTATGCACTTTACCTTGTAACTTAAAAGTTCATTTGCTAGTAAAATATATAGTTTAGAATGAATCTGCTCCTTTTAGCCAGGTAAGCGTATTTTTTTGTGTAAATAAATATGTTGTTTGTTTCTTAATGTCTGGAAAAAATTGTTTCAGATGGCCAGTGCAATAGATTGTTTCAATTGATGCATGATGAGTAAAAACATCTTGTCCTTGTATGTTATTGAATTTCCTATGGATTAATATTCGTTCAGGGTCCCATGGTAAAACGTTCGACCCAAGCTTGCTTTCAGGAGTATACTAAAAGAGGGACGAAAGATACCAAAGGGACAGTCAAACTCATAAATCTAAAATAATCTGACAACGCCATGGCTAAAAATGAAAAAGGCAAACAGACAAACAATAGTATACATGGCACAACATAGAAAACTAAAGAATAAACAACACGAACCCCAAAATGTACAACGTAGTATTTTCATTTTCTAGCACTTGCATGGTCTGTACCTCTGTTGCATGGTGCTGGACTGCTAGTTCCCGATGGTAGTCAGTTCTCTTGGTATATCTTACCCCTTTTCAAATCAAAGAAACTATTGATTCTGCTATCAGTAAATTAAAAGCATTTTAAATATTATTGATTTACACATATACACATTCACGTTTCTAGAATCCGTTGTACCCATATTATTGGCATTGAACAACGTCATGGTTTTTTTCTGTGACTGTTAGTGACGTCTAAACTCTAAATCCACTAAATGTTTGATGTTAATTAATTGATATTTTAGTCTTATATACATGATTTTTTATCAGTTATTGGCTACTATTAACTAGTTGAGTAACAGCGAGCACTCTCAGATCTTACATTTATAATATTTCATGACTTTCAGATATGCACTATAAAACCAGTGAATGGATGGCAATACTTAAAGAAAGCGATGAAAAGCAAAATATTGGACGATGAATACGAAAAAAGACTTTATTGTGAAATGCGGAAGAAAAAAAGGACAAGTAAAATGTCCATGGAAGATCTGTCCAATGAAATCAGTCGTTGCTTGATCAAAAGACCATCTCTTATTCTTAATGAAGAAAAGATATTGGATTTCAATAGGCACATCTTCCAGTCTATACAGTTAAACACAAATTCAACTGACGAATTTGATCTCTCAGACTTTGAAGGTAAGATCGGACTGAACGCACGAGGTTTTAGACGGGGCCCTGAATCTATCTATTATTTAAATTTGATTTTTTTAAAGTTTTTATTTAATTTTCCTCAGTCATTATTCTTCCCTTATATTTACTTAAGCACCTCAAAATCCTCTTTTCTTTAAATTGTATTATTATTCTCAATTATCTTTGTTTGGTCGTTATTCTATAGTTCTCACTATTCTCTTTTCTGTAAACCAAATCCAGTCCCCCGGTAAAGAACTACATATATACATATTTTTAGATATACAAGAAATAAGCTTTTATAGGGATATGTGGTACAATTGACAATGCGATAACTATCTGACACGTGATACCAAATGATGTAGATGTACGCAACTATAGGTTACCATAAGGCCTTCAACAATAAATTATACAAGTACTGTATATGTAACATATAAAAGGCTTCGATATGACAAAATTTAAAACAATTTAAACAACAAAACCAATGGTATGATGTATACACAAAACAATATGACACATAGCAACTTGCGACAACATATAACACTCAGGTACCCTTAACTGCGACATGTAAAACCTTTTTTTGCCCACAGAAAATCGTTAATGCAAAAGGGACCCAGAATAGTAGGAAAACTATTTTAAAGTATTTTTTTGTAGTTACTTGGAAATGTAAAAATGCATTCAATACGTATATTTTGGGGTTTTCCTTATCGTATTTGATTTTAGCAATGGTAAATGATCCACTATGTATTATGTTTATGGATTGAACAATCTATTTGTAGATGACGAAGACAACAACGAAATCGTTTACACATGTCAAGAACAGTATCTTCGATCGTGCGAGAAATATCACGTGGTTCCGGTCTCAAGATTTTATAGACAGTTAGAAGGAAATTCTGTAATTCTTAAAAACCACCAATTCAGCAAGGGCGAATTTAAAGCTTGTGCAGTTGCTTTGATGGTGAGCTTTTCAGTCTGCATATAGATACTAACCGACTTTGATTTGATACAAATACGTAATATTATGACATGAATAAAAAAGATTTTTTCTTCTTTCTTGTAATCATTGATTTTCTCTAATTTTCAGCCCATTTTGATCGTTTGATCTCAGTTAAAGATTTTAAATATGTGTATTGGATTTGAATCACTTTAAAGGTATTTTCCTTATTCAAAATACCTTTCACCACTTAAATCTTATGGAATTTTGTGTGGTAATATATTCATTATTCCTACTTTTAATTTTATTGAAATAAAACACTTTAAAAGTTAATTGAATTGTTTTACAGTGTAACGGGACAGTGACCAAACTTGATATTGAAGGCGGTCAAATTGGAGCCGTCGGAATGTCGCACCTGTCTGATCTGTTATATCATACTGATTTATTAGTAGAACTAGTGAGTATTTCATGATTTATTAGTAGATCTAGTGAGTATTTGTTGATTTATTAGTAGAACTAGTGAGTATTTTATGATTTATTAGTAGAACTAGTGGGTATTTAATGATTTATTAGTAGAACTAGTGAGTATTTTATGATTTATCATTAGAACTTGTGGAGTATTTTATGAACTATTAGTTGACCAAGTGAGTAATTTATGATTTATTTGTAGAACTAGTGAGTATTTCATGAGTTATTAGTAGAACTAGTGATTTTTTTAAAAGATTTTTTATTAGAACTTGTGAGTTTTTTAAGATTTATTAGTAAAACTATTGAGTGTTATATGATTTATTAGTAGAACTAGTGAGTGTTTTATGATTTATTAGTAGAAACAATTAGTATGTTATTATTTATTAGTATAACTAGTGAGTATTTTATGATTAATAAGCAAAACTTGTGAGTATTTTACCTTCAAGCTGAATGTGTAATAGTTTTCTTAAATGAAAGCATTGACACAAGTAGTACCAACCAAAATCTAGCAAGGTCATCAAATAGAAGATCCCAGTAATATTGGCAACGATAGGACAATAATGGTCAAGGCATGTCACTGTTGGTCCAGAATGTAAGTGAAAACAAGTCGATGATAGTCTAGTGATGTTGATTCGGACAAGGCGATGCTTGTCAAAACATCTTAGCGATATTGGCCTAGCTCCGGCGAGTGCAATTTTAGTGATATCAGAGCGTTGTTTTTCTAGCTTTTACAAGACCAAAGTTATAGTCAAAACAGGTGACGTTGACTAGCCTTGGCGAAGTTCATGTTAGTTAAGACAGGGCGATGTTGGTCTAGCTAGAATATAAAGAATAGAGAATACTAGGCTTAACTGTAAAAGAAAGGAGAAAAATGACCCCAAATATTAAAGAATACAGAGCTGAATAATTCCAAACTCCCACACCCAAATCCACCTTTATACAGTCCATAGTACAATGAGATATTTGCAATTAAGTTTTATCAAATAAAGCCGTTGTCGTGATGTTCTGGTTTTTGATTTCCCCATTGATATAAATAAATTTGGTGTTTTACTGCCTTCTGATTGGTTAAAATTATTAGTTTTACTTTCAATGTTGTCAATTTTGATGGCGACACGCCCACTCTGACGGTTGTGTATTCATACGCCAACATGTGTGTACGTTGTTAATATACATAATATAAAAAGTTCTCTGAGCCTTATTTTTGATAGAAATTTATTTATAATGAATGGCAATAAATTCAAAATAGATAATAGCCATTCATTAAATATTCCCCTTTTTTATTAACATTTTATATTGTATGAAAGATTCACACACCAAAGTCCTTTTATTAACTTATTGAAAAGAAAACTATTATACTCAGAATCAACCTATTGTTTATTTTCAGAACCTTACAAAGAATGATATTGGTAGAAAAGGGTTGATATTACTTGCAGAAGCCATTGATAAAAATCTAAAGCTAAAAGAACTTAATTTATCAGGTAAATAATTCAAGTCAAACTTTACATACAAGAATAATTCTAAGATAAAACACAAGCCGATTAACTAGCAAATGAAATAATAGTACGAATACAAGTTGTATCAAAATTTTGTTAGTCAGCGGTCTAGACATCTAGAAAGGTGTTTAACTTTAGTATTCCCAATCTTAACACTTGTCGCTTTTTAGCAAAGGGTCAAGTGAGCTTTTCTCATCACTTGGCATCCGTCGTCCGCCGACGTTCGCCGTCGTCGTCGTTAACTTTTACAAAAATTTTCTCCTCTAAAAACTGCTGGGCCAAATTTAACTAAACTTGGCCACAATCATCATTGGGGTATCTAATTTAAAAAAAAAAGTCATATGACCCGGCCAACCAACCAAGATGGCTGCCGTGGCTAAAAATAGAACAATGAGGTAAAATGTAGATTTTGGCCTATATCTTTGAAACCAAAGCATTTAGAGAAAGTCTGACTGATGTAAAATTGTTTATCATGTCAAGGTCTATCTGTCATGAAATTTTCAGACAAATCGGACAACCCCGTTGTTGTGTTGCTACCCCTGAATTTGTAATTTTAATGAAATTTTGAAGTTTTTGTTATTATCTTGAGTAAGATCTACAAATAAGTCAAATGACCAAAATAATGGTATACTGTGGTACGACGCTAGATTAAAACTGACGTGGAAAGGTAACACCCGGCCACCGAAAGCTTCATTTTAATGAAGCACAGGTGGTCGTGTAGTCTAGCGAGACGGCTACAGTGCAGGCGATTTGCTGTCACGATATCTCAGTAGCATAGGTTTGAATCCCGGCGAGGGAAGAACAAAAAATTTGGTAAAGCAAATTTACAGATCTAACAGTGTTAGGTTGATGTTTAGACGAGTTATATAGATATATAGATATATAGATCATGATAACCCTTCCGGGGCACCTGATGAAATGCCCGTTTTTATCAACTCACCTGAACAAAAGGGTTAAGTAATCTTTTCCCACCAATTTGCAGACTTCCCGTTGTTGGGATGCTGCCCCTGAATTGGTAATTCTAATGATCATTTTCAGTTATTGGTTGTTATCTTGAATATTATAATCTATAGAGAGATATAAACTGTAGCAGCAAAAATGTTTAGCCAAGTAAGATCTACAAATAAGTCAAATGACCAAAATTGTCAATTAACCCATTAAGGAGTCATTGCCCTTTAAAATCATTTCTGCAATTAAGTAAATATTTGAAATCTTTTACAAAAATTTTCTCCTCTTAATCTACTTAGCCAAAAACAAATTATCTCGTAATTACGAGATGAAAAAACTTCTTATCTCGTAATAACGCGATAGTTTTCTCGCAATAACGCGATCGTCTTCTCGCAATTACGCGATAGTTTTCTCGTAATTACGAGATAAAAAAATGTAACCCTTTCGTAAAAAAGTGGAAGTCCAACAAAATATAATTATTTATGCTTCTTACAAATGATTTGTTTTCAATTCTTCTATTTTTTCTTTACAGATAACAATATAAATGGCGATGATTGTGATATAGTAAGACAGATAATGGAGGTAACATATAGTTAAAATTGACACTCGTTTACTACATTCGGCACACCTCGGCAGATTTTACACCTGATTTGTCGTAACCACAATCCCCTCCTCTTTCTTTTAATTGAGACTTATCACCAAATGTGTGCTTACCACGAATAATAACATAATCAATATTTTATATAACTAATTATTTTGTGTTCCAGTTCTTCGAAATCTTTTGCACCCAATTTTTTTCTATTCTTTACATCTTTTGCTAATTTTTCTCTATTCATTTTCCCCCCATTAATCTCCTAACCTGACTCTCATGCAGTTTAAGTTGCTCGGAACTGCAACGTTGGCAGGAGTCTTGTCATTACCTTTCTCTTTCATGTAAATAAATTTCATGATAATTAAAAGAATATCTACCATTTATTATTTTTATGTTTTTTATGTTTAGGGCGACAACATGCTACAGTCATTGAATCTAAGTCACAACATAATTTGCATCTTAGGCGGACAACATATTGCAAGAGGATTAGGTAAGACTATCTTCGCTTTCCATGGTCACGATCCGGATCCCAACTTTTCACTTGAAAAAGAGGGAGTAGATCGTAACCATTGACTACCAAAGATTTGGGCAATACTGTTGTTGAGAATATTCAAAATATGGAGTTATACTTCAAAATCACATTCAAAAATAGCTAACTGTATGCACTGGATTGAAAAAAAAATCTTATCAATTATTTGTTCTTAGATCTGAAAAAGTGAACCAAAAGACACCCAAAACCGATCCTAAATGATTTTACTTTACAGCAACCTGAACCATTAGGAACACGAATAGATGTTTCTTCAAAATAACTTTTTTATCTAGCTTACGTATGATTTTGTTTTGGTGTGTGGGTTGAGGGCAGTTCATTTTTTTCTTCTTGCTTGATATGAAATCATTTGAATACACATGGTATCCACTAAATTTGACCAAATTAGAGTAATACACTTCAGTGTGTATAAAAGAAAACAATCTACTAGTGTCTATTTTTTCTGAACAGCGAAAAACGACGGATTAAAAGTTCTGAATCTAAGTTGGAATAGAATATCCGGAAATGGAGCGGCTGCTATTGGCTATGCTTTGGCTAAAAACAGTGACCTCGAAGTTCTAAATGTATCCTGGAACGGCTTCGAACATGGCGGAGCACATGCGTTAGCTCATGGCTTAAGTCAAAACACGTGTTTAAAGGAGTTGGATGTTAGTTCAAATAGAATCGGCCAATCAGGAATGGCAAAATTAATGAAAGGTGTAAAGGAAAACACGACCCTTGAAGCTCTGAAGGTAAGTCAAATTTTAGCCAACCTTATAGTTGTTCAGGTTACGTTTTTTACTGAATTCATGAGAGATTAAATGGGGCATTTTCATTTCTATATTCGTTTGGATGATATTTTTTATGTGTTTTTTTTTAATTTTTTTTTGGCCGTTATGTTCTATTCTTATATTTTCAATCGTTCAATTATTATCTATTCTTTAATTTTTGGCCTATTTGTCTGAGTTCTTAATTGTTGGGCCCTTTATTCTGTTTTTTTTTTTTTGTTTCTTCCCCATTATTCTCTATTCTGTAAAACCCATACCATACCCTCATTCCTCTATCAATATTTCACTATATATGCAGAACAATTACTGCATTCTTCATTGGAGTAATTCCAAGCTCCTTGCAACTAAAGTATATAACAAGATAAAAGATGTTGTATGAGTGCCAATGAAACCAATCTCAATTATAGTAACAATCCTAAATAAGTAAACCATTATAGGTAAACATCGAACAGCAAGCCATAAAGGGCCCCCAAAATGGCGAGTCGGTAAAACCATTCAAACAGGAACATAGGAAACCAACAATCTAATCTATATAAAAAACGAGAAACACTGACAAACACTGAACATAAGGTTCTTGACTCAGGACATGGGCATACAAATGCTGCGGATTCAACGTTTTATCTTGCGCCAACCTTCACCCTAACCTGAGACAATGGTGTAACGATATGACATAAGAACACCATAAAACATTAATTGAAAAAGGCTCAATTCATCAAAGTATGAATACTACTTATTAAACGAACGTTAGACCATGAAAACCAAATTACCAAAGAGTAAAATTATAAACCACAGAAAAAGATGATAAAGCAAAAACCAGTAAGAAATATTTTGACAAACAACCAGTCATTTCTGTACCAATCAAAAGAGCGTGTTAAGAAGAATCTTTAACGTGCAAAGAGCGTGATATTCCCTGAACACAAATAAAATGAGTTTATTAGTTATACTACTGGCCGAGAAAGCCTTAAGGAGTAAAGGTTTATATACGGTCTTCACCACGGAGCTTTAGCTTACACCGAACAGCAAGCTACCGGTATATAGGGGTCCAAAAAATTGCTAGAGTATTACCATTTAAACTGCATGAAAAACCAACGATCTAATCTATTAAAAAAAACGAGAAACGAGAAACAATTATGAACCATATCAACAAACGACAACTACTGAACATCAGGTACCAATTGGCAACCACTACATTGCAATGGTATTTGATAGTTACCAACACTTATCCCTAGCCTGGAATTCTGGCTCACTTCTCGACAGTAGACGAAGTACCGGTATTAGATTGAGTCAGGATGCAAGGCTCAGCTCACTAGGCGTATCTAGGATGTCATGTAGCATATAATAAATAACACTACTGAAAGCATTAATGACGCACGTAGGCAGTCTATACAAAAAATTATCATATAAAAATGTGCAGCTAAATCTAGTCTGTAATGATAAATAAAATTATCTATATGCATTTCTTGTTCATATTTTGACAGATAGCAGACAACTCTATTATAACATCAGACACATTTCTGGTCTTGTTGACACTAGAAAAGCACGAACAGCTATCCTACTTGGATTTTGGCGTAAGTTTTCATTTTTATTGTAAGGTTTTGGAATGTGTGTCAGATGTTAGGGTTCCTTGTTTTTTTTTCTTGCGATACAGGGTCAAATTGTTTACCCATAACACCCATTTTTCTGTTTCGACAGCTAATAAGAGATTTTTACCAAAGTTTAAGCAGATTTTAAATTCCTTTTCCCCAATTTTGAGACCAAAATAATATCAATGCAATAAGGTTCTAATTCACACCCTTTTCCCCGCCATTTTTTTAAACTAAAAAAAAAATAACAACATTAACATATCTGATTTTGATAAATAGCCTGAAATATGTGAGTTACACATTAGATAAAACAAACAAACAAAATAATAAACTAACCAATCAAAAAACATAATTCAGGAGTACCCCCACCCCCCTTACAATGAACAAACAGAAACATACTAACAAACACACATGTGCACAAAACCGCTGTATTTTTTCTCTTTCTTGTTATGTCACCCGATCGACAATGTCGGGTGACATATTGCTTTTCCTCTGTTTCTTTTTCTGTATTATTATTATTATTATACTTCCACCTAATTTTGTCCGCCCGCTTTCTCAGAGCCAAAAGTACCAATCCGAATGATGGTGCACTATAACAAGGAACCCTGACTCCCCAGAGTCTGTGCAACTTTGGAACTAAAAAATGGCTGCCATCACCATGGAAACGGAAAAATGGTGAAAAAATATAATTTTGGAGTTCCTTGAATTATTTGAGAATGCTTAAGCTTAAAATCTTTAGATTTTAATACAATGTAGGTGCCCACTATATACTGGTTTTGGATGATTTTGGCACATTTTGGAACTGCTATGTTGCCATGGAAACTACACCAAAAATTTCAAAAATATGGAAATGCTCCAATTTTTTTGAAACTTTAGCATAACGATGAGCAACTTTGGTAGATGTGGAATTTGGCGTTGGAATTTCCAAAATGTCTGCCGTTTCCATGGAAACAATGCAAAAAGGTCAAAATGCTCCAAAAACTTCCGGGTTTGGTGAATAACTTTGGTATGCTTGAACTTAAAATCATCAAATTTTTATGCAATATAGTTGTCCACTATATACAGGTTTTGAATGATTTTGATAATCATTGGAACTACTATGTTACCATGGATATAGGATCAAAAATTTCAGAATGCTTCAAAATTGATGAAACTTGATATGATTGTTAACTGTCAAGTCTAGATATGACTTTTGAAGTTGGAATTTCCAAAATGGCCACGGTTGCCATGGAAACTGCAAAAATGTCAAAAATTCTCAAAATGGTTTTAACTTAATGAAATTTGATATTATTGGTAACTGACAAGTTAAGATGAGACTTTTGACTTTGAAATTTTCAAAATGGCTGCCGTTGCCATGGAAACGGTATAAATGTGAAATATTTTAAAATGCTCTGAATATACTGAAAATTTACAAAAAGATGAATAGCCATGCATATTTGTGTATTTACTGTTAAACAAGTTTGAAATGGCTGCCGCTTTGTGGCAATAGGGGGAAGGGTGACATCCGCTATTGCTTGCAATGGCAATTCTAGTTGATTTTTCCTTTTTTTAAATCAACTTTGTGTAAATACGTGTTATTCATCAAATTCTTTATCTCAGAATCAACCAGTCACTGATGAGTTTGAAGAAAAAGTCTACGAAATCCAAAAAGGAAAAAACATTGTCGTCAAATATGGTAAAATTATCCGTAACCCAAATCACAGAAAAACAGATGGAGATGACAGAATGTATATCAGCGGCGATCCACTACTGGTTCTGCTTGAATTCACCAGGATGAAGAAAATACATATATTGGACATGTTCCGAACATTCGATACAGATGGAAGCCATTCTATATCATGGGAGGAATTCGGACAGGGAATAGAGGTTCGTTTATATAACATGTAGCTCTAGACTACATGGGTTTCTGTAGGACCGAACTACTCATTTTTAAAAACTCCAAAAACAGCATCCACATTGCTACGCGATGAGGTTACTACTGTTTTTTGGAGTTCTTTGTGTCTATCTTTCAGATCTTTTTTTCTTCAAAATGTACTGTTAAAGAAAGAAGAAACTAAATTGTGTAAAGAAACTTAAACGGTTGTCAATATAAAGATGTGGTATGATTTTTCGTACGGGTGTGAATAGTAAATCCCAAATCGACAGAAACAAGTGCATGTGACTGTACGACATTCACAATTTCACAATATTGCCAATTTTGCAAACAACAAAGTTGAGTTTACAGATATCTGAAAAAAAAGTTTTAGCATTAAGGATGTTTATTTAGCAATTTCACTAAGTTGACAGACTTATACTAGTATATAACAAAAGCATATAAAACTAAAAATACGATTAATGTTCGTCCTTAAACAAGTAAATTGAGGCCGTGTGATATTACAAGATTTCCCTATGTAACCTATTATATCGAATATCATAAAATTGTTTACTCAACAATATAAAAAAAGAAGATGTGGTATGATTGCCAATAAGACAACTCTCCACAAGAGACTAAAATGACACAGAAATTAACAACTATTGGTCACCGTACGGCATTCAACAATGAGCAAAGCCCATACTGCATAGTCAGCTCTAAAATTCACAGGTATAGTCCAATGGGGTGGAAGGCATACATAAACCAACACTGAAATAGGTTAACAGTACATAATAAAAAAAAAAAACATAAAAGAACAAAACATTGTATAAGTATCTGCATATCCTGACTCAGTCATTGTCAGTGAGTGTGTGAAAAACACACTTGAAAAGGTGATCTTACTTTTGTCTTAATATTTTTCATCAATAAGATTTTCGCTCTTTACAGCACAACAAGTTACCGATTAGACCATCAGACATAGACAAGATTATACAGCGTATTGATATCAATATGGATGGACAGGTGGATTTCAGGTTGGTAAATGCTTGAAGCACCCAACAGCTTTTTAGAAAGCTAAAACTTTTGTTCAGATCTTGTATGTTGGACTGCATTGGGTTGGATGGGAGGTCTTCATATCTTTGATTTTAAGGTCATTTGCATCTAAATAAAATTGGCCCATTAATGTTTTTTTTTACAATTTTTCTCTATTCTCTATAATTTTGGCCTATAATTATCTTATCTGTAAATCCACATATATAACATGGCGGAAACATACATTTGATCTCCAATAAAACAACGAGGCACCACACTTCTTAAATGAATTAATTTGAGAGTATCATTTGCTCTTGGAGTAGCTGGTCTTTTTTTCATAGATCATTTGGTTTTATAACATGGAATACATGTATTTTTACAAAATTCTTAAAAATCATTTGCAGTTATATGTTATTAAGTGATGGTGTATATATATGTATTTATACTGTAATGAGCACTTAGAAACATGTTCATCTTTGCCCCTCTCTTATTTATCAACATGAATTGACGCGAAATCATATGTTCAAGTTTTGAATGCCCTTCGATATCTTCCTCCTCTTTTGAACATGTACCTACGGCAGATGCGGATTAAGGATGGGTCCGAGTGCCCTTCTGGTGGAAAAATTTGGTTGATTATTTAGGAAATCACTGAAGCACGACTGGAGCGGAACCCCTTTTAATCAGTCAATGGCTCCCTCTAATAATTCTGGATCCACCACTGCTACCGGATTTGAAAAGGAAAATCAGAATCAAACATTTTTTTAGAGTTGATTAATTTTCATGAAATTTCTTTCTTCTTTCAGTGAGCTGGTTATTGCCCATAAAGAACATACAAAGAAAGTAGAGAAGTTCACTGCCAGAGGAGAGGATGCATTCCAGAGGAGTGAAATTGGAATAATAAACGAACGGTTGAGGAAGTGGTTTGCAGATTCTTTTATGAGAGAAAAATCTTCTACTGAGGCTGTTTCTTAAAATTTCAGATTACAAACGGGAATACATGAAATTTCGTACATGTTCATCAACAGCAGATACAATTAAGTTTTTAAAGTATCAGATTCATATTTCGCTATACTTTTATTCTTACAAAGACAATGGTGCTATTGCATTCGTAGATAAATATCATGAAACTATTTGTTACATCTCAATATGTATTTATTTATAAAAAATGAAATCTTTGTGCTGTTTCATTTCGCAGACTTTCATACTATTTACCAGTCAATATTTTCAGAAGACTATTACCCTGTTCAATAGTTTTACAATCATATTTCCCAAACTTTTTCATATTTATTTTTCACCAAGATCAAGTCATTGACATTTCGCTTCGCTTGAACCTTTTCTCGTCGTGATGTAAAACACTGAAAATGTAAAGGTTGAGAAACATTACCCCCCTCCCCCTCTAAAAAAACAACAACCCACAAACAAACAAACAAAACAAAACAACCTGGGTTGAAGTAAGGTGCTCCGAAAGTAACACCCATCATGTAATACTTGTTAATGTGCATAATGATATCTATAATGATATAAGGATATCAGAACTGTACACATTGTCTTTGTTCAATACTGTAACATTGTCTTTGTTCCATACTGTGACATTGTCATGTTTAATACTGTGACATTGTCTTTTTTCAGTACTGTGACATTGCCTTTGTTCAATACTGTGACATTGTGACATTGCCTTTGTTCAATACTGTGACATTGTGACATTTCCTTTGTTCAATACTGTGACATTGTGACATTGCCTTTGTTCAATACTGTGACATTGTGACATTGCCTTTGTTCAATACTGTGACATTGTGACATAACCTTTGTTAAATACTGTGACGTTGTGACATTGCCTTTGTTCAATACTGTGACATTGTGACATTGCCTTTGTTCAATACTGTGACATTGTGACATTGACTTTGTTCAATACTGTGACATTGTGACATTGCCTTTGTTCAATACTGTGTCATTGTGACATTGCCTTTGTTCAATAATGTTTCATTGTGACATTGCCTTTGTTCAATACTGTGACATTGTGACATTTCCTTTGTTCAATACTGTGACATTGTGACATTTCCTTTGTTCAATACTGTGACATTGTGACATTGCCTTTGTTCAATATTGTGACATTGTGACATTGCCTTTGTTCAAAACTGTGACATTGTGACATTGCCTTTGTTCAATACTGTGACAATGTGACATTTCCTTTGTTCAATACTGTGACATTGTGACATTGCCTTTGTTCAATACTGTGTCATTGTGACATTGCCTTTGTTCAATTCTGTGACATTGTGACATTGCCTTTGCTCAATACTGTGACATTGTGACATTTCCTTTTTTCAATACTGTGACATTGTGACATTGCCTTTGTTCAATACTATGACATTGTGAAATTGCCTTTGTTCAATACTGTGTCATTGTGACATTGCCTTTGTTCAATACTGTGACATTGTGACATTGCCTTTGTTCAATACTGTGACATTGTGACATTGCCTTTGTACAATACTGTGACATTGTGACATTGCCTTTGTTCAATACTGTGACATTGTGACATTGCCTTTTTTCAATACTGTGACAGTGTGACATTTCCTTTGTTCAATACTGTGACATTGTGACATTGCCTTTGTTCAATACTGTGACATTGTGACATGCCTTTGTTCAATACTGTGACATTGTGACATTGCCTTTGTTCAATACTGTGACATTGTGACATTGCCTTTGTTCAATACTGTGACATTGCCTTTGTTCAATACTGTGTCATTGTGACATTGACTTTGTTCAATACTGTGACATAATGTGTGTTAAATACTGTGACATTGTGACATTGTCTTTGTTCAGTACTGTAACAATGTTTTGTTCAGTACTGTGACATTGCCTTTGTTCAATACTGTGACATTGTGACATTTCCTTTGTTCAATACTGTGACATTGTGACATTGCCTTTGTTCAATACTGTGACATTCTGACATTGCCTTTGTTCAATACTGTCACATTGTGACATTGTCTTTGTTCAATACTGTGACATTGTGGCATTGCCTTTGTTCAATACTGTGACATTGTGACATTGCCTTTGTTCAATACTGTGACATTGTGACATTGCCTTTGTTCAATACTGGACATTGTGACATTTCCTTTGTTCAATACTGTGACATTGTGACATTTCCTTTGTTCAATACTGTGTCATTGTGACATTGCCTTTGTTCATTACTGTGACATTGTGACATTTCCTTTGTTCAATACTGTGACATTGTGACATTGCCTTTGTTCAATACTGTGACATTGTGACATTGCTTTGTTCAATACTGTGACATTGTGACATTGCCTTTGTTCAATACTGTGACATTGTGACATTGCCTTTGTTCAATACTGTGACATTGTGACATTGCCTTTGTTCAATTCTGTGACATTGTGATATTGCCTTTGTTCAATACTGTGTCATTGTGACATTGCCTTTGATCAATACTGTGACATTGTGACATGCCTTTGTTCAAAACTGTGACATTGTGACATTGCCTTTGTTCAATACTGTGACATTGTGACATTGCCTTTGTTCAATACTGTGACATTGTGACATTGCCTTTGTTCAATACTGTGACATTGTGACATTGCCTTTTTTCAATACTGTGACATTGTGACATTTCCTTTGTTTCAATACTGTGACATTGTGACATTTCCTTTGTTCAATACTGTGACATTGTGACATTTCCTTTGTTCAGTACAATGACATTGTGACATTGCCTTTGTTCAATACTGTGACATTGTGACATTGTCTTTGTTCAATACTATGACATTGTGACATTGCCTTTGTTCAATACTGTGACATTGTGACATTGCCTTTGTTCAATACTGTGACATAATGTTTGTTAAATACTGTGACATTGTCTTTGTTCCCGACTGTAACATTACCTTTGTTTAGTACAATGGTGGTTTTTTTCAGTACTGTGAATTTAGTGTTTACTTATTGGTTTAGAAATACTGCCACCAGGTCCAACAAATTTGCAAAAAATAGAGATTTTCAACAATTAATGCTGGAGAAAAGTCTATCGCCTCTCCAAACACGGTCCAGCTATTTGAATCATATCAGGTTTATTTCCAACCAAACCATCAGTTGAAACAAAATGTCCAACTCTTTTCAAAAAAATTTGCAGACAACTTGACAACTCTATGATGAAACAACTCGCATATAGACAATTGCATATCAAATTAAACATCAGTAGCAGTTACCAAAACTAGAGGCTCTAAAGAGCCTGTGTCGCTCACCTTGGTCTATGTGAATATCAAACAAAGGACACAGATGGATTCATGACAAAATTGTGTTTTGGTGATGGTGATGTGTTTGTACATCTTACTTTACTGAACATTCTTGCTGCTAACAATTATTTCTATCTATATTGAACTTGGCCCAGTAGTTTCAGTGGAAAATGTTCGTAAAAATTAAATTTTTGTATGAAAATTGTTAAAAATTGACTATAAAGGGCAATAACTCCTAAAGGGGTCAACTGACCATTTCGGTCATTTTGACTTATTTGTAAATCTTACTATGCTGACCATTATTGCAGTTAACAGTTTATCTCTATCTATAATAATATTCAAGGTAATAACCAAAAACAGCAAAATTTTTCTAAAGTTACCAATTCAGAGGCAGCAACCCAACAGCGGAATGTCCGATTCATCTGAAAATTTCAGGGCAGATAGATCTTGACCTCATAAACAATTGTACTCATGTCAGCTTTGCTCTAAATGCTTTGGTTTTTGAGTTATAAGCCAAAAACTGCATTTTACCCCTATGTTTTATTTTTAGCCATGGCGGCCATCATGGTTGGTTGGCCGGGTCAATCAACATATTTTTTAAACAAGATACCCAAAAGATGATTGTGGCTAAGTTTGGATTAATTTGGCCCATTAGTTTCAGAGGAGAAGATTTTTGTAAAAGATTACTAAGATTTACGAAAAATTGTTAAAAATTGACTATAAAGGGCAATAGAATGAAATTCAAAACAGTGTGGCTGTGGCCATTGATTGACACATTAAAATCATCCATTGACTGGGACAATTTAGGTGAACGTTTGTATGTAACAACCACTGCTCACTATGTACTTTTTAAAGACACTTAAACTATGGGGTTACCAAAGGTTCTCAACACCTTAATAAAGTAATTCGAAAAACTAAGCAGAAATAACACGATGTTTAGATTTATATCAATTATATAAATCAAAACATAAAGGTTATTCCTGATTAATTTTTTGAATTATTTTATAATTAAAGGCGTAAAGAAACCTTTGGTGACCCCACAGTTTAAATGTCTATCGTAGGTACGTCGTGAACGGTGGTCGTTACAGACAAACGTTCATGTAAATTGTCCCAGTCAATGGATGATTTTAATGTGTCAATCAATGGCCACAGCCACACTGTTTTGAATTTCATTCTAACTCCTAAAGGGGTCAACTGACCATTTCGGTCATGTTGACTTATATGTAAATCTTACTATGCTGAACATTATTGCAGTTTACAGTTTATCTTTATCTATAATAATATTCAAGGTAATAACCAAAAACAGCAAAATTTCCTTAAAATTACCAATTCAGGGGCAGCAACCCAACAACGGGTTGTCTGATTCATCTGAAAATTTCAGGGCAGATAGATCTTCACCTGATAAACAATTTTACTACATGTCAGATTTGCTCTTAATGCTTTGGTTTTTGAGTTATAAGCCAAAAACTGTATTTTACTCCTATGTTCTATTTTTAGCCATGGCGGCCATCATGGTTGGTTGGCCGGGTCAAGCCACACATTTTAAAAACTAGACACCCCAAAGATGATTGTGGCCAAGTTTGGATTAATTTGGCCAAGTAGTTTCAGAGAAGAAAATTTTTGTAAAAGATTACTAAGATTTACGAAAAATGGTTAAAAATTGACTATAAAGGGCAATAACTTCTAAAGGGGTCAACTGACAATTTCGGTCATGTGACTTATTTGTAAATCTTACTTTGCTGAACATTATTGCAGTTTACAGTTTATCTCTATCTTTAACAATATTCAAGATAATAACCAAAAAAAAGCAAAATTTCCTTAAAATTACCAATTCAGGGGCAGCAACCCAACAACGGGTTGTCCGATTCATCTGAAAATTTCAGGGCAGATAGATTTTGACCTGATCAACAATTTTTCCCATGTCAGATTTGCTCTAAATGCTTTGGTTTTTGAGTTATAAGCCAAAAACTGCATTTTACCCTTGTGTTCTATTTTTAGCCATGGCGGCCATCTTGGTTGGTTGGCCGGGTCAAGCCACACATTTTTTAAACTAGATACCCCAATAATGATTGTGGCCAAGTTTGGTTAAATTTGGTCCAGTAGTTTCAGAGGAGAAGATTCTTGTAAAAGTTAACAGACGACGCCGGACGACGACGCACGACGGACGCAAAGTGATGAGAAAAGCTCACTTGGCCCTTCGGGCCAGGTGACCTAAAAACTAATATGGAATTTGTGACATCTTTCAATTTCAAGATTATACACTAAAATAACATGATTGGAAACATTATTATCTAAAAGAGGGACGAAAGATACCAAAGGGACTGTCAAACTCTAAAATAAACTGACAACGCCATGGCTAAAAATGAAAAAGACAAACAGACAAACAATAGTACAAATGACACAACATAGAAAACTAAAGAATAAACAACACGAACCCCACCAAAAAACTAGGGGTGATCTCAGGTGCTCCGGAAGGGTAAGCAGATCACTGTGATGCATTACAAGAAATTAGCATCCAATAATCGATCTGAAATATGACAACAATCCATCAAATAAAAAGCCAATCCAAAACAAGATCTGTTCATCAACTAACATACATACATCTCCAATGCAACAAAGGCAGTTTTAAATTCGTATTCTTAGCCAGCCAATTAAAGATTGAAATAATGTCCTACCTGAAATTTCAACCAAAACCTCTACATGCAGACAACTTTACGGATGCACTTAATCATGAGGTCCTTCTTAAAACATGTTCTCACTTAAACTAAATGTGCTAATGGTTTACTTTTATAAATTGTGACTTGGATGGAGAGTTGTATATCTGACACTCATACCACATCCAGGGGCGTAGCTACCCGGAGGCACGACAGCACGTGCATCCACGTCGTTTTCACAAAACAAAACAAAAAACAAA
The DNA here is from genome assembly GCA_019925275.1 of Mytilus edulis. NCBI lineage: Eukaryota > Metazoa > Mollusca > Bivalvia > Mytilida > Mytilidae > Mytilus > Mytilus edulis. The sequence goes on along the minus strand of CM034361.1, from coordinate 102,403,786 downwards.
CAAAAAAAGCAGAAGAGAGTAGGATGAGTTGGTCAATCGGAATCGGAGACTGTTGGTGTCTTTTCCGTCTATCCCGGATATTAGTTTGACAACCTAGTTACAAGTGTTGATGAAGCTGTTCATTCAGAAAAAGATCGTAGCTCCGAAGTTGCGTTCACATTGATTCGGCATTCAAAAAAAGAAATGGCAAAATAAAAATTTATGAATTGAATGTTAAAGGAAACACCTATGTTGTCACTTTTTTTAATTGATGAAATATCATTAAATAACGACATTCAGGCGCGGATCCAGAGGGGGGGGGGGTCCCGGGGGTTGGAACCCCCCTTTTTTGGACGATCAATGTATTTGAATGGGAACATGTGATTGGAACCCCCCCCCCCCCCCCCTTTGTCCTGGGTTAGGAACCCCCCCCCCCCCTTTTTAAAATGGCTGGATCCGCCCCTGACATTTGGTTTCAAAATAAAAAAAAAATTTGGAGATTATGACAAAACCGGAAGGTTACTTGTATCTTTTACAAGATTTTTACTTTTGAATTTGTAATACTCAGTCTAAGAATTAAAGATATGTAGTTTTGGAGCACATTTTACAGTGTACAGTTCATCAGTTTGGAATGAGATGTACCAATCGGCATTAATTATCAGATCCCTTCGATATCGTTGAAAATTTGCCGATGCGATGTGGTTGACAGACTACCGGAGACAATCACCCTGCAACTACGCCAAAACAGTATTGGAAAGTCTTATTATTTTATGCGTTCATATACCATTTGATAAGGCAACTGGACAGTGGAGTCGCGTCAAGTTATCAGAAAATCGCTTCTTTGTTCTTTGGCGGTAGTTGCTTCCACATCGTTTCTTTCTAGCTACGCCCCTGACATCTTCTTATATTTATTGTTTTATCTTAAGGTGGTACCCAACACTTTCACTAAAATTAATTTGGCTCGTTTAATTGTCATAAAATTTGACACTTTAACAAAAATATAAAAAATTTTAAAAATTAAAAAGTTTTGTCAGAAAAATTACACTGGTTCTATAGCAGTTTGACAACCACCAATTTTGATCATTGAGAAGCTTAATATTCCTTTTACAACACAACGTAATTAAAACGTTTAGCTGACTTTACAGAGTTGTCTCCCTGTAGTGTTAGGTACCACCTTAATATGAAAACAATATACAAAAAATATAAAAATTAAAAGTTAAATAAATATAAAGTTAATAAATTAAAGAAAATAATTTAAATTAACTTTAAAGCTACCTCACCCATGCATGCGCCGGAAAGTAATCTTCAAAGTGTTGATGGTTCTCTGTATCTATAGAAGAAGAAAAGGGGCATTTAAACTGGTCACTAGAACATAAATTGCACAAGCGAAACGTACAAGTATGCATGCCGGGGTATTGCTAATTGTTGAAGGCCTTACAATGACCTATAGTTTTTTAAATTCTATGTTATTTTGTCTGTGGTAAAAAGTTTTCTCATCGACAATCCTACCACAGTTTTCTGTTATTTAAAGAATTTACTAATCTTCGATGGCACAACGATCTAACTGTTATCAGGATTATAATTTAATACGTCAAACACGTGTTTTGTCTACAAAAGACTCACCAGTGACGCTCAGACCAAATTAGTTATAAAACCAAACAAGTACAAAGTTATAAAAATTACCATATAATTGATATTCATGGCATCACAGAAGTGCTGACTACTGGGCTGGTGATACCCTCGAGGACGAAACGTTCACCGGCAGTGGCCTCGACCCCAGTGGTGTAAATAGTTATCAAATGTACCAGGATTATAATTTAAAACGCCAGACGCGCGTTTCGACCGTGAGCTGATGTATCATATATATACAGACTACTGGACGAAAAACAACTGTCCATACCAATATCTGTCAAAGTTGTACATTGTATAACAGTTGTTAAATTGCCCTGTTGCAGTTATTTTGTAACTGTTTCAACTTTCAAACTTTTGTCGACTGCAAAAACGCTAATATTGTTGTCACAGCAACTGTTGTTATAGGACTGATACAACTATTTCAAAGTTAAACAGTTTTGACAACAGTCCCAAAAACGTTTCAACAGTTATACTAAACTGTTTAAACGCCGAAAAGGTTGTCACAGTTATAATCAAACTCTTGCAGCCATTTAAAAGTTGGATGTAAAGCATTTTCACCGTTTGCAATATAAATAAGAAGGTTGTTACAAAAAAGACACAACTGTCACACATATTTAAAACATTGGTTTAAAAAGAAACTTATTGTTAACAAAACATATGCAATATTGAAATATTTGCCAGTTTCAAAATAAATAGCTTTTCATACCAGTAGTATGTATTGATAGGGGATAAATTGAGGAATCCAAAAAACAAATAAATATAGGGGTAAATGTACTTGTTTCCGAGATACTACAGCCATTGGAATTTTGGCGGGAACATGTTCTCTCTTGTTTTTTCATAGCTTTATCATTGATCAGTTAAAGTTCTCGCAAACTATCAAAAAATAAATAAGATTTTAAAAGACTTTTACAAATGGCTTATAATTATACATGTAAAAGATTTATAAAAAAAAATATGGGGTCCATGGGCAAATTTTTTTAATGCATTCAAATGGATAAAACCAGAGGATTTCGAAAATCTGACAAAAATATCACAACACTGTGCACGTGATTATTATATGCATTTCACGTTAACATTCGGCGTTACCAAAGGTGACACAAATATCGTGTATACAATTTTATTCTACGAGTATTAGTTTGTGTTTGTTTTATTTCTTTATTTGTTTAACAGGCTTTATATTTAAGAATTGAATGCTTCTTTTTGTAAATTTATTGGGGTGTAAAAGCGTTGACCGAAGTACATTTTGTATGAAGTGCGGAATTAAGCGCTTCATTCTAAAAATGTACGCACGGTCAACGCTTTTACAACCCTATAATGTTACAAAAAGAAGCATTCAATACTTATAATTACATTTTTTAGCTATGATTATGAAAACACGAATTTTATATATTTTATTATTTAATTCACCTGTGCACTTTATTGTTGGAGCACGTGTTATCATGAATGAAAAGTTGTATTGAGCAATGCAACTGCTTATGGAATAACACGTGATGTGCAGTTAGCCAATCAGAATAAAATATTATAATGAAACATACATCTAATGTAATTATTAATGTATGTGTATGTGTACGATTTTGTTAGCTTTGCCAGAGACATATAATTATACGATAATAATTATAAAATTATGCTTCTGGTTTCGTTTTTATATTGTTGGTTGTTAGGTATTTATTGTTTGTTGTGTCTTGGATTCTTCCCTTTTTATCAACGATAATATTTTTCTTTGTTAAAAAGTTATTAATATTGTAAAAGTTTAAAACTTGAGATAATTCAGCACATTAATTTCATTTTCTTTGCTTTCTTAATATTCTTTTAATTTATACTTTTATATTAAAGGATTTTAGTAGAAAGTGTCTGTGTTTCATTGTTTTGCTGTATGTAAAATGTTTGTAAGTCATTAGCCCTTATAGGCGTAAAGTGCTTTTTCAATAAAGTTAAGTATTTAAAAAAATACCAATGAGTTATAATCACACCATGGATACACAAATCCTAATTCACACATTGCTGCACAAACACGTTAGGGCACCACGAATAAGCTTGTCGAAGTTCCGTAAATAATTACACTCGCTTTATTGTTCAATCAAAGTCTTTACATAATAATACGGCACCTTCTTGAATAATAAAGATTAAAATTAAATTTAAAGTTACAAATAATTCCCCCATGTGACTCAATACAATTACCGTTAATGACGTAATTAGTGCCTTTATACATTTAAAATAATTACCTTATATTGTATTATTTTATTTTTCACTAAAAGGTTTAATTATGACAGAAATGTAATATATGATTCTAGTAAAGAATATTTACTTTTACATGAAATTGATTAACATGTTGTTTTGAATTACTTGTAATATAGAACTGACGAAATTGAAGTGATTGGAAGATAGCACGGACAATTTTAAGCGAGACATTACCTTTTTTTGAACATTTTTACGTCATAACTATGTCTGATGAAAACTATAAAGTGATTACGGATGACCAAATGAGAGACGAGGTATTTGCATTAACGCATAACTTGGATGGTCTGAGTGAGGTATGTGCATAAACGAACCAAACATTACGTCATATTTATTTATAGTGGATTGGGAAACAAGTTATATAGCAATCCCTTTCCACTTTGCGGGTGCGAGTGCTGCCTTGAAGCGGCAATAACCTGCTATTTTTCGAAATCTACACGGGTGTCTTTTACGTGAAAGAGATATTGCTCTCTCTTAAAAAAAAATGGGTCAGACATTTATCGTCCCCTTCCGAAGGACTATCATCGTTTCTCAAGACCATACTGGCTCGCAAATGGTATCAAGGGAGAGAGAGCCGACTATTTTTTTCTATTTTTTTTCGAACTATGATTTTATTGCCATATAACTGATAAGATTTGAGACAATAAAATACGCAAAAAAAATATATAAGCATTATATGAATGAAAACATACACACAATACAAATACAAAAACAAAAATCCTAGGAAAACATATTATCCTCAGACTCCAAGGATTTGTATAGTAAGTAGTGGAGAGTAGCGAACTCTCGCCGTGTAAAAAAAAAAGTTAAACCACGAGATTTCAATCCCTCTTACTATACAAATCAGTATAATACCTATATCCGTTGTACCGATGACACACGGTGATATATAAAACTAAAATGCATTTCAAGTTCCAGAACAGCAAAAACTTAAAATTCAATGTGCAATGTGTGTCCATTGTTCTATATTATGTATTGAGTTGGTTAAATTTTAAAATGTAAAATGTGTGGTGATAACTGTGTGGAAAACGAATTCCATTTCCTCATGAACTGTAACATTTACAATAAGCTACGAGTTCAATATTTCTCACAAAATAACACAGCATATTAACGCACGAATATTAAAACACAGAACAACAAAAACATTAAGAAAAGGGCATTAATTACAACGTATAGGTGTTCCTGTTCGAATAATGACATTTAAATAATATGAAAAAATAATATAATATTTTGAGGTATTTTGTCCGTCAATTTCTTTTCAATTTCAAAAAAGTTGATGGTTTTATCATCCTTTATCTTTTTTTCAGAATATTTTTTTTTTCAACGCTGTCAATCAAAATATATTTTCCAATATTTAAAACTATAAGGAAGGTATGGGAAAAATCTGGATTCAGATTTTTTTTGTCGCCTGCTTGACCATTTTTTTTTTTTATCAACTTTGGGATCAGAATATTTTTTAGGCCAAAAAACATAACCCCACTCCCTTTGAAGTTAGATGGCCGTTTCCTCAGGCAAAGTTGACCTTTACTATTTTATTAATGTCCCTCATTGTCCTTTGCATCTTCAACCTTTCTTAATCTTATTTCATGACTTTCAGACATCTACACCAGAACCAGCGAGCGGATGGCAAAACTTGAAGAAAGCGATGAAAAGCAAAATATTGGACGATGAATATGAAAAAAGTCTTTTAGTGAAATGCGGAAAAAAAGACGGACAAGTAAATCGTCAATAGAAGATCTGTCCATTGAAATTCCTCGTGTCTTTATCAAAAGGCCATCTCTTATTCTAAATGATGAGATATTAGATTTCAATAGAAATTTCTACCAGTCGAGCACACCCACATCGGACGAATTTAAGCTATCAGATTTTGAAGGTAGGAACGGGGTTTATATTGGGTTTTGAAAATGTCCAGGTAGTTTTTCTTTATATATTTTGACCATTATTCTCTATTTTCTTTACTTTAGAACCAAATTATTCTCTATTCTCTATCTATTTTGCACACTATTATTTTCATTTTTTTCATTTTTTCTATTCTTTATCTTGTTGCCCTTTATTATACACTTATATTGCTCATTATTCTTTATTCAAAGGCCACTCAGACCCCTTGAACTGTGACAGACTACATTTAGATATATTTTAGATATTAAAACAAGGAGATGTGGTATAATTGCCAATGGAACAAATATCAACATGAGACCAAATGACGTAGATGTAAGATTCTATCGCTCGAAAACGATAGAAATTTATGTCACCGTACGTATAAGGCTTTCAACATAGAGCAAAACAAATACTGAATATGTTATAACAAATTATCGCTATTTAACGAAATATTCCTTTGATCTTACTGACTGATAATTTGCTTTCTTATCTCAGTAGAGTAATATGAAAAATTATTGCAAGAAACTAATGGCGCACATGCCGTTGTCAATGTTAACCAATGAATGGTAGGCGCTTGGCGTTGGACAAACACTTCTTATTGTTATTAGTATGGTATCCATTTATCCATCAGATTGTTGATGATTACTAACTGTAAAATGTGGCTATATTAAACATATTTGCGATCTAATACTGCGACACTGATGTAAAATCTTTACTTTTCAGCGCACACGAAGTTGAAGAAACAATAGGAACAAGAACAAAAGGAGAAATTAAATTCATTTTTTTTTCATTTGTTTTACTTGGAAAATGTTAAATTGCATTCACCACTTAAATTGTCTGGACTTATTCTTTAGCATTTGCTATGAGCAATGGCAAATAACCCACTATATATGTATATAGTTTATACATGGGTTTACAAATCTATTTTTAGATGATGAAGACACCATCGAAAGCGTATACACTTGTCAAGACCAATATATTCGAACGTGTAAGAAATATCACGTGGTTCCGGTGTCCAGATTTTATAGACAGTTAGAAGGAAATTCTGTGATTCTTAAAAACCACCAATTCAGCAAGGGTGAATTTAAAGCTTGTGCAATTGCTTTGATGGTGAGTTTTTTTTTATTATTAAATTTGATATACGCTGAACCAATTTTCATTCGAAACTAATATATGTACATGACATTTGAATATGAGTTGCTCTTCTTGTAAAATCAAAACTTAAAATATAAGAAATAGTTTTAGAATTGCTAGTAAATTTAAGCTTCACAATATCTTTATTTAATTTCAAAAGGAATTTAATAACTTCTGTCAGTTGTTATTCCATTTGATCGTTTACGTATAGATATATATGTGTATTGGATCTGAAATATTTTGTTTTGTTCTTGTCAAAATTTTCCTGATCCACGACTTTTCCTGAATCCACCTACTCCAAGATATCTTCACCCCTTAAATCTGCTAGAATCTTATGAGATTAAATATATAATTATCTTTTAACCCATCAAAATTTTATTTTACAGTGTAATGGCACAGTAAAACATCTTGACATTGAAGGCGGTCTAATTGGAGCCGTCGGAATGTCGCACCTGTCCGATCTGTTATATTATACTGATTTATTAGTAGAACTAGTGAGTATTTTATGGTTTATTGGTAATAATAGTGAGTTCTTAACGATTTTTTTAGTAGAATTAATTAAGAAATAATTCATGGGGGCTTGAATATATCGTGATTTTACCACGGGTTGGCCCTTTATGACAAATATTTTACCCCTGAGCGATAGCGAGGGGTAAAATATCGGCATAAAGGGACAACCCGTGGTAAAATCTAGATATATTCAAGCCCCCATGAATTATTTCGATTCTGATAGGACACATACGGCAATTCTTTTGGATCGAAGCGCTCTAGGTGTAGGCAAATATTTGCCGTTCCCATAAATAAACGCACTAATAAACTAGCGTAAAAGAACGGAGCAAACTGCATTAGTGGCATGCTTAAACTATTTAAAATAATGTATTTAGACAGTTTTGGATGAATTTGAATGATAATTTATTTATATGTCTTATATGATGTACAATAAAGGGCTTTTGCCACATTTTAGCATCATTTGTTTATGTTTCCTTGTGATGATTTTCGGATTCACAAGCGTGTATTTTCCCGTAAAATGCTTACATTCTAACGTCATTGTTCTATGACGTCGGGTATCTCATTCATAAAAAAGCATATGACGCGGGAGTACAATCGGAACAGCACTGGCAATATATTCATATTTTACCACGGGTGTGTACTCAAAGCGTTTGAAGGACGTCATGTTAGAATGACTATATATATGTTCCGATTTTTTATATTAATAAAACTAGTGAGTATATCGAGTATGTTATATAGAGATCCTAGTAATATTTAATAGCCTCGACATTGCAATGATGTCTGAGCTTCAATTGTCTGATATGTAATTCTCAGTTGCCTTATACGGCAATGGGATAAAGGGGTCTGGATTGGGTTAACAGGATATATATTAATAATTACATTGCATGCATGTTTTATTATGATACGTTATTTTGATTGGGCTAACAGCAATCTCGCATCCTTCTGGAATTAACATACATTTCACAACAATGAAATGTAACATTCATGATGACAAAAGCTCGCACAACAAAGTGTACAGGTACATTAAAGAAAAACTTGATAGAAATCGTGTTTGCATGACACTATTTAAAAAAGCTATTAAAAGTACTGAATGCTTCTTTTTGTAATTTCATATGGTTGTAAAAGCGTTGACCGTGCGCAAATTTTTAGAATGAAGCGCTTCCGGCCTTCATACAAAATGTACTTCATCAACGTTTTTAAAACCCAATGAATTTACTAAAAGAAGCATTCAATTGTTAAGAGTCAAAACATAAAGAGTATACTAGGCAGACCTACAAAGAAAGGAGAAAAATACCCCAAGACATTAGAGAATTCGGATATGAATACCAATAACTCCCACACCTAAATCCACCTGTATCCGATTCATATAAACAGCCATTTTTAAAAGGAATACAAACCATATGCCCCCATTTAAAAGTGTTCAAAAGTAATCAAAAGCATTGGTCGTAAAAAAGGGTGAGGGGTTCAGGCCGAAGAAATATCTAAGGATAAAAAAATGGTATTAAGGATGTACTTAGGTGAAATTTAAAAAATCAAGAAATTAAAATTGATACTACATTTTGAAAGAGTACCAGTTAAGGAACAAAATAAGCTAAAAATATTGATAGGTCATGGACCTCCTTTTCGAAATATTTGAGTTTTTAAAAAAAGCGGGAAAAGGCTGACTCGGACTTTTACCTTACATTTGCATTGGTATTATTTGGGTCTCAAATCCAAAGAACAAAAATTAAGAAATTGCTCAAATTTTGGAAAATGGCCTTTTATGAGCTATTGAAGTCTTTTATACAAAGAAAAAGGGGTGTTATGGGGCAAAATATTTTACCCTGTATAAAAGTACCAAGGAGTCCGAACATTTGACACCAATTTCCAAAACCTCACCTAAGTACATCCTTAAACTAAACTATAGGAAAATTAATGTGGTAGTTCTTGTTATGTTTAGCAACGAGTTCAATCTAATTTCTAATGGGAATTGTGTTTTTTCGTGTTTCGTAGGCTGTTGTAAGTCTGTTCGTAGGCTATTTTCTGACCTATTATTCTTAGAAATTATTGTATATTTTCAGAATCTTACAAAGAATGACATCGGTAGAGAAGCATTGATATTACTTGAAGAAGCTTTGGATAAAAATCTAAAGCTACTAGATCTGAATTTATCAGGTACAAAATACAAATAGAGTTTTAGATAAAAAAATCACTACAGGATTAACAAAATTTTTCCTAGATTTTATTATTGTGTAAACCGGACCGATTGACTGATAAACGGGTTAAAAGTACGGATAACTCTTGCGTGAAGTCTCTGAGTGAAGCCACGGTCACAACAGATCGTACGATTTTTTGTCGCGGAAGATCTATAAAACAGTTGTCGTTGCACTGTCGTGTAAAATGTCAAAAACATATTTCGAGTGGTCACATCAGCTACGACATGTCCACGATGTATACACGACAGAGAAAAAAGAATTGTAATTGCACTGTCGTAGGTAAGTCGCAAGTCGGTCGTGTGACAGTCGTACGACAATCGTGAGTTGTTTTGGGTTATTTTATATGGTTTCCTGTCATGGGATGCGCGTGTTACTGTCGTGTCACTGTCGTGTCACTGTCGTGTCACTATCGTGCCACTGTCTTGAAACATGCCAGGCTCCAGCTGCATGAATCCAACAAAATCACCAGTAGATCCCCGCCCCAACTCTTGCAACAGTGTATACTATACTGCCCAAACACCAGGCGCCTAACCCTTTCCAACAACGGGCGTTTCGCCGGTTCCCATAACTATTCATGAGCTCTAATCAACACTAACAGAACCATATTTTGCTCTTGTTTGAGTCAGAAAAGGCGCATATTCAGCAGGGCCAAGCGTACTCGTTCTGGTGGAATAGCCATCGTCTTTAAACGGCAGACGGTGTGTTTTTCCAAACATTAATTCCCGCCGAATTGTATTCTTCTAAATAAAACAAAAATATGTTGCACGACAAACGTACCATTGTCCTACGACAGACAATCAATGTTGAGGGAGCATCGTACGAAATTTGGTATTCGTGAGACAATCGTGCGACTGTTTCACGAGTGTCTTGCGACAGTCGTAGGATTGTCGTACGACAGTTGTGAAACAGTCGTACGATGTTTCTTTATTTAAATGGTTTATGTTGGTACCCATGACACTATGTTTATCACACGACAGTCGCACGTCTGTGGTAAGACACTTTTACGACAGCCACCTGACAGTGACACGACAAAAAATCGTAGAGCAAAACAAGTGTATTTCCAATTTTCGTCCTACGACACACGACAGCGCCACGATGCTCAAAATATGGTGCGACTGTTGTACGATGATCACAAATGACCCACGATTTAAACAATTTCCATGTCGTGGCGCTGCATAGGTGTGTCGTGGCCGGTTCGTTTTGACCAGGGCTTAACGGATCCAGTTAAAACACATGGAAAACTGTGTTTAATCCTTATTATTCTCAACCGAAACATTTGTTTCATTTTCATTTAACATCAACTTTCTTGGAACCCAAAGGATTCATTTCATGTGTATCGTGCATGAATATACCGGTATCAAATTGAAATCGACAATGTGGTCTACTAAGGAAAACAAAACCAAACGGACCAATCACACTGTCTTACTGTGCTTCTATAAAAGTGCAATTCATTAAATGTAGTCGTTAAATAGAAATACAAGAAACCCGAACCCCAAAACAAAATGTTTTTATAATAATCCAGTGTTGTTTAAAAAGTCTAATATATAGAATTTTATTACTTTACGCGACTTAGTAACAAAAGAAACTTTTATGATTTTTATTGTTCTATTTTTTTTCTTTACAGATAACAATATAAATAGCAGTGATTGTGATATAATAAGACAGATAATGGAGGTAATAAATAATTAAGAATTTACATGCGTATACATCACTCGGCACCTCGGCAGTTCTAACAGGGTAGCGGAATCTGCCGAGGTTTGCCGATATGGGTTGAAAGTTTATAAACACTCAGGCAATAAAAATAAACTAGAAAAGAGAGGGGTGAATTGTTTATTATTGTAGGTCTATATTTGTCTTTCTTTCCAGTAGAATATACTTGATTTGTAAACGTAACAATAGATCTTTAAATTATATGGGGACGAAGTCCCCAATAACAGTAGAAAAATCAATAAAAAACATGTGTTTTATATTTTAATTACACCTTATGTAAGAATCCTGGGTTTTGATTGGTTGAAAGCCAGTGTATTTTTCACCAATTCACTGTTATCAAATGAATATCGTTCATTTTTTAACGCCGCCCGGGTATTTGCCAAAGGGATATGACTTTTTTTACCCTCTCTGCCGTGGTATTTTAAACAGATATATCATGTTAAGGAGGGGTATTTGCGAAAAATACCAGTCGAGAGAATGTTAAATTTCACGAGCCGTAAGGCGAGGGAAATTCATTCTCAAGACTGGTATTTTTCGCAAATACCCCTCAAGAACATGATATATATCTGTTTAATTACACCGAATGTTAATAAATGTTCAAAAACGCATTGATGATCGTGACGTTACAAGCGTCCAGTCGGATAGAGTATTTTTTGGCTAATTACACCTTATGTAAGAATCCGGGGTTTTGATTGGTTAATAGCCAGTGTATTTTTCACCAATTTACTGTTATCAAATGAATATCGTTCATTTTTAACACCGCCGGGGTATTTGCTAAAAGGATATGCCTTTTTTACCCTCTCTGCCGTGGTATTTGCCAAAAAATACTCTATCCGACTGGACGCTTGTAACGTCACGATCATCAATGCGTTTTAGTACATTAACATTCGGTGTAATTAAACAGATATATATCATGTTATTGAGGGGTATTTGCGAAAAATACCAGTCTTGAGAATGAATTTCCCTCGCCTTACGGCTCGTGAAATTTAACATTCTCTCGACTGGTATTTTTCGCAAATACCCCTCCTTAACATGATATATCTGTTCAAAATTGCTTAATAAATAAAAATAAAATTGAAAATGGAAACGGGGAATGTGTCAAAGAGACAACAACTCGACCATAGAAAAAACAACAGCAGAAGGTCACCAACAGGTCGTAAATGTAGCGAGGAATTCCCGCACCCGGAGGCGTCTTTCAGCTGGCCCCTAAACAAATATATACTAGTTCAGTGAAAATGAACGCCACACTAATTTCCAAATTGTACACAAGAAACTAAAATTAAAATAATACAAGACTAACAAAAGCCAGAGGCTCCTGACTTGTATATTAGTTGCTTGCAACCATGACATTTGGACTCGTATGGTTAATTGTCTCGTTGGAATTATATAATTTTCCCCTTATTTTTAAATACTAATCTTCATGCAAAATTACACCCATAAGAGTCAAGCAATACATACATAGTTTTTTACGTTTAAATAATAACATAAGTTGTATGTTTCATTATAATACGTTATTCTGATTGGCTAACTGCACATCACGTGTTATTCCTTAAGCAATTGCATTGCACAATAAAACTTATCATTTATGATAACACGAGGTCCAACAATAAAATCGACAGGTGAATTAAATAAAACAAATGATAAAAAACGTGTTTTCATTATCCTAGCTAAAAAAGTAATTAACAGTATTGAATGCTTCTTTTTGTAACTTCATAGGGTTGTAAAAGCGTTGACCGTGCGCTTCATACAAATTGTACTTCGGTCAACGCTTTTACACCCCAATGAACTTACAAAAAGAAGCATTAAATTCTTAAATACAATGTAAAATAATACAATACTATAGAAGATATTTTAAGAGTTCAATTATTAAGTGTAAAAACACAATCATAAGCTTGTCTGACATGGGTATAACCCCCTCAGTTTTAAAGACTGCTTAATAAAGACTCCAATATGACAAACAAGTTGAGGGATGTGGTTTAGAATGTTTTTCAGTTTATTAAAGGCATCAAGATGTTGAAATAGTACGTAGTCTTTTAGATAAACAAACAAATAAGAACGCATGGACACAAGTCAAAGTATAAGATAAACAACTCACGCTGACTTTCACCTAGACTATTTTTCAAATCTTCTACAAAGATTTTGGAATGCAAGAAAAACTTACAAATATAAAAAATGTGAGATTTAGGAAATTATCAACTTCGTATACCCCTTTATTTTTCCTGCCCGCTCATAAGAGTATGCAAATCTGATCAAATTTTTGAAAGCATTTCTAGTTGGTTTATATACCAACTGCAGTTAAGAAGGAATTATTCGTTTTTATTTTTTGATTGTTTTTATGCCCCATTTATGAACATTATATTTTCTGGTCTTAGTGTCCGTTCGTCCGACCGTCCGTCGGTCCCTCTTCAGGTTAAAGTTTTTTTGTCAAGGTAGCTTTTGACGAAGTTGAAGTCCTATCAACTTGAAACTTAGTACACATGTTCCTTATGGTATGATCTTACTAATTTTAATAGAAAGAGTTTTTGCCACAATTTCACGGTCCTATTAACATAGAAAATGATAGTGCGATTGGGGCGTTCGTGTAGTAAGAACACATTCTTGTTACGTCTAGATCTGTTTTAAGAGGCGGAGTTAAGTTTTGGTGTGGTTCTGCTAAACTTTCAAACTATTTTGAGATTTCTGGCATTCTGTTAATAAAATAGTTTGATTTTAACATATGTTTAAGACGCTTGATAGTTTTGGTACACGTTTTTTGGCAGCACTATTTTAATCATTTTTGTCTATTGAATGTATAATAAATCAATATAGGTATATACACGAGTCTAAATTGAAAACTATATATATATCAATAGTCAATAAAAGGCATGCTAGGACATTTATTATTTTGTTTTTGTTTTGTTTAGGGCGACAATATGTTACAGTCATTAAATCTAAGTAACAACAGAATTTGCAACGTCGGCGGTCAACAGATTGCTGGAGGATTAGGTAAGACTATCTTCGCTATCCGTTGTTACGATCCGGATCCCGCCTCTTCACGTGAGGAGGAGTGACCGGATCGTAACTCTTGACTACCAAAGATAAAACTGCTGTTGAGAATAATTTAAAATATAAAGTTACAGATATAAATAATTCTACAATATCATTTATAAGAATATGTATAGCACTTTATAAGTTTTTTTGAAAAAATGGTATTTAAAGTCCTTAATGACTTACTTCGTGTTCTATGCAAAAATTAAGAAAACTAATATAGATGATTCCAGCAAAAATTTGAAACACAATATGCTTTGTATTATTATATAAGTTAAACAGTTTTTTTTCGGGGGTTGGGGTGTGATGAGGGGAGGATTCACATGCATTCGACTTCTACTTCTTGATTGATACAACCAGTTAAGTTCACGTGAACTACGTTTTTTGATACACTACATTTTAACATACTTTCTGTACTATACATATTAGTATAGAAAGTCCTTGGTGAAGTACACTTAAGATTATAAAAAAAAAAAAAAAATCTACAAGTGTCTCATTTTTTTACAGTGCGAAACGACAGGTTAAAAGTGCTAAATCTAAGTTGGAACAGAATAACAGGAAAAGGGGCAGCTGCTATTGGCTATGCTTTGGCTAAAAACAGTGACCTTCAAGTTCTGAATATATCCTGGAACGGGTTTGAACTTGGCGGTGCTCACGCTATAGCTCATGGCTTAAGCCTAAACACGTGTTTAAAAGAATTAGATATTAGTTCAAACAGAATCGGCCAATCGGGAGTGACACAGTTAATGAAAGGTGTGAATAAAAATACGACTCTTGAAACTTTGAAGGTAAATTTTTGACAACCTTAGCTTATGCCATTCTGGATGGGTCACTTCATTTCTGTATTGTTTTTGTCACAGGCGCTTGGGTCTATGATACAGATTTTTTTTATTTTTTTATTTTTTTATTAAAATATTCAATTTTCTATATTTATAATACATATCTATCACTTCTGTGCATGTCTTACCAAGTTTCGAGTGATTTAAACGACCCAGAGAAAATACCCAATTTTACTATCCATACTAAGAAGTATGGATAGTAAGAAGTATGGATAGTAAAATTGGGTATTTTCTCTGGGTCGTTTAAATCACTCGAAACTTGGTAAGACATGCACAGAAGTGATAGATATGTATTATAAATATAGAAAATTGAATATTTTAATAAAAAAAAAAAATAATAAAAAAAATCTGTATCATAGACCCAAGCGCCTGTGGTTTTTGTACGCCATTTTGTCTCTACTCTATCTTTCGTCCGTTATATTCTTTTCTTTTTACTTCAGCTTCCAATCATTCTCTATATTCTTTTTTCTATTTTTTATTTTTTTTTCTCTCTCCCATCTATTCTGTAAGACCTATTCATACCCTTATTCCTCTTTCAATATTTTACTAAACTTATGCAGAAGACACTACTAAAATATTTAGATAATGGAGAAATAGTTGGTACAGTGTTTTTAGATTTCAGTAAGGCTTTTGACCTTATTAACCATGCCATACTTCTAGAAAAGTTAAAATTTTATCATATCGGAAAACATATAATTATAGATTGGATAAAATCATATTTGTCTGACAGACAACAAGAAGTCCAATACGCTAACATTAAATCTGATAAATCGTTTGTAAAGTATGGAGTGCCTCAAGGTTCTATTTTAGGTCCGCTGTTATTTTTAATATATATAAATGATTTACCACTTCATGTTAAACAATCCAATATGGATGTATATGCTGATGATTCAACATTGCATTTTCATGATAAAAACATTGAAAAAATAAACAGCATATTGCAAAATGATATAAATGTTATACAATCTTGGTGTAACAATAACAGTATGAAAATCAATGCACAAAAAACTAAGTGTATGAAATAGGGTTCAAAACAAAAACTTAAACAACTATCAGAATTATGTATTACCGTCAACGAAACATGTATTGAGAATGTCCATTCTTTCAAATTACTTGGAATAGACATTGAGGAAAATTTAAGCTGGGAAGATCATGTTGATCGTATATGTAAAATTATCTCATCTAAAGTATCACTTTTATATAAAATTAAAGTATATTTGCCAATACACACAAGGCAACTATTTTATAATGCATATATTCTACCATATATAGACTATTGTAGTTCAGTTTGGGGAAATTTATTACAAAAAGATTCAGATAGAATCATAAAACTTCAAAAAAGAGTAGCAAGAATTATACTGGAATGCGATATTTCTATTCCATCTAATTTCATGTTTTCTTCTTTAAAATGGCTATCTTTTACCAAAAGAATAAAATACCAACAATCAATTCTAATGTATAAAATTGTAAATGGGCTAACACCTGATTACTTAGCAATACTAAATATTGATGATGTGCAACGCCACAACTTACGATCTGTCTCTAATAATGATCTTTTTGTTCCAAGACCAAATACAAATTTTTATAAAAAATCTTTTCATTATTCTACAACCAAAGTATGGAATAATTTACCACTCGAAATAAAAAAATGTCCTATTAATGTGGAATTATTCAAGAAACATAGTTATAATCATTTTCTTGAAAATTATATGCAAGTCAACTAATTTGTTTTCCTCTAACAAAACTATATCAAATATTGTCATTTATTACCCTTTGTATATTTCAATGATTGAATTGTGTATATACTAGTAATATATATTGTAAATTAATGTATGAATGTATGAATGTTAACTGTATGCATGTATTTTGTTTGAGGGCCTCAATGAAAATTAGACTATTTCTAATTGAGTTACCCTCTTTAAATAAAGAATTTATAACTAATTCAAATTGCTATTAACCAACTGAAATCAAAATTTTGCTGGAATGAATCTATTCGTCTGTCCGTTCGTCTGTCTGCATGTCTGTTTTATTATTAAACCGTGTAATCGCCCGAACTTTTAAACTGATATAAATGAAACTTTAGCCATCTATAGAACATTTCATGACGTTATGCATATAACTGAATATACTAGAGACTAAGGGGAGATAACTGAATATACAAATTATCAACGGGAGATAATGGAATATACACATTATCAACGGGAGGTAAGTGAGTTTACAGAATTTGGTATATAACAGCTGCTGTTTTTACCAGGAGCAAGTTCCATATCAGGAAAGTCGCCTCCCAAAATATCAATATAATAAAAAAAAAAAAAAGGAGCAGATCAAGCCATTAAAAGGGGGTCCCAATCCAGGATAAAGAGGGGGTCCAACTATATGTTCCTATTCGAATGCATTGATCGTCAAAAAGGAAAGGGTTTCCAACCTCCGGAACATCTGGCACGCAATATTCATTTGATAATTCGATAGTTCTTATAAAGTGTACGAAATATCTTAAATGTTGATGATGATTAAAATTATTATTTTATATATATAGTAATAATAAGTAATTTAACTGTATGGTATGCTTGTTTTATTTAACAGATCGCTGACAACCCTATCAAAACATGTAGTACATTAATGGTCTTGTTAATAGTGGAAAAACACGAAAAGATATCTTTCTTGGATTTTGGCGTAAGTTTACCATATGTAAAATATATAAATATGATTGAAAATCAGATCAGATTAAAAAAAAGCAGAAACGACAAAATACAGAATGTTTTCGACTTTAAAGGTATTTTGAGCTAGGTGATTTCATCTTCCGAGAGTCAAGGATTATGATTTAGTAACCATCTATCCACATATGATAGAACAGGTTCGTAATCCTTGGCTAGCAAAGATGGGCTGATTTAAGCAAAGCAAAATTGAATTACTAAAAATCTCTGTCAAAGGATAGATTCTAATCAATGTTGAAAACAGAGATAAAAAATATTCGAAATCAACCAATACAGAATAAAACGAATTTTGCTAAGGTGAGTCACAATAATATCAATTAAAAAAAAAACAAAGCAGCAAAATAAAAACCCAACATAATAGAAAGCATAATTTATAAAACCCAGGGTTCTCAAAAAATGTTGGTCCGAAGGTTTTTACCAGTGAACAAAATCTGCAAGAACAAGCGCACTTTTAGTACTGTGCAATATAAATAATATTGAATACCAGCATATTTTCCTCTAAACCACAAGTGAAAACAAATATTCGAATTGTACACCCTATGCAAAAAAATGTCAAAAATAATAATAAAAAGATCAACAACAACAAAATACAGAACTTTTTTTTATTTTTTGCATTTCATGTTACACCTTCCCTCTTTTAAAACAGTTACTGATATTGTTATTCCGTGATTATGAAATTTAAATTTTTATGTTTTTTTTCCTCAGAGTCAACCAGTCACTGAAGAGTTTGAACAGAAAGTCTCAAAAATCAGAAAAGACAAAAAACTGGTGGTCAAATACGGAAAAATTATTCGTGACACGAAAGCTAAGAAAACAGATGGGGACGATACAATGTATATCAGCGGGGATCCTCTACTGGTTCTACTGGAATTCACCAGGATGAAGAAAATACATATATTGGACATGTTCCGA